>ML675624.1:30703943-30981950 GCA_007922155.1 Mesoclemmys tuberculata | reverse complement strand
GTGTGCGTGTGCGTGTGCGTGTGCGTGTGCGTGTGCGTGTGCGTGTGCGTGTGCGTGTGCGTGTGCGTGTGCGTGTGCTAGCTCAGTTCAAGAAGCCCAGTTAGTACACACACTCATATTCTTTCTGATCTATTGAGGATGGTGTCTCATTTTGATTGTTTACATGGGTGGAGCTTGGAAGTGTTCCATCACTTTTTTTTTTTTTTTAAATTTTTAAACTCCAATTTGACCCCTACTCACAATGCTTCTGTGAGGCTTGATATGTAAAGCACTTAGGCCCTGATCCAGCAAAGCAGTTAAGCACGTGCCTAACTTTAAGCACCTTCAACTTCAATACGACTAAAAATATGCTTAAAGTTAATCACGTCTAAGCACTGTAAATGAGGTTGTATTTATTCTCAAATGGAAGGTGTTCTAAAAGTGCAATGTATTTTATATATTCTTGTATCTAAAATATTATTTATTTTATTTGTATGACTTTTGCTTACATTTTAAACAAGTATTGCCTCTTTATATTCCTGACACTACTCTTCCTAAGAATATTATCAACCTCTATCTCAAGTTTTCATTAGATATATCCTGTGTGCATTTCTGTATGTCACAAGATTTCCCACCACCATACACATATCATGGAGTACTTTCTTTGAACATTAGGAGAATAATTATTTGAGCTTTCTGATTTAGGAAATGTTTGATGTTCCAATAAATGTAATATATAGAAGGCAAGGAATCCTTTACCTGACATGAGTTCTCAGACAACAAGCTTTGATTTTTTTGGCTAATCATAGAGAAGCCAGGACGTAAATTTATCCTAAGAATTTATGCATGTGCCTTTAATTACTTTGAATGTTATAAGGTATTCCTCATAGAGATCTCAAAAGAATTTCATCTGCTTAATGGTGGTAATTTAGGATAAAATCTGCCTTTTCTTCTAACCATTTAACTGTACTGAACCCTCCCTGAATCCTGTTGTCATTTTGAATGACTTCAGTGAACAAATGAAGATAGAACAAGTGGTATAAATGACCTTTCTCGACTTACTGAAAACTACTGGAAGAACTGAAGATTTAGGCTTGGTCTCCACTCAGTACCTCATGTTAGATTTCTGTAGAGACAAAAGGATGTAAGTAACTCTGTGGAGGGAGTGACAATATACCTCACACTTCATATTTAAACCTATAATCTACCTGTTTGCCACTGATATCAACTTCTTCATCCAGTCTTGCATTACTAGTGCTTCTCAATATTTCTTAATTGTCCAGCCACCATTTCCAATTTAACTTCTTCAAAATTTAATTTCTGCTAATCCTGCCTAATAACATCTCTTCTTTTTCCCAATTCTCTGTCTCTTTTTCGCAGTTCCACCACCTTTCAGTGCTTCACACCCCTAGGCTCCCAGACACACAGTGAAATTCTGGCCTTACTGAAGCCAATGGCTAAACTGCTCTTGACTTTAATAGAGCCAGGATTTCACCTATAATGTTTGACTCCATTTATCCAAACTCTCATTATGTCTTATCACATCTTCTGATTTAAATATCTCAAAACACATTTTTTTAATTGTCTTAAGAGTTAAAATCCTTGTCCATTTCCAGCTCACCTCCTGATTCTCTTGTCTTGTCTCCCTGCCTTTTAATTGTCTCCATTCTAATATGTCTGAATTTTCTTTTTCCATCTCTCACCCTTCTGGAAATCTTTTTGTCCTTGCCTTAACGTTCTTAGGAAGAGGGACTATGGGCTACTATCTAGCTGTCCTATAATTGTTTGCTTGTCTTTCAATATTTCAATTAGACTATAAATTGTTCAAGAAAGGAAAAGTGACATCTATGTTTTATAAATGTCTGTATATGGTGCTATCAGTACAATAAATACATTTATAAATTATTAATTATATTAGTGTAGATGTCTAATATATTAAGAATTTATAACACTAAATAATAAATATAATAGAGACTATATAATTGCGAACATCCATGTTAAATCTTATTGTAGCATCTGCAAATATACAAAATATTATTTTAAGTGTCAGATTATAATAGTTGGAGTAAAATGAAGAAATTTAGGAGACCATTTTTGATGAACATATGAACTCCTAGATGCCTTTTAAAATCACTGCTATCTTGGCTGTTTAGTAAATAAAGCTTGTAAAATTCTTCAGAACACAGTAGGAGCATAAATAAAGCAGACCTAGCAGTGTGAAATTCTAACCAGATTTTATTTCATTCATTGGTTCTCTTGCTTCAGCATCAGACTTCTCAGACCTTTAATTCTGACTACATAGATGGAACAGAAAACTCTCAAAAGAAACCCACTGAACTCAGCTAAATGAAAATCACTTACTATCAAGTGAGAGATGCAGGACTGACAGGCTGCCTTTTTTCATCCAACAAGTAATGTTTGTTAAAGGGAATATTCAGAGAACTGCAACTGGCTGAATAAAATTTTAATGATGCCTTATTTAAGAGGTAGCATTAAGAGGAGTTTCATTAGGTGAAGTTATAGACTAATAACACTTGGAAATCTTCTTTCTCATCACAGTTTAAATACAGTTGTTGTAAAGTCATTACTCAAGCATTATTTAAAAGATTTAAGCAGACTTCTCAGGAAGACTCATTTCCATCCAAATCAAACCCAGCATTGGGTAACTGCACCCTATTTGTAATGCCTGGTGGGACACTTAAAGCTTCTCTTGTTTATGAAGTAGTCCAGTGTAAGTAATTTGCCTGGGTAAGAGATCTATAGCTTGTAGGTCAAAGGTCTTGGTAGCCTGTGACCCAGAAACAAGAAATGTTCAGCCTTTTTGTGTACATAAAGTTGGCTACTTCAAATCCGTTTGAATAATCATTTCAGTGCCTGTGCCATGCCCCTGCAGCTTTGTGTGAATCTTCTCCAACACGATAATTGTTTTAAAAATTCCTTTTAAAGAGATTGTTGGGCTTTCCAAAGTCCTGTATGTGGAGCATAAATATCTCATTCATTTTAGCAATCAAGTTCTTAGAGGTGAACAATATACTTAATTAATGATTCATTGGATTAGATTACCATGTAAACAGTAGACCAATCCATGTTGACTTTACAGACAGTATTTATCTTGAAAATTTTAATGTCATAGAAAGCATGAGCTAGTCTGTGAATTTCATTGTATTTCTTGATTTCAGAAGATCTTTTTGTACCATATGCAATAGAAATATTTCTATGTATTACTAGAGAACAGAAAACTGGTTTGGTTAATTCTAGTTACCTCTTTCACGAAAGAACTCTGCTAACTCAAAATTTGTCCAAGCAGCTGCAGTGAGTTGATAGGTAGCGAAAGATACCAGTACGAAAACATGCTGGTATTTTGAGCCCATGCCTCTGCACTGTGTCCTGCAAAGTGCTGAGCAACTCCTGAGCACCATTTTAATTCTCACTGACTGTTGTTAAAGCTTGCTCACCATCTTGCAGCACCTTGCAGGAGTAGGCCCTTTGGTAGAGTCTTTGCCTTGCCTCAGATATCGTTCTACTGTTCTCTATGGTCCAGATCCTATGACTTGTTTAAGCATCACTCTGGTGCTCAGTAGCTCTTCAGTGTCATGTACACTCACTCTATCTAGGGCCACCCAATTCTGAGGTTGATCAGGTGAATGTGTGTAAGGATTCCATGTCATCCCCTGGTTCTGTGGCGTTGTTAAAGATAGGAACTACTGTAGGTGACTGGTGTAGAGGATCAGAGTCAAGGCCCTGATGGGGGGGAAAAACTTGTACGCTATTATGCTGAGAGAACTAATTCTGGCTTGTTGAGGAATAACCTTCTCCCTCTGCTGCCTCACCAACATCCTGGAATGGGGAAATGACAAAAGTAGTTGGAGGGAAAGGTCAGACATGGATTACAAGTAGTACAGATTGTGATTTACAAGCTGTGTGTACAGCTTCCTTTTTTTTTTTTTTTAAATGGCTAAATGATATCAGTTTCATGTCCTTAATTTAAAAATTAATATGTAGTGTATATATGGGGCTGGTAGAACTGCCTGACACTTCCCATTATAAGATCCCATTGTCAGTTGCTTATGGCTTTCCCAGACTTTAACCGTTTGGAGTGAAATTTTCCATACCACGTATCTGCCTCAAGCTGTTCCCCTTTTTAAAATTTTATTTCAGCCAAAATGGTTTGGTCACTTCTGAGAACAAGGCTATGACCCATGGACTGCTTGGTGCCAACTGGCAGAGAGCATGAGAAGTGCTTAGGAGTTTTCAGGGATCCCTGAGTCTGATGTCTGCATGATAGTGCAGCAGCGGGTGGTATGTGAGGGTGGTACAGCCTTCAAAAAGAGAAGAAGCTTTATATAGAACATCACATATGTGTAGATATATATGTACAAACACAAAGAAACCCAAAAAGAAGGTTGGTATTTAAGTAATGAGCTGGGAAATGAGAAATCTCAAGATCAGAGAGGGGCTGGGAGGCTAATATTGTCGATGACCCACTATTTCATGCTGCACATGAATCTGAAATGGACAATGAGGTAATGAAGATTTCTGAGCAAAGGAATGATGTGTCCCCTTTTCTGTAAATGGATAAGGAAATAAGTCACCATATTCTGTGCAAAATTCAGTTTAGAGGGTTGGGATTCAGGTAGATAATGAAGTACGGTATTACTGTAGTTGGAATGGTTGATGATAAACTCCCAAATAACAACAGTTTTGGCAGAGAAGTAATGAAGGTAGAATCTTATTTAGTCAGTGTTTCAGAAGTGATAGTACAAAAGAAGCAACTCTTGAAGATCTGCTTATTCAAAAACAAGTACACGGAGAAATTTTCATCTGCACACTTTATAAGAATATTAGATAGCAAATATGTGGGCAGAATAGCAATCCACATCCAAGCATAATCTTAATAAAATACATGGCTCCCTGACCCACAAGCTCGTTCTTATTAAAAAGCATTCTTCTTCTTGAATTCTTGTGACCTATAAGATGCAAATAAGTCATCCCCCAGTTCTTTCAGGCTGCACCCACAAAAATAATATATAGCATGATAATGTGACCAGCTATCAATCAAACAATTTAAAATCAACTGAAAATATAGAGTTCTATAATGAAAAGATCTTTTGGAGAGGCAAAATAACACTGCAAGAGAACTAATTTTCTACATGAGAAAAATGACAGACTGACTCCAGCAATGTTTGCCAACTGCCAACATCCTGGATTATCAATAACCAGGCTCTAGAGAACATAGCATGGAGAACTAGTACACTAAATGACTTTCCTTGTGGTAACATTTCAATGCTCATGCTATTCTGTGCAGCTTTTGACACAACTGACCTGAACTAACTGCATGATAAAGTGGAGTAGAATATGCAGCACTTCAGTACTCCAATCATTCTTTTCCAAAAAGATAGATTAGTGATGGGTAACCGCACCTCTTTCTGAATCCCCACCCCAGTCTCACCCCCAATACTTCACCTGCAAGCTCAGACAGGGCTTAATCCAGTTTACCTGCTTCAATATCTCTAAGATTACTTGAAAAGATGGTAAGATTCCAAAGGCTCCACTGCCAAGAATACATCAGTGATAGCCAGCTGTGTATATCACTTAACAGCATCATCCATAATAATGCTGGTTGCTGGTGCCTGCAGGAGAACCTGCGTGAACAGCTGGCTCAGACTAAATCCGGGCAAGACTGGGGTGATGTTAGGAAGGAACGCTCTGAAGAACTAGGTGGGGACTCTATCTGTGTGTCTCCTGCTATTCAAAGTACCTGCCCAGTGGCCAAATTGGAGAGAAGCCATGGGGTCATGTGTATCCCTTCACTAAAGCTAGATGACTAGTTCTCCTTAGTGGCAAAAAATGCCTTCTTCCATATGCAACTCACTAGGAAACTCTCCTTTTCTCCTGGATAATGATGAAGGTAGGTGCCTAGTGGGATTTTCAGAAGCACCTAGGTATTTCTGAACTTCCATTGAAATCAAGTACCTATTCTCTTCTGAGAATCCTACTAGGCATCTTTAGGCACACAAAGATATCTTCAAATCTGACCATTCACTCATGTGCTCTGGTCTGTTCATTGGCTCCTAGTCTACTTCAATTGCAACTCCTAGCCTTAGCTTTGGAGATCAAAGCCACCAGTAGGCTAAGACACAGCTACATTAGTGACCTTGTCTCCATCCACTACCTGCCATGACACCTGCATTCCTCTGGGATAATGCAGCTTACAAAGGCCATGATGGTGGAAGTTAAAGCATTCTCAGCTAAAGGGACTGAACGGTGAAATTAATTTCCAGAATAAAGCCACAGTTTTAACCATTTTTAGGGCATGCTGCAAAAGCCACCTTACATAAAGCAATTGGCATTTTATATGTATACAATATATAGCTGCCAATAAGTAGGAAAAGGAGAAGATCAGAAGAGCCCATGAAGTCCGGCAGGAATCTCATTCGGCCCTGAGAAGTGTTTCAATAGAATAATAAAACACATTAGAAAACCACTGCTGCAGCAGGAGTTCAGAAGAATATTATTTAACATTGTCTATCTGCTGATCTAAGGGTTTTCTATAGTATCTATCAAAAGGCCTGATTTAGCTCCCAGGGAAGTCAAAAACTCTTTAAATAGGAGCTGGACTGGGCCCAAGCACGTTCCAATTTAAATTGGATCAGTGCAGCAGGGATGTGGGAAAACAGTTGTAATAAAATTCTAAAACTTCAAAAGAGAGGTTTTCTACATTTTTGTTTTGAATTCACAAAAGTAGCTCATTTTTACAAAAAGACTGAACTTTTTCATTTTCTTTAAAAATGATTGCTTAAAAAAATCCTGTTTTACAAACAAAGCCTTTAATTTTCAAAATGTTGAAGTTTCATTTGGATAAACATCAACTTTCCCATCAAAACAGAAGAAATCTCAAATATTTATTCCAATGCAAAAAAGGCTAATTCTCAGCAATTTGGCAAAAACAAACTTTCTCATCTGCCAAGTGGCCAAGAAAAAAACTGCATTATGAAACTTTATGAATTTTTTTTTTTTTTTTGCATCTTCAACTTACAGTAGTACAAGAATTTATTTTCCATCAAACTAGAATGCTAGTATAATAATATGCAAAAAACAGATGGTAACTATTTAGGAGTATGTTGATCAACATGAGTTCAAAAAGGAGGTTGGAACTCATGAATAATTATCATTTATTTTTATTACATTTCAATTCTACTGCATTCAAAGTTTAGTATTTTGCTTTAGAATTCAATAGATGTTGTGAGACAGAGACCCTTGAGCAAGGGTTCCCTGTTCTTTGCAAACAATTCTCATCGCAAACCTGACAAACTCGTTATTCTAAACACACCTTGAAGGATATTTATCCATAACAAGTACATGTAAAGGATCTATAAACTCATATAATCATTGAGATGTAGGTATGGGTAACATTTACAGGTGAGTGTGTGTGTGTGTGTGTGTGTGTGTGTGTGAGAGAGAGAGAGAGAGAGAGCATACTTTTCTATGGACTTGGGCCTGGACTACATTAGAAAATTAGGTCATCTTAACTACATTGGTTAAAAAGTCTGAAAAATCCATACCCCTGAGTGGCATAGTTAAACTGGCCTACGTCCCAGTGGTAGACAGCACTAGGTCAATGGAAGAATTCTTCCATCAATCTAGCTACTGCTTTTCAGGGAAGTGGATTATCTACACTAATGTGAAAGTCCCTCCCATTGACATAAGTCATGTTGGCATTGAAGCACTACAAGGTCCCTCACCAAAGGCACTTAAGCAAAGATAAGCATGGGATAAGAGGGAAGGTCCTCTCCTGGATCAGTAACTAGTTAAAAGACAGGAAACAACGGAAAGGAATACATGGTCAGTTTTCAGAATGGAGAGAGATAAATAGTGGTGATATGTACTGGGACCACTGTTGTTCAACATATTCTTAAATGATCTGGAAAAAGGGATAAACAGCGAGGTGGCAAAATTTGCAGATGTTGTGAATGCCAAGACTACAGCAGGGTTCAAAAAAGAACTAGATAAGTTCATGGAAGACAGGTCCATGTTTGCCAGAGGCTGGAATGGCTGATGGGATGGATCACTTGATGATTACCTGTCAAACAAGCAGCATTTAAAACATGCTTTGTCTATTCATTGTATAATGAACTGCTCAAGGAAACAGAGCTAGAGTGGGAAGCTGCAACAGATATCTCAATAACTGATTCAGCCAAAGGTTTTATCTAACACATGCAGACCTTCTAACATGAATACAATCTTCAAATAAATTCAATTTACTGAAATTATTCAGAACTGCATGCTGCTAATAAGACACAACTTGATTGTGCTCAAATCAATTAAAGTAGTGTTAAAGCCACTATGGCGGTTTCCTGTTTCCATTGTCCTTTTCTTTGCATTCCCAGAGGTGAAAGCATATTGCTGTGTACAGTGACACATGTTCACATACTGCAGATGCTGAGGGAAGAGGAGGAGACTGTGGACCTTGTGATAGGATGTTCACCCCCCTACACTAGCCCGGAAGCAATAACATGGCACAGAAGAGGTTAAGTAAGGAGTTAAGAGGATAAACCACACTTGAAGGAGAGTTAGACTTGATAGGCAAGTGCTTGGGGACCTAATTCACAAAACAGATTTTCTGTCTCAAAGAGAAGAGGATGCTTTTTAAAAACCTCTTTCAGGATTAGTTGCAGATTGCCTTTTTATTATTATTATTTAAATGGTCATGAAATTACTAGGTTCAAGTTCCCCAATTGCAGTTTTGTACCTCAGACATGTACAAGGTAAGAATCAGGAACAGCCCCAAAATTGAAGGTTTCTTTGGTTCCTTTTGCTGCTTGACTTGTGTTCTTCCAGGACAATATATTTAAGACTAATGGAACAATATCTGATATCCTAGCACTGAATTTTCAGTTGCTATAAATGTCTCTTCCTCCACACTCATAGGTACAGGTTCCATGCCCACAAAAAAGCAGCTTGTGAGCAGGTATTAAAAAATAAGATAATTGAATTCTTATTCTTGCTACACCATAGAGCCTCAGGAGACTGCAGTGCTCCAAAAAGAAGGTTTTCTTACAATTCCCCAGCCCTTCCAACTAAATTAACAAATTCTGCCAACCAGAAGAAATAAGCAGAGGTTTTCTCTTATTTTGGTGCCCTTGGTACCTTTCTCCCTGAGGATTTGTACTCGCTCTAAATTTATACAAGAAGCAACAGATGCCACAGACATCTCATTCACAGTTTAATACTGCACATACGATTGATTACGGCTTCATTAGTATATATTTATATATAGATATGTTTGGTATTATACAAATATAGGGCAGTCAGTGATGGCTATGTGAATATGTAGAACTAAATAGATTAAGTTCAGGACAGACATGGAGAATAAAAGTAATCACAGCTATGGGACAAGTTTTTATGTCCAAGAAAAGTGTCTAAATTACAATATTTTTATTAGAGGATGGTAAAACAAATATGAATTTAAAAAAGCAAAACCTAAGCCACAACCTTTTCCCCAAATGGAAATAATGTATCTTACGCTTGATGGTCTATTCTATACCCTGTTACCTCCATTTCTTCTGAACCTATACAATTAGCTGTTCCCAGGCCGAGACCTCATTTTGAGGACTGACACTGTGGCAGTTAAGGGTGGGATACATCTAGGTACACAGACGTTCTACACACAGCCCTCCACAGCATTTAAGAATCTTGCTGGGGCTATGCAATAGGGTTGAGGGGTAGGCAGAGTGGACACAGTATCTCCTTCCCATTGTGGAGGCGACCTCTGTATCAGCTACAACTGGACTGGTCCAGAGGGAAACTCTTGGGATGACAGAATGAGCAGGAAGAGGTAACTATGGAGTCCTTGATTTATAAATCCATTCACCCAAAACCCTGAATAAGGGGAATAGAGGTCCTTGCTCATACGATGGAATCTCCCACGCCACTGCTTTTGTCCTTGTACAAGGCCTGAGTAACTGGACCTTGTGGAGAGAGGGAGGCTTTGCAATTGAAGGGGTTATGCTGATGGATTAAAAACTTCTACACACCTTATTTTTACTCCTCATGCTCACTTTTAGTTGTCTTCTTCGATTTGTCAAGCATACTTATTGCATCTTATAAATTTGTATTGCAATAGTAACCTTATTTTTCAATTTATTTTATATATAATATACATATTTGTATTAACCTTTAACTACAGTAAATTGTGGAGATAATCACTGATATATTAATCTATAACATGAATAACTGAATCATTATTATATTATGGCTATTTGCTTAACATATATTACAGAACTTACCATAGAAGGCCAGAGTTAAAGATAAGGAAGCCCCCTAAACCATAGAGGCTCTCACAGTTCAGTTTAACAGCACCCAGAATCTGTCTCTTCATGCTGAATAGACTTTTTTAGCATTAATTATCTGGAGTTTTTTTTTTATTTAGAAGATCGTCTGCTTCACATAATAAATGAAGGCCCTACAAAAATATCATTTTTTTACAGTTATGGTGTTTGAGTTATAAAAACAAAAAAAGTTGAAACATGAGCTTAACTTTTAGCACTTTAGTAGTCCCATTGATGTCACTAAAACTAATAATATGATTAAAGGGACGTACAAGCATAATTATAAGAATCTGCATAATTGGGGCCATATTTTATAATTCAGTAGCATTTTTTTAAGGAAGAAATGTTCCTGAGCTGAATCCCTTTGAGCTTAGGCATGTTTATTGTTATAAGTGGAAAATACAGGAATTTGGGGTCAATCAAAGTCAATGGATACTCTGATTGGTTCAGAATGGACCCATATTAAGGTGCTGACACACACTTAACAATTGTGCTGCAGTAACACTGAAACAAAACATAGTCCTTATCCTGAAGTATAGAATGTCTTCTTATTGATACGTGTTGTAAAATATCTCTGAAGAAAGTCAGCTATTTATTTTATTACTGACATATGTTTTATCATATTTCAGTCTGCAACAATTTTCCAAGACCTTTTCGCAACAGATATTAAGTTTAAAAATAACTAGATTATGCTTTTGGAAGATCCATCCTAAAAACACAATTTCTATTAAGTTTAATGTGACAGAGTTGGAAGACAATCATCTCACCCTTTCCTATCTGACTTGTATGTTTTAAATAAAAGATTCTCTTCTAGATTAATTTAGGTAATCAAATAGCTGAAAATTCCTATACAGATTGTGTATTTATTGAATCGTTATTTACATTACATGGGTTTGTATTGTTGAAGCTGGAAACTCGAGCAGGCCAAACTGTAATCTTCTGTTGATAAAAACAAAATATGCTTCTGTAACTTACATATCTCATTAGAAGCAGTAAGGCACAAATCAAGTATATTATCACTTCAATATCTGATATTTTGGCCAGATCCTTAGCAGGTCTAAATCTATGTAGCTCCATGGATGTCAGTGAGGCTAAGCTGATTTATCCCAGCTGAGAATCTTGTCTTGTATTTATTGGAAGCTATATCCAGCTTTGCAGGGAGATGGCTTTTATGCTTTATTGAACCTTTTCCATCTCTAAATACCACGGTTTTATGTGTTCTCTTATATGATACTATAAAGGGAAATAAAATGCACCACCACAGATCACTCCACCAGAAGAGTTTTTTCAAACATTCAACCTCATATATTTCTAAATCACCCCTTTATTATATCATCTTGCAGGATAAATTAAATGAACTGTTTGCTGCCAGTAGTTCACCCATCTCTAGTCAGCACGGATGTAAGTAAGCTATAGATTATTTACAACCATGGGTCTCTAACATTCTTCTCTTACAAAATGAATGTTTGGTTAAAGAAAGCATCAGTTTTACAGAAGATAATGAGGTCACAAATGTTCTCAGATTAAGGCCTTTAAACCTTTTTCCCCTAAGCTCCAAAAGAAAAAAGTTACATGTATGATCAGATTCTACAAATATTACTCAGATGAAATTCCCTTTGAAATCAATGTGATTTTGCCTGACTAAGAAATACAGGATTGGATCCATAACCATTTTGGTTTGGGCATTTTAATTTCCCCAATGAAATAACTGCAACAAATTAAAACTTCAAGGGACAAAAATTACACTTTTCTTAGTGACGTCACTGAAATAATGTATATACAAAAAGCTGCAAGTCAAGTGCTAAAAGTTAGAAAATGCCACAATTAAGGTTACCTATGAAACCTTAATTTGGCCCCTTTGTGTTATGCGTTATGATACAGTCTTTAATCACATGTTTACATTGTTTTTTTTCCACATGACCCCTGTCTCATTTAGTGTACAGGATAGATCTGCTCTGGGGATGAATCATGGTTAATATAAGAATGGCCATTCCGGGTCAGACCAATGGTCCATCTAGCCCCGTATCCTTTCTTCTAACAGTGGCCAAGGCCAGGTGCTTCAGCTTTAGAGCAGGTAATCATCAAGTGATCCATCCCCTGTTATCCATTCCTAGCTTCTGAGAAACGAAGGCTAGGGACACTTCAGAGCATGGTTTTGCATCCCTGACCATCCTGACTAATAGCCATTGATGGACCTATCCTCCATGAACTTATCTAGTTCTTTTTTAAAACCCTGCTCTAGTCTTTGCCTTCACAACATCCTCTGGCAAAGAGTTCCACAGGTTGACTGTGTATTGTGTGAAGAAATGCTTCCTTTTGTTCGTTTTAAACCTGCTACCTATTAATTTCATTTGGTGACCCCCTAGTTCTTGTGTTATGAGAAGGAGAAAATAAATAAGGAAATGTTATTTACTCCACACCAGTCATAATTTGTTAGACTTGTATCATATCCTCCTTTAGTCATTTCTTTTCCAAGGTGAAAAGTCGCAGTCTTATTAATCTCCCTTTCTGTACCTTTTCCAATTCTAATATATCTTTTCTGAGATGAGAGACCAGATCTGCACACAGTGGGCAAGATGTGGGCATATCATAGATTTATAAAGAGGCAATACAATATTTTCTGTCTTATCTTTCGTAAAGATTCCCAACATTCTGTTAGCTTTTTTTATTGCCATGGCACGTTGAATGGATGTTTTCAGAGAGCTAGCCACGATGACTCCAAGAACTTTTACTTGAGTGGTTACAGCTAATTTAGAAATCAACATTTATACATATAGTTGGGATTATGTTTTCCAACATGCATTACTTTTCATTTATCAACATTGAATTTCATCTGCCATTTTGTTGCCCAGTCATCCAGTTTTGTGAGATCCCTTTGTAACTCTTTGCAGTCTGTTTTGGACTTAACTATCTTGAGTAGTTTTGTATCATCTGCAAATTTTGCCACCTCACTGTTTACCCCTTTTTCCAGATCATTTATGAATACATTGAATGGTACTGATCTCCCAGTACAGATCCCTTGGGGAAATACAGTTGGCTGTGTCATAAAGGTGGCTGTGAGCTATATGCTCCTTGCCTCATTTGTTGCAGAAGTTTGAAAATGTGTGGTGAATGAGGCAGGGGATTGTAGGAAGACAGATGTCTCATAGTTGGCAGTTGACTCATACCCTGGAAAGTTGTATTTTATCCCTGCCTTTGCCACAGTTCCTTTGTGATGCTGGTCAAGCCATTGGAACCAGTATTGTCACAGGAGGCCACTTTTCAGCCTTAAGGTTCTTTTAATGTTGTTGCTTGGCAAATTTGCACCAGTATCAAGCTGTTTAGGGCATCATATTTAGCTGCTGCTTTCTGGCCACTGGCTTATAACAGTGTTGCAAAATACATAGTCTTAGCTAGCTAAACCAGAATCTTGTTAGATGAGAGGGATAGAAAAGTTAAGTGGGGATGGAAAAAAACTCACAAGGGCAGGAAATGACAAAGACTCACATCCCAGGTGGTGGCTGGGATTTAGCCAGAGTTGGTAGGAGTGGTGATGTCAGCAGGATCCCTCTCTCTGGATTGATAAGAACATCTCTCATGATCAGGATGACAAAGGTCGGAGGTTCTAGGGAATGCTCCAGTAGCCCATTCCCCACCCCCAAAGTCTCTTCCCTTAAGAATTCCAAAAGGAAGTGATGCATGGACTAGCCCATCTCCTCATTATTCTGTCCACCAATCTGGCCTAGTTTCTGACACACCTCTTTTGATTTCCAGTTCCACACACTTCTTGTTTCACAGACATGCTCTTAATGCAGTCTTCGAGTTATATCAGTAGGCTTTTTTGTTTGGTCTGATTCAGTCTCTGTCTGTCTCACTTTCGCACCTTTTCCAATCAACGTTTGTTGTTCCAGGTTATTGTGACATTTTATGAACTTACACTCACTTTATACAGCTGAGCTCGCAGTCAGGGTAATTTTGTAGGCCCGATTATTACAATAGATCCCAGGTAGAGAACTCTCAGGATAGCAGGAGGTAGAGAAATAGAGGGGAGTTGTTAAATCCAAAGTCAGATTCTGGTTAAAAAAACAAAACAAAACCTTACTTTAGCAGGTGTGATAAAGTCAGGCCGGTTGGCTTTAAAAGGGTGTGCCTATTTGAGGACCAGGAGAGGGTGGGTGGGCGCAAGCCCACTCACCGCGAAAGGCCCCTCCACCAGCCTAAGGGGAGGAGCTGCCGGACCTGGAGCTCAACAGATTTTGGGGGACAACAAATGGTAAAACAGAAAGAGGTGTGGGGGTCACAGGTTTAAACGAAGGGAACCATAATGGGACACTGAGCAGAGAACCCCGGACAGTGCCCACTGCTCCCGGAAGGTGTCTAGGGAGCCAGCGGACGCTGCTCAGAGGAACTCTGCCTGGATACATGAACGGACAAAGGAACGGAAATAGGCCCCCCAGTCACAGAGCACCCCCCAGCCAACCTCCTCTCCCTGGTGTTGTAGATGGCCACTTTGGCCAGGGCTAAAAGGAGGTTGATGAGGACTTCGTGGGGTGCCGGATGGGGTGTGCATGAATAAACAGGTGAGGGGAAAAGTGCAGCCAGAACCGCAACAAGAGGTTCTGGAGGAGCCGGAACAGGGGCTGCAGCGTGGTGCAGCCCAGGTAGGCGTGCGCCAAGGTCTCCCTCATGCTGCAAAAGGGGCAGGTGTCAGGGCAAGGGGTGAACCATGCTAGGTACACGCCCGTGCTCACGGCTCCATGAAGAAGCTGCCAACTTGAGCCGTGGGGTGAGGGTGGAATAGAGACTGGCCCACTTAGGGTCCTCGCCCTCCACAGGTGGCATTAGGTCCCGCCCTTTGGTGTCTGGGCAGGACACGAGGGCGAGGAAATGAAGAGTGTGGAGCACAAGCGTGTACACACGTGTTCCTGGGCACGGTTGGAAAAAGGACCGGCTGCAGGTCGCACAGCCAGCTTGGTGCATGGGGAGGGAGAAGCTGGGGGGGCTCATGGAGCCGGGGCCAAATGATGAGCACCGGAGGGCCAGGGCTGAGGGGAGGGCGGGGAGCACCCTCTCACAAGACCTGCTTGAGGTAAGCCTGAGCAGCGGAGGGCAAGGCTGCCCTCACCTCCTAGAGTATGCTTCGGGGGGTTCGATGGGTGGAGAGCCCCATGTGCCGAGCCAGCAGCTGGGGGTCCACCCAGTCCCCTCGAGCATCGTACAGGAGATCTCCGATCCTGGTGACTCCTGCCAAGACCAACCACCATCGCACTGAGGGGGTCTCCGCTACCTGCACACACAGCTGAGGGTTGTGTAGCAGGGGCTTTGCAAGAAGATCCTCCCCCTTGGTGATCACAAGGGGTCTGGAGACCGAGACTAACCTCCAGGTCCGGAGGAGGTCCTGGTAGAAGACTGGCAGCTTGGAGAGGGTCTCGCAGAAGACCTCTTGGATGGAGAAAAAAGTGCTGCCGGTCATATTGGAGCCCTCAGAAGCAGCAGAGGAAGGCATGCGCCAAGTGGCTCCACGCTGGACTACCTGCGCCAAAGAGGAGTCTCTGCAGGGCCTGGAGGTGGAAGGTGTGGACCTGACTGTGGATACAGCACAGGCCCTGCTCTCCTTCCTCCAGGGGGAGACTCAGAATCCCTGCAGAGACCCAGTGCAGTCCTGGCCAAAAGAACTCCAGAACTGTCTTCTGGAGGTAGGTCACAAAGCTTGGGGTTGGGACCAGGGTGTTGAGCTGGTGCTAGAGCATGGACAAGATGAGCTGGTTGAGCACTAGTGCCCTCCCTCGAAGGGAGAGACACCGGAGCAGTCCTGTCCATTTCCGCAGCTGCCCAGACACCCAGTCCTGCAAGTCTTGCCAGTTCTCCACCAGCGAGGGATGGGTGGCAGAAAGGTAAATGCCCAGGTAGAGCAGCAGATCCGCACTCCACTGGATGGCTTGAATCACGGGTGGGAGGGAGCTCGTCTGCCACCCGGCCCCTACCATCAGGCCAGAGCTCTTGACCCAGTTGACCCGGGCAGAGGAGGCCGCCAAGTAGATGGCCAGGCAGGCCTCCAGCCGCGCCAGGTCACTCAGGTCCTGGACTGTGAACGTTGTCAGCGTACACTGACAGGAACAGCCTCAGCTCTGGCTCACGGAGCACCAACCTCATCAGCCTCCGGTGGAGGAGACAGAGGAAGGGCTTGATGGCCAGAGCATACAGCTGGCCCGACAGCGGGCAGCCTTGGTGCACACCTCACCTGAAGCTGACCGGCTTGGTCAGGGTCCAGTTGAGCTTGACCAGGCACTTTGTGGAGGCGTACAGCACCCAGAGAGAACCCATAAAGCGGGGCCTGAAGCCAAATGCTCGCAGGGTGCCCAGGAGGTACCTGTGGTCCATCCTGTCAAACGCCTTCTCCTGGTCCAGGGACAGGAGGGTGAAAGACAGGCCATCCCTACGCCTGAGCTCTAGGAGGTCCCGGACCAGATAGAGGTTGTCAAGGATGGTGCGGCCCGGGACGGTGTAAGTCTGGTCGGGATGGACCATGTCCTGCAGCACGGACCCCAGTTGCTGTGAGAGGGCTTTAGCTATGATTTTGTGGTCTGTACTGAGGAGTGAGAGGGGATGCCAGTTCCAAAGGTCATGGAGGTCCCCCTTCTTGGTCAGCAAGGTGAGCACAGCCTGCCTGCATGAGAGCGGGAGGCTGGACCATGAGGAGCACGTCATCGGCATACGCCGACAGCACCAGCCTCAGCTCTGGCTCATGGAGCACCAACCCCGTCAACCTCTGGCAGAGGAGACAGAGAAAGGGCTCAATGGCCAGAGCGTACAGCTGGCCAGACAGCGGACAGCCTTGGCGTACTCCGCGCCCAAAGCTGACTGGTTCGGTCAGGGTCCAGTTGAGCTTGACCAAGCACTCTGTGGAGGCGTACAGCACCCGGAGAAATCCCACAAAACAGGGTCCGAAGCCGAAAGCCCACAGGGTGCCCAGGAGATACCCGTGGTCCATCCGGTCAAACGCCTTCTCCTGGTCCAGGGACAGGAGGGCGAATGACAGACCATCCCTACACCCAAGTTCCAAGAGGTCCCGAACCAGATACAGATTATTGAAGATGGTGCGGCCTGGGATGGTGTAGGTCTGGTCGGGGTGGACCAAGTCCTGCAGCACGGATTTCAGCCGCAGCAAGACGGCCCTAGCCACTATTTTGTAGTCCATGCCGAGGAATGAGAGGGGATGCCAGTTCCGGAGGTCGCGGAGGTCCCCCTTCTTCAGTAGTAGGGTGAGCATGGCCCGTCTGCACAACAGGGGGAGCACTCCACTAACCTCGGATTCGGCCCAGACAGTGGCAAGGTCTGGGCCGAGGATGTCCCAAAACACATGGTAGAACTCCGCAGTCAGCCCATCCATGCCTGGGGATTTATTGGTAGGCATGAGGCAGAGGGCTTCCGAGAACTTGGCCAGAGTGAGAGGCTTCTCCAGCCGGTCCCGGTCGCCCGTGCAGACCGCAGGGAGTTCATTCCAGAGCACCCTACAGGCGGCGACGTCGGTCGTCTCCGGGGAGAAAAGGTCTGCGTAGAAGGCATCTCCTCCGGGTCCGTGAGGGGGGTGCCGTCGGCAGCCAAGAGGCAGATGACATGCTTCCGGGCCCCCCTCCTTTTCTCCAGGGCGTAGAAGAAGCAGGAGCCGCGATCCATCTCCCGAAGGAGATGGATGCGGGACCAGACAAAGGCACCTCGGGCCCGAAGATCTTCGAGGGCTCTAAGCTCCTCCCGCTTCTCCCAGCACGCTCCGCAGAGGGACAGATCCTCGGGACTGGTGGCCAGTTGCCTCTCCAGCTCCAAGACCTCCCGCTCCAGCTGCTCTATCCCCACATCCCGCCGCTGGCTGGCTCCCCGGGTGTAGTCACGGCAGAAGAGCCGGGCGCACACCTTCCCCATGTCCCACCAGTGCCGCACCGAGGGAAAGGCGCCCCTCTGCCCCCGCCAGGCCAGCCAGAACTCCTGGAAGGATGCCACGAAGCCCACATCCTCCAGCAGGCTGTTGTTAAAATGCCAGTAGGCCGGCCCTGGCCTCTCCACGATATGGTGATTCACCATATGGTGATCCGAGAACGGGGCCGGCCGGACGCTGGAGGAGTGGGCCCACGCTAGGTGATGCCAGGAGATGTAGATACGGTCCAACCGGATGTGGCGTGACCAATCTTCCCCCATCCGAACAAAGACGTTGTCCGGGTGGTGGTCGCGCCAGACGTCCACCAGGGAGTGATGATCGACAATCTCCCTGAGGACGTCCGCGGCAGCTGGGCACTGCTCGGTCCCCGTGTGGTCTCGCTCCTCAAGGGTGGTGTTAAAATCCCTGCCCAGGACCAGGCATTCTTGCAGATCCAGTGCGCCGAGGAAGGCGGCCACCCGCTGGAAGAACCGGACCTGCTCCGGACCCGCGTTCAGGGCGTAGACGTTGACAAGACTCAACGCCAGCCCCTCCACGTGGACCCGGAGGTGCAGCAGGCAGCCCGGCATGACCTTGGCAATCCCCAGCACCTCAGGCTGCAGGGCAGGGGAGAACAGGGTGGCCACTCTGCCTGCATGGGCAGAGAGGTGACTAAAGTGCACCCCGTCTCCCCACTCCAGCCGCCAGCTGGCCTCGGTGGCTGGGTCCGTGTGGGTCTCCTGCAGGAATGCTACAGAGTACCCCCGCTCCCAAAGGAAGGAGAGCACCTGGTTCCTGTGGAGACCCGTCCTGCAGCCCCTCGTGATCAATGTGCAGATAGTAAGAGGCATTACGAGGAGGGCTGGAGGGGATCCTGGTGGACAGGAGCGCTAGCAGTCCTCGTCGGGCTCTGCAGCAGCCCCTGGCTGGTGCTGTAGACCATCAGGGCATCGCAGAAGCTGCGGGCCCGTTGGTAGGCCGCCGCACCTTGCCACCCAGTCCCTTTCCCCTCCTTCATAGTGGCCCTCACGGCCTGGAGGACATGGTAAAAGTCCCCCCAGCGCTGCAGAGCGAGCTGCACCCGGTTCCGGGCACCACGCGTGTCCTGGAGAAAGATGCGCAGCTCCTCACGCAGCGCCTCAGGGGGTCGTCCTCCGGCTCGGCCCCCGCAGCGGCCCTATGGCCCATTGGGACAGGGGCTGGGGGGGGACGGCAGCGGCGGAGGGAAGACAGCAGCCCCGAGTGGGCTGGGAGTGCTAAAGACGACAAAAGCCGCCTCCTGGGAGCTCTTCAGGGGGAAAGAGACAACGCCAGGGGCGGCAGATGTACAGGCAGCAGGGTGGGGGGAAGAAGGTGCAGGGACAGAAGGGGTGAGGATCGGGGAGAGGTTGAGAGCGGGGAAGGGGACAGGAGTTGGGGTGGGGTAGGGGAGGGGTCGGGGGAAGGAACAGGAAGGGGGATAGGGTCAGACATGGGGGTGGGGCCCTCAGCCAGAATGGCCAGGTCAGTGGGGTGTGCAGCCTCTTGGCTGGGGCCGGGAGCTGACGGGATGGGCACGGGCCGGATGTTCTCCGGGCGGCCTGACTGTGGGGTCACAGCACCCCTGGTTTCAGGGTCCCATGAGGGGGCAGTTAAGCAGGCATCTCCGGGGGGGGAGGGAGGCCAGCTGGCCCACAACAAAGGGCGGGGCACCCGGTGGCCCGGGGCTTGGCCTTTCGGCCTCTGCCGGCTCCTCGGGGGCTGTGGCGATGGGTCCTCCCTCTCTAGTGTGGAGGGTAGAGGGACTGAGGGGGGCCTCAGTGGTGGGAGCAGGGGGGGCAACTGAGGATGGGGGGGGAGGGAGAGGGGAAAGGTGGTTCAGGGGTGCCCTGCTGAAGGCCCTCCATACCGGGGGCGGGTCGTCCTCCCCCAGGCAGGCCGGAGTCAACCCCAGGGAGTCAATCTCCTTCATTAAGGAGGAGAAGAAAGCCCCCCCCCGCCACCCCGAGGTCCACCCCGGCACCAGTGGGGGTTGGGTGGCATTGGGGATGGGGGGTTCCGGACGAGGACTCCTCCAGGAGGGACTCCAGGAGGGCAATGGTGTTGCCCACGTCTTCCGCCACGGCTTCCTTGGCTGGTGCCCCCCGCTGGGCTCCGGCAGGGGGTGCAGGCGGCAGGCCCAGCCCCAGGAGCCCCCCTCCACTTGGCCTTGTGGGGGCTCTCACTCCCCTCAGCCGTGGGCAGGAGGGGGGGCTGGGTTCCGGCCTTGCTATTGCCGCGTCTACCCTGCACGAGCACCCAGCCCTCCGAGGTGGAGGGTCGGGCAGCGGGGGCAGGGGCAGGGGGAAAAGGGATAGGAGTTAGGGTGTGGGAGAGCGGAGGTGGGGTAGCAGGGGAAGGAGAAGCTTCCCCCCACGGCATGCCTCCTCCGATGCCCGACGGTGCCGGCCCTGGCTCCCTCCCCTCCACAGGCCCCGCCGGACTGCTCCAGCGTCAGCGGGGCCTGTCAGCTCGCTCGGGCGAGCCGGGGGGGCACCCCCAGGGCCCGAACTCAGGTGACAACTGCTGATGGAGGGGAGGCAGCCACAGGGACCGGACAGCTGGGGAGGGCGCTGCCGATGGTCTGGCTGGCGCCCTCCTGGGTCCCGGGGGTCCCGGGCCTCCCTCCTTGCCGGGCCAGGGGGCAGTCCCTCCGAACATGCCCCGCCGCCAGGCAGAGGTAGCACCGGGCCTCCCCTGTGGTATAATGGACCCGGTACTGGGTCCCTTGATGGGGCACCAGGAACGACCCCTCGAACGCCTCTCCACCACGCGCCACCACTGGCAGCAGCTGCAGCTGTACCTGCTGGCGGAACGAGAGGACGTGGCAAAGGGCGAGGTCCTTGCAGCCGAGGGGAAGCAGGCTGATGGTGGAGAGGGGCTTCCCCAGGGAGGCAAGGAGAGGCAGAAGGGCTACAGCAGTGGGGGAGGAGAGGGGAGGGTTGGGGTCCCCCAAATGTGGGGGCCAGGGCAAGGAGCAGCAGCAACAGGGGAAGGGGGGCTCATGGCAGCAGAAGGGGGAAGAGGCAGCCAGCCAAGCGAAGGGGAAGAGGCCTTTGGGCAGCTGGTGCTGACCCTGGAAGCAGCAGCAGGGGGAGGGTGGAGATAGCAGCTGGGTGGGGGGGTGGTGGTGGAGATGGAAGGGAGGGAGGCTCACTATCAGAGCCCTAAAGCAGCAGCAGGGTCCCCCAAAAAAGCAGCTGCCAAAGAGAAAGACAGAAGGGGGACCAGGGCCAGACCAGATGGCTCAAAATCCTCTGCCGGGCAGGCAGGAGGGAAAGCACAGCAGGGCAATTAAAGGCACCTGGGCCCAATGAAGGGCCAGGCTAGGAGTATTTAAAGCCTGCCTTCTCTAAAGGAGGGGGAGGAAACAAAGGCAGGGGAAAGCTGCTAGAAGGCTTGGAGCAGCTGCAGGAGGATGTTCCCTCATAGGCCAGGAGATAAAGCTCCTCTACAAGCAGGGGAGATGGGGTAGTTGGGGATGTCTTGGCCCAGGAAGAGAAGGTAAAATGTGAGACCCACGGGGGAAGTCAGCAGTTTGCCACATGGGTTATCAAGACAGTGGTATACAGTTTGGTGAAATGTGCATTGGAAATAATTAGTTTCATATTCAAAATAAACAGAAGTGTCAGGTATTCAAGCTTTTGAGTTCTGTCTGCAACAAAATGAAAATAGCCATGTTTTCAGCATTAATGAAATGTGTTCAAAATTTTGTTAAAACCTGGATGAATGTCTTAAGTAATCTAACAAACAAGGGGAAGATGGGTATGTTTGAGTTAGGGTGGTATGAGCCAAAGCTGACACATGCATACATTGCAATTTAACAGTGACTATTTTGCATTTTTTTTATGCTTCATATTTTCTTCCAGCAGTCACTAGTGCTTCATATAATTTTACAGATTACATCCATGCAATAATGCAGGCTTGCAGATAGTACTTAGTATGTTCTTTTCAGGAACAGGGTTTAAATTTCTAGCAATGAACAGCTTTAGTTGGTTTGCCCAGAGCCTAGCTTCTTCCCTTGGTTGTGGTTATGAAACGATAATTTTGTTTTAGTAGGAAAACAAATCACCAATTAGTCACTCTTACTATCTGAGCAAGCATACCCATGGTTTTTCACGGGTTATGGAAAAATATTTGTGGGAGCCATTAGTTAAAATATTGGCAGCACCTGACTGGATTCTTGGCTCTGGTCCTCCTGATCCAAACAAAGAATACAAATTCTTTATTTATAAAAAAGAATTTTTTTAACACTAGAGCAAACATCCAGTATGTCTCATCATGTGCAGTCTTAAATTAAACTCCCATTCCTGTATAATGAAAAAATTTAAAGTCCTACTGTTGAGTTGTGCCAAATCGAAAAACGAGCATTACTATTACTCTCAATGCAGGACTGAACTTGATGGAGAATCAGTACTCCCTTGGCAACACCAGAGCTGGAAATTTGTTGCTGTTTTGCACAGGCCACTTACAATTAAATATAAAAAAATCATATGCAAAACAGAAATCCTTTATATAAATTCTATATCCAAAGTGTAAGAAAATTCTTGATTACCTCACTTTTTGCTTAAGTATCAAAACACATATGGTGAAATTCTGGCCTTACTGAAGTTAGTGGGAGTTTTGCCATTGACTTTCAATAGAGCCAAGATTTCACCAATAGTAATTTTTAAAAATCTGATTTTGATTAAACATTGCAAGCATGAAAATCTCCAATATCAACACGGCTGTCTTCAGATTACACCCCAAGTGGAAAATGTGCAACCTCCTTGACTTCGGTGGGCTTGCACAAGTGTAACGGATTGAAATTTTAGCAAATATTTCTCTTGATAAAGCACAACATAAAAGGTAGTCCTAACAGTGATGCACAATGTGGATTCTCATTCAGCTTTAACTGTTTTCGTTCTGAAGGAAAAGCAGTAAAATTTCATTTTGGTTAGTACAGTAAACAGATGAAACTTAATTGCGCAGAGAGCAGATCTGTTGAGTAGCATAGTGCCATTTTTGCCTAGTTACATTTCAGTGTACTTTCACTGCATTTTAAATAATCTAAACACTACTGATTATTGCAAATGATATTTCATCTTTAACACAAAAAGAACTTTATCTCTTCCAATATTTTTGGAAAGTTCATATTGCTCATATTTTGTATCTAGTTCCACAATTTAAAAAAATAATCTGTTTTGACAACTAAACTGATTGTAACCATAAGGTTTGCTTATTTAAGTTTTAGTATTCTGGTAGCATGCCTATGACTGATTGAGCAGCAGGACACCATTTGTATACAAGCTAAAGTGTTCACCAGACATTAATGAAACTACAGCCCTGCCAATCTTATATTTAAACATGAGCCAAATTTAGTTGGATACAAAAACTTGTAGACCCACACAATATATTTCCAAATAAATGGCTGTTGCTGTTTTTCTCCTCGGAGGATATGTAATTAATATGTCACCATTTAAATGTCTGTAAAGTGTCACAAACTGGAAATTTCTAAAATTAAAATGAGTACACATTTTCATAAAGTATAAGTGTACTGTAGGAGTATTAATGGCACACTCTGGGCTTTCAATAGATGTCTTACAGTCTCTTCTTTATTTAACTTTTGGAAACAATAACTATGACACTGATTTATTCAGTTCTATTGTGCCTGTCACACTTCAAAAAAAGACACTTTAGAATCAGATATTCTATTTAAGACACATTTAGCCAAACCAGTGGGTAAAGCTGCCTGGGAAAATGGGATTTAAGTGTCTAGAAAACAAGATTAGCCTTCTCCACTTGATCTTTGGTGAAATAAAGTTGAACTGAGATGTTTCAAAGCAGATAGGTCCTAGTGCATTCCACTTTTTTGCATTACTGAATCAGAGAGCAGAGGCCGTAGGCTTTTGCTGCCCTTTTATTGTTGCATGGTTCCGCTGAGTTGATTCCCACGTGAGAACTTCTATTGCATACATCTATAGAGCAGCTAAGGCTTCACTAATAGCTCTGCACTTTATATTGGCTCTCTAGCTGATCCTATAGACTTCTTGTACTTGTTGGATAGACTCATGTGGCATTTGATAAATTTGGCATAGCATGTGGCATTTGATAAATTTTTTTTAAATGTTCAGTGAAGTAGTAAGAACATGCAAACACTGTCACAAAACAGTTTATGTACAGACTTCACTTCAGCTGTTTGAACATCTTACAATACTATACCACGTAAAAGTGATAAAATGTGGAGGAAAAAAATAGTAGATATCAATGTTGTTTTTACTGATTTTTATTATTGTCCTAAGAAATTCACACTTATTGTGTCTGGACTGCAGATAATAAAAAAGCAAATTGGGATGTGTTACTTTCTAGTCATTTTTATAATGCTGAGGACCTCAATTAAACACAACATAGATGAAAATATCACCATAGCTATTGAATTCACTACAAGATTTTATAACTAAATTCAGAAAAATGGCCTCTCATGGGAAGCAAAATTCCCTTGGATTTAGTGACCAAAACTAAATGTATCCAGTAAATATACAGTGCATCAGGTGTACAATATAACAGTGTCACTATCACTTCATTTTTCTATTCTGCTTTAATTTCACCCTATCATCTTGTTTGCTTTTTTTTTTCTGCAGCTGTGTACTAAAACCATATTTCTTCACTTTTCTCCCACTTCACACAACAATCACCTAATGGATGGGTGCACTCATTGGTTTTCCAAATACACAAATTGCACTAAGAAAAAAGCTCAATGTTTGCAATAAATCTGTATTTAAAAGCAAATATAACATGACCAATATTTTCAAAGTTGGGTGTCCAAAGTTAAGAATCTAAATTCATATTTAGGAAGCTAAATAAGTACCCTGTCTTGTTTTCAAATTTGCTTTTTCAAATTTGAACTGTGAAACCTCAGATCATTTATTTAGGTGTTTAAATATAGTTGCAGCTGACTAAATTTTAGATTTAGATTGGAAACTTTTTTGGGCAGACAGTCTGTCTTCCAACTTTTGTGTGCTTAATATTTAAAAAAAAAAATCATATGTACCATGTTTGAAATTTGTGGTCTATAGCTATATTTTGGCAGAGATGTAATATTGTGTTCTAGTGAGTTCTCAGTTTCACATGAGAAATTAGTTAATTTGGAAAAGATGGGGATTAATATGAGAATAGAAAGATGTGTAAGAAACTGGTTAAAAAGGAGACTTCAATGCTAAAAGGTTAGTTATCAGGCTGGAGGATAGTTGCTAGTGGAGTTCCGCAGGGATCAGTCTTGGGACCAATCTTATTTAACATTTCATTAATGATCTTGGCACAAAAAGTGGGCATGCTTAATAAAATTGATGAATGACACAAAGTTGGGAGGTATTGCCAATAAAGAGGAGGACTAAAATATCATACAAGAAGATCTGGATGATTTGGGAAACTAGAATAATAGATATGGGATGAAATTTAATAGTCCAAAGTAAAAGGTTGTGCACTGAGGGACTAACCACAAGAATTTTTCATATAAGCTAGGGGTTTCAGCTGAAAGCAAAAGAGGAGGAGAAAGACCAGGGTGTATTGGATGACTATGAGCCACCAATGTAATGCCACTGTGAAAAAGGCTAATGCAGTCCCAGGGTGCATTAGATGAGGTATTTGCAGTAGACATAGGGAAGACTTATTATCATTACACAAACTACTCATAACACCTTATCTAGAAAATTCTAGTCTCCCATATTTAAGTAAGATGAATTCAAACTGGAATAGGTGTAGGAGAAGTGCTAAAAGAATGATCAGAGGAATGGAGAATCTTCCTTACGAGAAGTGACTTAAGGAACTTGGCTTTTATAGCCTAACAAAATGAAGGATGAGAGGAATTATGATTGTGCTTTATAAATACATCAGAGGGATAAACACCAGAGAGGGAGGGGAGTTATTTAAGTTAAGGCCAATGTTGGCACAAGAGCAAATGGATATAAATTGGTCATCTGCAACTTTAGGCTTGAAATTAGATGGAGTGAAGTTCTGCCTTCCATGGGGAGTAAAAACCAAACATGGTTCAAGAGTGTGCTTGATAAGTTTATGGAGGGGATGGTGTGATGATGTGATGTATAGCCCATCTGTGACCGCTATTAGCAAATATCTTCCATGGCTGCAGATTGGACACTCGATGCGGAGGGCTCTGCGTTACTACAGAGAATTCTTTTGTAGGAATAAAATTGTAACCCTGTAGATTCATTCATACCCTTACAGAGATTGACACCAATATCGTTTTAATTAGTTAACAGCTTTATTTGTGTCAGTCTTCATTTATTTATTTATATATATATATAAACTATACTGTGTGTGTGTGTGTGTGTGTGTGTGTGTGTATATATACATATATAGTTTATATACATATATACTATATATATAGTTTAGTTTAATGATTGATTCATTCCTGGAGGTGTTTGTCCATCTCTGCTTTTAGTTTGTGGCTTTATTGGCAATTAACTATTTGCTACTTTTTGCAACTTTGTTGCTAATAGAGGCAGTCCCCATCTGTTCTTTGGTTGGGTATTGGGGAGTGCTGGGCTCGAACTGCTGTCCTTTTGTTTCTCATGGTTGGGTGGGAAGGCCATGTCTTTTCCTCTGAGCCATTCACTCCCTTTGCTGTATAAGTTTATACCTATCTGTCCTTCAGTAATAAGTGTCTTTTATTTTTATTATTATTAAGTTGTTTTCAACCCTTCTTATCCAGAATGTATAATCACCGTCTCACAATTCTGTCTGTAATATTTGAACTCCTCTCAGGCATACTCCATACTGTAAAAGTAAAACCCCATTTTGACCAAATATATTCCATCTTAAACAAAACTTTCTAAACTTTTAGATGAATAAGTAATCTTATTTGAACAAGGTGTGAATGGAGGGTGTATGTTCGTGTGAATCAGACTCTAACTGCCAGCTTGTCCTGATGAAGTGTGGAGTCCACCCTAATGGCTGAAGAGTGCGAACATATCCTTTAAAAAGCAAGAGAAGAAGCCACCCCAGAAAATAAAAGAACAAACTTAATCAAGACACCAAGAACGAGCTGAAAGTCACGTCTGCTATTGTCCGGCAATCAACGGTCACCGAGAAGTGACACGACACAGCAAAACTCATAAGTTTGCACTGAAGTAAAAAACCTATAAAAGACTGGGTGAGATTGCAAAGCTTTGGGGGAGTAACATTCTTCACACCATCAAAGAAGAGCATCAGTGCGCCCGACAAGGACCCCACTCTCCTTGTGCCCAACTTCTCTGGCCGAGTAGCTGCCATGAGCCACGAACTCCAGCAACGGACCCAAGCTGCAACATCAAGCCACGATCAGGAGTGGTAGCTATATAACTACAGAATGTTTCCTGGTGTGTGTATGTGTGTATACACATAGGCTTAAGATAGTTATTAATTTAGTTTCTGGTAGTAAATGCGGCATACTGTCTTTTCCCCTCAAAACAGTCCCAAGTGCTCTTTTTGCACAACACTTTACCAGATGTCTAGCTGGTGGAAACAAATGAAAACAAAGCTTTGCAAACTTCATAAATTGCGGATAAAGTACTTCCTGTTCTGCAGATTTTCAAGCATCACTTCTAGGACTTCAGTGAGGTGAGATTAGCAGCTTCCAGATCTTTTAAGAGGACAATACTCTAAATACCATCTGTCAGGGAAAATGTTGTTGTGTTTAACACTTTGTCACCTATTTTTAACAGCGGTGGTGTCAACCAGAAGGTTTTGGATTAGCCTTACAGAAATACTATTCATATTTGCAATAAAATCATAGTTGTGAAATGTAGCCTTTTCTCTTCTCTATCTGGCAGGGGTTTGGCCATGTACACTAAAAATAATCTAATTCAGCATGTTGCATGTTGTACTGTAAATATGCTATTATAGAAAGATGTCTGTTTGGCAAACATATACAGATTTCAGGAATTTTAAATGCTGCATAAAATGTTTCTGTAGATCTATAGAAATCCCACTAACAATATTTCAAGACTTACGATTCCACAGACTCCAATAAACCAGACACCCACGTTACAAGTGTTCTAATCTGATGTTATGAACATTATGTATATATGTAGGTTGGGTTTGCAGCATTCAGTGATACCATAAAATGAGGTGAAAAAAGGGACAAATGTCTTTTTTTTTTATGGCAAGCAACGAAACTATGCAAACGTCATTTTTTTCCTTGACATAACTGCTCCTCGTGCGCATTGCAAGTCGTATCTGCTCACTTTTCTGACAAAAATACCTTTCTACTGTGTTTTACTCATGTTAGTCCTGCAGACGATAGAGCCTTGGGAGAATGAGTTGGTCTTTATATGCTTCATGAATCATCAACAGAGTTTAAGCAAAGTTCCACTTGCAAAATCTTTAGCAGGAATGATTCTTGGACGCTTGACTTCTAGATTCCAGACTGAATTTATAGGGCTGACAGAAAAGGCATACATTTTTCTTGAAGAATGAGAAACTTTGATCAGGAGAATTGAGAAACAATACACATGAGGCCCCATGATGACATCTTTAAAAAGACTTTTTGGAGCACAATTATACTTTAAGGTCACTTTCTGTAGCATGAACTGCTGGATTCTCTAGGAGAAATTGCTAAAAGTGACCAGGATAACAATATTGAGAGCTGGTCCCTGGTTAATATAGCTTTTAATGCAAACATAAATGATTCAGAAAAAGGACATTTATAATTATGAATGCTTTCTTTTGGTCTATATCTTTTGTTGCTGCTGTAACTGGCATGCTCTATAAAGAGTAGCAGATCATGCAAACAAGGAGTGATTGCATGACATTTTCCAAATGCAGAATGAAGGAGGATCAGTGAATCACAAAAATTAGAGATGGAAAAAGATTCTTAGGTCATCTAGTCCATTCACCTCTCAGTGCATATTTGGTCTCTTTATTACATTTTTAGTGTTTTGTCCTGACTAATTTAATTCTCCCATTCTGCAGGCTACTGCATCTCTCTGTTGGGAAACTTTCTTTTCTTCCCATGAAAACTTCTTGGACTACCATGAGGAACTCTTCTCTACCCTTACTGTTTCTAATCTACAAATAATGTAGATGATATCAGTCCCCCAGGATGATCAGAAATGTTTCTCTGTTCTCACTAAATCTCAAATCCTCTGTTTATTATTAATCTTTAAAAATGTAATTATCATGCTATTTACTTTAATAGCAAAGCACTGTTGAAGAACAGTAAATAAAACTAGATCAAAGACTAAATCCTGCAGCAACTCAATAGATATCTCCCAGATTGATAACTTGCAGTATATCATAACCCTTTATGTTCTTCTGGCCAGTTTTCAACTCTATACAGTATACACCTTCATCCACTAATTTGGTCATTCCTACACTAAAATCTAACAAGTTTCTCTTTGGCCTTTTTTTATAGGAATTGTAGTCTACTGTGCCTTTATTGTCAGGTTTGTTTGTTTGTTAGTTTATTTGTTTCTTTGATAAATGCATATCTAAACAGAATGGAGTAAGAGAGAAATCTACTATATAAAAGGTAAATAACTCAACCAGCAATTCCAAAAATTCTCTACCTTTGATTTACTGCTACAATCAAACATTCTTGTTATTTGACCAGTAAGAGAACAACAACAAGCATAAGTGAACCTGGATCTAAATGTAACTTTTAATACCAAGTTACTGCTACCTTCTACTATGTGGAGCAAATGGTGGTAAAATGCAACAAAGTAGGGGCCAATCCATGGCTCTGCTGCATTCTTCCCCTGACCTCCACGTTTCACTAGGACTCCTTCACAGCACTGGGACACCATGGCTGGGAGTGAGTAGAACTGTGAGAAGTCTGGATGCAGACACTGGATTTGGCTTGCATTCCTTGGGTGTGGTGCATTTCTTTTCGAAAATCAGCCCGCGTGGATTTCTTTTTGAAAATCAGCTGCTTAAAACAATAGTAATTCTTCCTGACTGCAACCGTCTGGTTTTCCAAGACGCACTGCACACTGACATGGGGTTAGAAGGATATCAAGGCAACTGTATGGCGGCTCTGGACACTACTGCTCCTGGAAGCATCCTGACGTTTGTGGGATTTCGGAGCCTGGACCCATTGTCATTTCCATGAATGGAACAAATAATGCTTCAGCTGCTGAACTGGGGAGAAAATCAGTGACCAGAAACTTTGTGAATTTCCAAACCCGTGCATGGTAAAACCCGTATAGATATAGCCCTCTGTTTTTAACAGTTCTGCCCTATTCCTTCAATGAAGGGTAAAGGTTAAATATGCCCCGAAATGTTTAATTGCCAGCTCTTTGTTTTGTTATGGCTTAAAAACCAAAAGCTGATTTAGCTAAAATGTTTAGCTTTGCACCTTAGGAAAGCAGTTTACATGTCAGGTCAAGTGTTCAAGTCAACCTGAAAGAATGAACAGTGTTATAATACGCCTTGTGCTGTGTAAACATAAAGCTAACAAACTGTTAAAATGCTGAAACTTTCACCTCAGTATGTGCCTCAATAGGTGTTTGGGGGGGAGGGAGTTAGTTTTAAAAAATGTAGTTTGACATTCAGCTTTCTGTTTGACCTTGACTGAAAATAGGCTGAAGTCAGAATGTTTTTCCTCCCTATCTCCTGACAATCAGCAGAATTTTTAAATGAGGCATCTGAAACACAGTTTTACTAGACAGTCATGTGAAAGACACCCTAATAAGCACAAAACCTGTTAGACTTTAAATGCTAGTCTTGTATGAATTTTTATATTCAAAACGTAACTCCTCTCTGGCAGGAAAGAGAATAGACTCTCTCTTCCCATTCTTAAAACCTAAGTAACTAAATTTTCAAAGTATATTCCTAGGTAATGAGAGAGACTTCATTGTCCCGTCTGAGGAAAATTTTCCAAGTACAGGTATACACCTAAATCAAGGGGGGAATGAAGTAACCTGGCATAAAATTCACTTTAAAAAATCATCTTTTCTTTATTTTGAAGTGCTTTGATTAATACTTGGGCTGCGATTTTCAAAGGATTGCAAGAAAGCTAGGTGTTCAGTTCCTGCTGAAATTCAATGGGATGTAGTACCTAACTCTCTTAGGGTTTTTTGAATATCCTAGACTAAAACAGTGGACTGTAACAGCCTGGAAGAAATAGTAGTCTGTCTGGTAAAACACCCATTACAGAATGTTCTGTAAACAAAACTGTTGGACAAATTTGTTAGTGTCTTATTACTATGCATTTTAAAATTTGTGCATGCACATAATTTATCAGGTGGAAAATAGTGGAAAATAGTGTAAATAATGTATGTATACCTTCAAGGTAAGGGGCATGTCAGGGGTGAGCTGGGGGCAGGAAGTGGTGTGGCAGAGTAGAGCTCTATTATGCCTGATCCTCCACTGGCATAAGACCAGTGGTGTAAGTTAGAGCTGCTCTCTTCTAGCTCTGGCTTGCACCTGGGGCACATGACTCAGGATCAGTGTGCTTCAGCCAGCTCCATGACAGCCTCACCACCACTGTGCTAGAGTGCAGCTCAGACACAGCTGAGGAGCCAACCCATGTGCAGTATTATAAACTTGTTGCACTGAGTCACTGACTTATAAATAGATATTTTATGCACATATACACTAAGGGTCTGATTTAACTCCCCCAAAAAGGAGGAAAATTTGGTTTAAGGCTGAAATTTTACCTTGAATGTGTTTTGCATACCCTACAGCTGATTTCACATACCACAAGTTGTTCCCTTGCATTGTGATGCTGCTCAGATATTCGCTGCAGCAGGAACTCCGGAAGGCATTGTTCCTACCTCCCAACAAGCATAGAAATGGTGGCTTTTTTTTTTTTTTTTTTTTTGGGTGGATGCAGCATACCCTCCTCTGACTACAGGGCTAGATTTGTCAGTCATTGTACATGGGTAGCATCATTCAAGGGAGGTAGGAGGGCAGAGTGGAGCTATAACCCCATCTTCTCACTGTCCCATTTGGGTGGTACTAGCAAGAAGCTATCATAGCACTCTCACAAGTGCAAGGACTACAATTGTGCCTGTTCCCTAAATGGGGCATTAAAGGAGGGAAGGCACAATTTGGCCTTGTATAATTTAGTGAGTTTAAGCGTGGCTTTCACACACCCCTCAATTTTTAAATATAAGTAAAATTCAAATATGGTATCTTTTTGAAAACTTACTTTAGCATTATCTAAGTTATCACCATATCTAGGTATTTTACAACAATTAAAGAAAGCACCAAATGTGTTTCAAATGACAATATTCTCTCAGCCTCTCTTGTTTAGTGTATTGTTTTTCTCCTTTTCTTCTGGTCTCCTACTTCCTTCCTTCTGAACAGTGAGTTGGTGCTGGGAAGATACTATTACTGAGGGAAGGCTTATTAAAGAGGTGGGTTTGTAGCTGGGACTCAATGCCAGCTCATACTCAATCTAATCTCCTCTGATAGTGTGTCCACAGCTGGGGCCAGTCACTAAAATGTTCTGCTAGTTTGCCCCTTGTACTGAAGAGTTGTATTGGCCAGTCTAACTGAAGTGTCCCTGTGGAGAGTAGCTGTATTGGACTTCTTTATGAATTTGCTAAGACTCAGCATGCTTACTGCTTTGTAGACCAGGAACAGCTGCTCAAATTTAATTTGGAAAGAGAGAGGCAGCCAGTGGGCCTAACAGAGTATTGGTGTGCTGGGTTCATGGCTGCCTTTTTGGTAGTAGGAGACCTGCTTCATGCTGTATGACTCAACATCTTGGGGGCAGTTAGTAGCTTTGTCTGCACATGAGGAATATGTGGATCATTGGCAAGGTCCTAATTTGAGAAGAGAAGTGAAGTTCCCTGGACATTTGAAGATGGAAAAATGTTCCTAGCCAAAGATGCAATATGAGCATTAATGCACCATCACACTTGAATTCTTTGTAACCAACAGTATTCTGCATAGACTTGCTTATTTTATACAATCTAAATGAAGTGAGTAATTCTTGCAATAGGGATTTCCCTTTTTGTTCATTTCCAAGCCTGCCTGTGTGTGTGTTTAGCTGCTAGGACAATATTGCTGCTTAAAATTATATATTTTTGTTATGGTATGGGCTGAGCATCAGCCTAAGAGCCAGGAAAGACACTGACTCACTCTGTGGCTTGAAGCAAATCAACCCAGGATACAGTTTATCCACCTGTAAAAATGAGATGATGATTAGTGATGGGCCCAAACAAAACCAGTCAAACTGTGAACGTCCCCAAACATTACTGACTCTGGCTATGGATCTCTGTCATGGTCTGAACACCTGTGAACTTTGCCAAAGTTTGGATTTGGAGTCATTGGCAAACTTTGTATCTCAAGCCTTCACTAATAATAATGTTTTTCTTCCTCGCAGGGAGTAAGGGGTGAGGAGGCTTAATTAGCCATGCCTATAAAGTATTTCAGAGATGAAAAACATTTTATATGTGCTAAGAATTATTATTCTGACCACAATTTAATCATTTGACTGACCATTGCTTATAAATATTAAACTGATAGTTGACTTGTAAAGCCCATTACTGAGTCTTGGGTCTCAGTCAATTCTATTCATTGCGTTCAATAATAAATAGAGGTGTGAGGATAGTAAAATGCCCACTATTATTTCCACCCACTGCCCCCAAGATTAGTGGACATCTGTGTTTGACAAGACAGTACTTACTGAAAATATAACAAAATTTACATCTTATCATTTTTGATGTAAGTGGCAAGTCAGAGGGAGAACTTACTGCATTCTGTTTTTCTACAATTATTTCAAATTATTAAACAGAAAACTTAAAGAAACAGATTAAAAACAAGCACAATTACACAGAGGGAAAGTGGAGTGAAAGAACAAAAGTGATGGAAATTGCACCTGCTCAGATACATCAGGAATGAACTTGGCCATCTAACAATTACTAAGGAATTTGTTTTCAATTACTTTGGATCTTGTTTTCCTCTGTTACATTCCAAATACACTTTATAAACACTAGCAGGAAAAGGATTCTGAACAATTCTCTCTCACTCACTCTCAGTAAATGGTCAGTTTGAAGAGCCAGACACTGTTGGGTATGTAACGTGATGTGGGTGGTAGTCATGTGCCATTGACTACTAATATTTTTCAGTAGATTTTGAAGTTATTTATATAACAGCATGGACTTGATTATACAGACTGTACAGAATGGTCAGCTAAGGAGCACTACAAACTCAAAAGCAGTAATTTTTATTGCTCAGATTCAAAGGTTATGACTATGAACAGTATTATTACATGCAGAGAAAGTCACTGTATAGGAAATTAAACCAATATTACTCACACAGTAATGCTTGTGCAAGGCTCATTACACCACTAGAGAGAAGCTATATTAAAGAGAGAGCCTGCACCCCTACTGGTGGGCAGCTGAACCCAAGGCTGAAGATGCAGCCCGAGGGAAAGATGTCAGTGTGTGCATTGCTGCCCTCCCTTAGAGATTCCAGCTAAGGAGTAACTTGAAAGATCTGTAGTGGCTTCAGCAAGGGAGACTACCCAAGGTCTCTGCTGAACATGAGCATGCTGGCCAAAGCCGCCCCCCCTCCAGATTGCACCAGCTGGCTCCAGCGCCCTTTAATACAGCAAGGACTGGATCCGAAGTCCACTGACTGCCATCATTCACAGAAAATTTCCACTGGGTTTTGACAGCTTCAGAAAGAGGAAAATGAGGACTGAATTGAACCCAAAGAGAATGATGTAATTCAAAGCATGATCCTGCAAGCCCCTGAATTCAGAACTCACATCAACAGCTTGCAAGATCAGGATCTCACTGTTTATCACTGAGCTGATTTTTAAACCAGAACAAATTTCCAAATCAAAACAAATAAAAATACATAACATTCCCAGATATTATAGACCACGTTATCAGTCTAAACATCATAGAAAATTATTTTGCAGAAGTGGTATCTTTCTCACTGAATTAAAAGGCCCCTTTATCAGGACAAGCTCCTTGTTAGAGAAGAGTAACGAAATATACATTTTAGAGTCCAGGACTAGCACAAATGCATAGTGCAGTGTCTCCTTGAGCATGATCCAAAGCCCACTGAAAGACCCCAAATGACTTCAAACGGTTTTAGATCTAGTCCCAAATGACTAGGCTCAGGACCTTTAACTTGGATCATGCAAGACAGCACTAAATACTGAGAGAGCCAAAAAATCTTACCCTTTTGAATCAGAAGAAGGAAAGTTAATTAAGCACACAAGTAGTAAAATGGGGCAGTACTTTTACATACTACTTTTCTATAAAACAGTCTGTTTTTTGGAATACCAAATATATGGGGGGAGGGGGGAGAGGGAGGTGAAGAAGTACAGACTGAACATCAGACTGCATTTTTAACTTTGCTGTTCCAACTGGTATGTGACAGCATCTCAGGTTTTTTCCCCTGTGTAATAGGTATGTTTCTCAATATGGCAAAGAAGCACAGAAAAACAAGAAAGGAAGGAGTGTAATGTTTTGGAGGCAATAAAACACAGAGGGACAGATACTCTGAAATGATTAGTGATTTTTCAGTGTCTTGATTTTTGTATTCACACCTTGAGGTACCTTATCCCCCCCCCGCTCAAATTGGATGCTAAGCATTTTCTGAAAATCAGGCTCCTTTGAGGAATCTCAAGATGGGGCTCTGAAAAATGAGGCACTCAAAATCACTAATGACTTATGAAAATCTTGGCCAACATCCAGATTTTTTTTTTAAATCCTCTGTATAGACACAAAGAAAAAGAGTAGTTGGAAGGGAGGAGGGAGACAAAATGAGTCTTACAACAACAATTTCAACTTTTGTAACAACTCCAAAAAAGCACCCCAAGGTTCTTTTGATTTGCAGAGCTCAGAAACTGTGCTGTCTTTTTTTTTCTTTGTGACTTTCATTATATATAAACTAAATTAAACCTGCTAGTAAGAACTAAAGATCTTGTATGTTAGAACAAAAGCAAAACAGCACTATTTGTATTTTTTATCTCTTGGAAATACTTTTATGTTATAAAATATGTGAATCTATTTAGGGACAGACTGCAAGGAAGATTTAATTTGGAATCTAAACCAAAGCTCAGAGATTAGCTGAGACTTAAAGGACAAATCGAAATCACAAAAGAGAAAATTTGACAACATAAGATTCCTAGTTCTGTAAGATCCACAAGAAGCAAAAAACCAAGTTATAATAACAAGCTACTGATTTTATTGCTACTGTTGTAGATATACTTTCTCAAATCCCACCCTTTCAGCTCATGTTTCCTTATTGCAGTTCCCATATGACATTCCCTATCACCGAGGCATCCTGCTTCTGAAATGTGCATGTTTCCACAACTGTTTTCTATCTCCATTCATTCAAATGAAACATGTGGACATATCAGGTACGTCTAGACACAGTGAAGGAATGTGCTTGACAGATGTAGCTGGTATATTACAACATCAAGATGGTTGGCATTTGGATTTTTTTAACACTTCTTTAAATAATACTTTGAAAAAACTGCTTGAAATTGGTCAAATAAGATTGTTTGTTTACTAATCATAGTTAGTATTACATCTACAGAGTAGTGGTGGGCAGATTGAAAAATGGCTATGTATGCCTTCAGCTTTTTCTTATTATATATGAAACTTACTTCTGTACAGAAAGCCAGCACAAGGTCTATCAAGTCCCAGTGAAGTCCTTAAAATAAGTCAGCTACTGGCATTTGTGCTGGTCCTCTCCATGGGTGTGATATTCATCCTTACTTAATGTGCACATATCTTAATAGAATAACATTCTTTTGGTTGATTTGAGGGGGAGGGCAGGAGGTAAATACTTTAAGTACTCATTCGCAAAATATTTAAAATAAGCAATTCTATATTTTCAGATTTTGTGGTTTTTCACAGCAGATTTGATGCCAAGGAAAGTCAGGGTCATTCTGTTGTTTACATATCTAGGTCTGTTGCCAGGTTTGGGCAAAAATCCCATAGCCAGGATCCAAGTTTGACTTTCTTTAACAGCTCAAAGTTCATCAAATATTGAGCAGAGTTATTCTGAAATCCCTGGATACCTGCTTGTAATGCATCCTTCTCAGATGATTTAGATGGCAATGCAGAAAAGATTTCCTTGGGTTTGCTGAAAATGTAACTTTTATAATGGTTTTTGATTATTTTATTCATGTTTATAATGTTATATATGATTGTACATAATATTGTATATATTAGTCTAAAAGATTAGTATTTTAAGATTTTCTTATTCATTTAACAGTTTAAAAGTTTGTATGTTATTGATAAATAACTGAACTAGAAACCATTTTCTATGGGGAAAAAAACCAGCATGAATTGAAAATAGGACTTGAAAAAGAACTGCTCAGTAGTCAGTCCAAATCACCAGTGGCATATCTCATTTGCACACAGAGGACATAAAGTAGCTAAGGTTTGGGAATGAGAAGAAGTGCAAGATTTAGAACTGGTGGACTTTGCAGGGTTCAGGAATTTTGGCTTTTATTGTGCAGAGAGTTAGAAGAGTGAATAACTTTGCTCCATGGAGTCCTCCCATTTAACTTGATGGGACTAGTCACATGCATTAACTTAAGCACATTAATTTAAAATTGGATTCCTGATTGCAAAGTCAAAATACAGAGAGACTGTAAAAGGAGCTAGGGAGATGCTGAAGCTTGGAACTTGAAACAAACATGGGCTGTGTTATGCCCTGATTTTAGTTTTAGGGAATTAAGAGCTGGTGCTTGCTTGAGACACTCAAATTGGAATAGCTGGATCTAAATATGTGTCAGACATTTATGATAACTGTGGAAGGCCTGGTCTGTTCCCAGATAAGTTACCGTGATTTGGAACTCTGGAATTTTCAGCTGAGTAAATTTCAGCTCTTTTCATTTATTAAAGCTCAAGTTTAAGGTACTGCATTTATTTTATTTTTGCTTTTATTAACAAAGGACACTACATTACTATAGAAAATCCTTTACTTAAAGATAATTTATATTTACATAAACATACTCCCACACAGAGACCAATGACTGTAATTACAAACCATGTAAGTTTTAAAAAATCCTCTTTATAAAATAGGAAGTGTTACCATTTAAAAATCTTTGTTTGTACAATAAGCTGCTATTTTGACAAGGATCCTGGAAGGTTTAAATTGAAACCAGTAACACTGTTTTTTCTGGTTTGTACTGTGTTGCACTCCTTGAGGACACTCTTCTTTGGCCTTCCATGGTACTGTAGTTGGACTGCACGGGTGCAAAGGTCCATTTGCTTAGATCCCGGTGCACAACTGAAGACTTTGTAAAGTAATATCTAAAGACCATTCCATAATTATTCTAATTTTTTGTTTGATTCAGCTCCCAGGGGTCCATGGTTCCCACTGCGCTGCCTTGTTGGTTTCTGTGAAGAAACTAAAGACTTATCAGAAAAAACAATGTAGGAAAGGTAATATCTTTTATTGGACCAACTTCTGCTGGTGAAAGAAACAAGCTTTGAACTACACAGGGCTTCCTCAAGATTGGAAGAGTTCTGTGTTGCTCAAAAGCTTGTCTCTTTCACCAACAGAAATTGGCCAGTAAAAGATATTATCTCACCCATTTTGTCTTACTAATAACCTGGAATAAACATGGCTACAACACCACTATAGACTTACTAGTACTTTATAGATAGGGCTTAGGGTGACCAGATGTCCTGATTTTATAGGGACTGTCCCTATATTTGGGGCTTGTTTTTATATCAGTTCCTATTACTTCTTTCCCCGTGTCCTGATTTTTCACACTTGCTAGCTGGTCACTCTAATAGGGCTTCTGGTTTTAAGTTTTAAGCAATAAGCACAAATAAAACATCCCCAATACAAAAGAAAAAAAGGTGTTTATTCAATAATCTCTGAAAAAACTCTGGAAATGGTTACTTGTATCTAAGGGCTTGTCCTCGCAAAGCAGTAATCCAGAGTCTGGGGCTGTGGTTTCTAATAGGTTACACAGTAATTGGTTCGTGCGAACTAAAGGTCCCTAACGTGCTTTAACATAGTACTGTTTGAAACAGTACTAAGCTAAAGTGCACTAAGGAACATTACAATTATTACATAATTATAGTATGCACTAATGCATATTGTATACATTACTCATTACAGTATATACAAAGAGAGCGCCAAGAAAACCATGATTTTTGGACATCTACACAAGTCAAATTGCTAAAAATAACCCTGAAAAATGAAATTAATAAACCCTGAAAACAGAAATCCTATTAGAGAACTGTGAAAAATATTTTATTCACCTGCAGTTCTGCTTCTACACTATATTTTTGCATGTTTCCTTTCCATTGTTCTTTTTAATTTTTATGAAAACTGGATTTTTGTATTTTAAAAGTGTGTATTTCATCCAGCCTGCATGTGAAGTAGTAAGTCTTTGTGACATCAAAATTTCCACAGCAACTAATTGTGATGCCACCAAAGATTATGGTTAAGATAAGAAATAATATGGAGGATCAGAAATTCTTAGGGCCTGATACTGGCACTCTTATTTATGCTGGATAGTATGTTGCTCTTGAGTAATCATAATAGAATTACCATAGAACCTCAGAGCTATGAACACCAGAGTTATGAACTGACCAGCCAACCAGCTTCTCATTTGGAACCAGAAGTATGCAATCAGGCAGCAGCAGAGGGGAAAAAAGCAAACACAGTACAGTACTGTGTTAAAGAAACCACTAAAATACGGGAAAGCAGCATTTTCCTTCAGCATAATAATGTTTCAAAGCTATATTAAGTCAATGTTCAGATGTAAACTTTTGAAAGAACCCTGGTAACCTTTTGTTCAGAGTTATGAACATTTCAGAGTTACTAACAACCTCCATTCCCGAAGTGTTCATAAATCCGAGGTTCTAGTGTACTGAAGAAGTAAACTCCAGTGCATGTATAGTAATAACAGTATAGTGGCAAAATCCAATCCATAGTAACCAAGCTTTGTTTCTCACACAAATATCCTTACCAGGAAAAGAAATACAGAACAGTTATGATACAGAAGCAAATTCCTTTCAATAATGATTTTCAAAAGTTTCCATATGTGGTTGTAGCTCTTCAATAACCTTGTTGCCATCAAGCAAAACATAGTATGTAGGGAATACAGCCCCTTCCTTTCACATAGTCACGACTTGAGCAAAGTATGTCACCTTACTGTCATTAGAAATGTGTGGGTTGGTTTGTTTTTTTTTAAAAAAACGGTTATTTTTAACGAGAGTGTTAGTGAATTACAATACCACTATTCCTCTGTTTCATTTAGGGTGACTTCCACCTGAAGGCAGCTTTAATTCGAGGATTGCTTCAATTCCATTTGAAGAAGCACAGCCCAGAAGTCAGGTATTGGTGAGTGCCTCTCATCAAGCTGCCAAAATCTTGCTCCGGCCATTGGTTAAAAAAACAGCGATGCCCCAAATCCTCCTTGTTTTACTTAGGCAAAAACTCCCCCGTGACTCCCTTCAGACAACTGATCTGAAGTCAGGGGGACCGTTGCCCGAGTGAGGCTTTCAGAATTTGTCACTGGGCGAGGCGAGCAACTCTGTGCACCGAACACAATTAAACTCTGCTGCCCAAGGGTTTGATTCTGCAGCCCCTGGAGATTTGGCCTACGAAGGAAGGGAGCGCAGGGCTGGGGCTCCGCGAGTGGGGCTTTAACAGAGGTGTGTCCGCCGGCGCTTGGAGATCCCGACCAGCCCTCGTTCCTTCCCCGAGCGCTTCGCTTGGGCTGCAGCCTCCGGGCACCGTCCCGCACTGCACAGGGGCGGCGGGTCACCAAGGTGCGCTGCGGCTGCCGCCGCGGGAGGGCGGCCGGTCCCGGCTCCAGGGGAAGGCAGGCGCAGCGCGTGGCCCTCTCCGCCCGGAGCCGGCGCGCGTCTGGCCCGTCTCCCTCAGCCCCGGGAAAGGCGTTGCAGGGAGCGGCTGCTCGTGGGACGGGACGGGGCGGGAGGCAGCCCTGAGGGGGGAGGGTGAAGCGGGGCCAGCTCACCCCCGCCCCCAGCCGGCCGCTCTCGCGGGCGCTCAGAGGCACAGGCAGAGGGCGCCGTAGCCACGTCCGCCCCCCGCGGCCGCGGCCGCCGCTCAGCTCCACGCGCGGAGGAGGCTCCCGCGCCCCGGCCCGGCCCCGGCCCGGCTGACAGGCGTCCCGCGAGCCAAGGGGCAGGAGGCTGCGTGGAGCCGCTCCCTCCCCCGCGCCTAGTCCATGGCGCGGCGCTGCCCGTGTGCAGGCAGGGGGCGGCGGCGGCGGGAGGAGGCAGCCCCATTGGCTTGAGCAGCCGCGCTCGCCGCTCTGCCTCGCCTGCGCGCCCTGCCTCACCTCCCCGCTCCGAGCGCGCCCGGCTCGGATGTCCGGTTTCCGGGCGGCTTTTCACCTGGCAAACTCCAGCTAAGTTCGGCGGGCGCCTGCAGAGCGGCCGGGCGCGCTGGGAGCTCCCCTGCAGGCAGCTGGGGCTGCTGCATCGTCTCCATCCCCGGGCTTCATTCTACCGCCTCGGATAGTGGGGTGGGGGGGAGGCAACGAACAAAACCAAGGAGCCTCCCGGTTCCCGTGCACTCCTCAGGCTCCCCCCGCCCCGCCACGCACCCACCCTGCCGTCCTCGCACCATGCACTTGCTGGGATTATTCTCTCTGGTTTGCTATCTGGCTGCTGCCGCTCTGCTGCTGGGACCCAGGGAGCCGGCCACCGCCGCTGCCTATGAATCCGGGCAGGGCTACTACGAGGAGGAGCCCGATTTGGGGGAAGCAAAGGTAGGTGCAGTGGCCGTGCCCTGGCCGCGGATGGGACTCCGCTGTCTCAGGCAGGGGACTGGCGGATCGCTCGGCTGGTTTGCGAGCCCTCTCACGGGGAGGGACAGATATCTCAGGGCAGTGTTGGGATGGTGTGGTTCTTAACGAGGCTCTTGGGGGGGGAGAAGGGCTTTGAGACGTAAAAGTTGGTGGATGGTTGCACATGATCTAAAAATGTTAACAATAAAAGGCGACACCTGGTATGCAGAATTCAACCCGATGGCTCAGCTCGCCTGAGAAGTGACTGTAGCGATCGATCGATCGATCGTTCCGATTGTTACTGATGCGTATTGGCTGTACAGCGCAGCGCTGTGCAAACAGAGGAGACGTAACCCCACTCCTTGCCCCCAAGTGAGTTGACAAGCTAGTTCAGTTACTAGCGAACGAAAATCTTCTGTTACGCAATGGCTCTGGTCGGTGTTGGCAGTGAGGTAGATCACTGATATATTTGAGGTTTCTTCCTCAAGGGCAAAGCTGAAGGGTGCCATGTGGGTTTCTGTCCTTGGAATAGATGCGTGCGGATTCCTGAAAGTTTCCAGTTTGGATCAGTAGTTTTTTTTTTTTGGATGCGTTATGAGAAGCTGGTGTATTTGGGAACGATATAGCAGAGGAGGCGAATACAGGGGAATAATAACAAAAACTGAGCTTGTTTCTGTCTTCTGGAGATCTGTTTTGCAGTTTCTGAAATCTGTAATTTACTGAAGGGCAACATGGTTTGCAGGGGGTGTAACTTGACCTTTGAATATGAAAGTGCTGCCCAGGCATACAATTAGAATTTCAGAGAAATTCTCAGTTTCCAGGCAGTAGGGTCTTAAGTTTGTATGCATTTGTATTTGTATCTTACATTCTCAATTAAGAAGTACCTTGGAACTTTTATATCTTGTGCAAGATCCCACCACTTTGTCAATGCATAAAAAGGACATATAGTATATGATTGTGTAAGCATGTGACATTGCTATGAAGGCTTCAATGTCTAAACCATTTATTAAATATAAACTACTTCTTATCTTTAAATAGTGCAGTGTTAAAGTTGTGACACACATTTACAGCAATATTGACATTATATCTTTAATTTATGCTAGTGTGGAAAAGTAAACCCCAAAACATGTTAGTTAAAGTACCGAATATATGCCTTAACTTTGAAGTTTGTGGTGTTATTTTTGAGCTGCTTTAACACACTTAGCTTTATTGAACATATACCCTACTGCTATTTATACAGGTTTAATAAAAGCTCACATAAAGCTTATGAAACGTGTTACAGTATTTACATAGAAAACCAAGTATACTTAACCCAGGTTTTTATAATGCATATTAGTTACATTCATATTCTGTTCAAGCTGTAGACTACACATATTGCATGCATTCTTTGTTTTGCATCTCTATATATGTACTAAAATTAATTATGAAAAGTTACTGTGCATACTGTACAACTTTAACAAAGTCCGGACATTTTTATAATCCCTTGGAATTTATAATTTTCTTACTTAATTTTAAATCAGAAAATATAGCAACTATATTATGTATTATGCGTGTCAAAATATTTTTAAACTCCAAATTTTTTTTTAAATTGTATGAACATAAAATCAACTGGTTTTATCACTAAAGCTATTTCTAATACTTTTAATATTTGGGACAGGGAGAATGCAAACCTTCCGAGCTAATGCTGTCTAAAACAGGTATTAGCTCAGGGTGAACTTGATGACTGAGTTTATAAACTACTTTAATGGGTTTATCATAGTTATATTGAAAATGCTGAAACAAGCGTGGTGGTGTGAATACTCTGGTTTCTAAAAGTGCCGGAGCAACTTATATCTGGTAGAACAGTGAAGAAATGGTCCTGAAAGTTGAGCATTGCTGTACATATACATACCCATATTATAGACAATCCATTCAGTTTTTTCCAAGTTTTAAAGAGACGTCAAAATCTTAAATAGTTACCACTGTGCTGCATTTTGCAGAAGTACAAAGACTTAGTGGAAAACTTGGATCAGTGAGGAAACTGAAGGAAGAAAGAATGAGAGATTGGAAGAGGATGGGAAAGCAGGTGCCAGGTGGATCATGTTAACAGAGAAGTGTTTTGTGTGTGACTAGGGATTGATGCTGTGTGTCTGCCTGGATCGTTAGGGCTTCATCTGGCATGTTTTAGGCACCTTAGAAGTCCTTACTTATAGTAAGCCTATTGTTTCAGTGCGACTACTCAAGCGAGTAAAATCTGCGGGATTGGGTCCCCATTAACTGTTTGTCCCTGTGTGATGAGAGAAGGTTGCAATGAAAGTTGAAGGACTTAAAAAGAAAAGATAAGTAAACTAGACATATTTATTTCAATAAAATATGATTGTTGTTACATTTACTTTAATTCTCTCAACACAGGGAAAATGAGTGCCTCTGGTCTTCATGTGTCTACTGAAATTATGTTAACTTCACATCACATATCCTATACCGTTCCGTAGGAAATTGAGATGTGTACATGTAACTATACTACCTTTTTCAACAACTTTTACCATGCATGTTTTGTTCCCATTGGTATAGAAGTATACAGAGATCTATACTGTCTTCAATGTAGATGACTCAGTGAAAGTTGCAACTTATCCTAGACATTTGCAGTTAACTGAATGTTAGTTACAGATAAATAATAGTTATTTTTCGTAGATTCCTGTCCCAAGCAAGTGGGCACTGATAAACTAGAGCAGTAGTGTCCAACCTTTTCAGCCTGAGGACCAAGCTCAAGGGGATAGTACTTTTGGGACAGATTCTCTTAGCAGCACAAAGGCAACAGAATCAACTTGCAAGTTCTCTGCTATGGAATCCTTCCTGACGGTGTAGAGCTAGTGTAACGAGCCCCTATGCTTCCTTCTCCACAGCCCTGGCATAGGGGGAGTGAATGTGGTATGTTATGCTTCAAATAAACCTCAGACTACTCAGGGTCCCTTGGAAAACCACTGCCAGCCACTAAGCTGTTCTAACCTGTGCAGGGGCAGAAAATCAGGGAATTTTATCTGGTGGTTGGTTCTCAGCTTCTCCTCTTTCCCTCTCCCAAGGAAGGCATCCCATTCTTTGATAGGTGCTTCCCTAGATTAAGGCAGAACCAGTTTTGCTCCAGTCCTGCTCTCTCTGGGGCTCCCACAGTCCTTTAGGAAAGCAGACAGTGGAGCAGCCAGAACTGGTCTCACCTAACTCCCCTGTGATCCAACAGGAGGGGAGCTGCTGAGCACCTGTAGCAAGAAAAGGACAACAGTTGCTCCCAGCACTTCAGATCATCTCAGAGTTGATTCTGAAACTGCAAAGAAAGTGGTGGGAAGCTGCTGGGAAGATAGAACCTCTGATCATAATGATGGAGCTGATTCAAGTGCTTTAGATTAAAAATCACAGACTTTGATTTAGGAAACATTTTCAATTCCTAATCAAATAAAAATTTTCTTTCTAACACAGTTGCACTTATGGGCCACAATTTAGAGTCTTGCAGACCCAAAGTGGTCCCTGGCCTACAGGTTGCACACTATGGTGCTAAAGAGAGTTTTTAAAAAAGAGAGAGGAAAAGTCTCTGGTTGAAAAATATAATCTAAAAGTGTAAGAGGAATTGATAGAACTGACCTCTAAGAAGATAATACTTAGTTTATTGCAAATCCCATCAGACCAGATTCTCTTTACATTGGTGCAACCCAAATGAAGCCACTGGAGTTGTAATGGTGTAACTGAAAGGAATATTTAACCCATGTATATTAATGTATTGCTTTCATCTAAGCAAACTTTGAAAACTTTGCACTTGATTTTACTAGAATGCTTTTCGTAATGTTTTCAGACTTCTGTGTACATTACACCTGCTTTTGTTTTTTTGTGGTTTTTAGTTTTCTCAAACAAAATTATTCCCATATGTTCTCTGAAACCTACAGTAAATGCCATTCAGTAAAACAAAACCTATTGATACATACAGACTTGTACTCCAGCAACCATGCACTCACGGATTCCACCAGATGTTGCTAGAGATTTTCTTTTTCAAAGAAACATAAGCATTCCTTTTCCCATAGGAGTGAAGTAAGCAAATGTGAGATTTAGAAATTCACCTTTTCTTACTAGAAGGGGAACAGTTGACCTAGCATCAAATGGCTTGAAACTCTGGTTTCCTAGGGGAAGGAAGACAAGAGCACCTGTCAAGAAGATCTTGTGTGATTTTAATTTTATTATGGAATTACACCTATTCTGTACATAACAATAATCCATAACATACAGTTAATCTATACAATGCACATGAGAAGAGGAAGGAAATTACACCCATTTGAATCCATTGCTATCTGCAAAATAAACCAGAAATATTACAATTTCAAAGCAAGCACACAATGATTATGTGTTCTGTGAGCAAAATACCAAATGTTGTAGTATGATTTTATGTAACATTTGATTCTATGAAGGTAGTGAAATCAGTATGTGGGTGTTTTCTTTATATAAGAAAGGGGTTTAAAAGGCTTTTTAAAACTCCGCCCATTCTTGCAATGTCATAATACAGTATATTTCTGGCAATCAGCCAATGATGATAAAAACCCAAATATAGTAGTGCTGGTCTAGAGATACTTCCTGCAAATATAATGTAGATTGATGTAATTTGAATTTAGCACATAGAAAATTAAAACAAATATCTATCATATTTACCTTAACCATCCACACTTTTAAAGCATATTAAACGTAACTAAGAAGGCCTCCTTTTTATCTATGTATATTTAGCTCCCTTTGATTGTAACCAATTCTAGAAACTCTTAGGTCATGTCTCCCTTTGCACAACTTCCCTTATGCATGAATGAAAGTTCTGCCAAAAGGCTGTGCAGCCACAACAACAACCATATTGGCTGACGGTTCCAAAAGGGAGATATGACCATTCTCCTTTCTTCCCAGAAGTCAGATTTGGGAGAGACATTCTCTCTTACCAGTCCCAAGTCTCCTACTTCCACTTACAGGGAAACGCTGTCTTGCCCTATCTCTGGTTACACCTTTTTCCACTATGGCAGCTCGATATGATACAATCCTGTCATTGATATAGTTTTCTATGGAGCCTTCACAGGGAAGAATGCAGGAAAGGATTTGTGAAGAGGTAAGCTGTTCTCTCCCTCACCTGCCTCTCCCCTTACCTACTCCCATGACACATACATGAGCTTCCCACTGCCATCCTCAGCTCCACAGGATGTGACCATGGAGGTGCTGCATACATACTCTGCACTCCCTCCATTTTGGCCTAACCATCCACATTAGTGAATTGATTAGGTTGAGAAGAAGGTTATTTATATGGCACTAAGGGGCCTGTACATCCCTTATTCCTGTGTATAACAAGGTCAGCATTTGGTCATATACTGATACAAATGCCTCAGCTCTGGGATGAATTTTGCCCTGGAGTTGTTTACGTACAGTTTCCAAAGTTTAATGCAAAACTATAAATCAAGAATTTAGAGAGAGCTTTGTTTCACAACTGTTAGGCAAGAATTCTTAGCTTCATGCTTAGAGTGGAAATAAATATACTTAGAGTGGAAATAAATAAATTCAATTAGTCACTTGTTGCCAATTCTAAAGTTCATACTGAAAGGTGGCAATATGATCTTTTTACCCAGACAAGATTAAATGGATAAAGTACAGAACTTTTTTTGCATCATAAGTCACTTTTTGCAATGGAAAACTTGAGTTCCCTTTCTCTTGTCCTAGTTTTAGTCCCAGTTGAGACAGATCTTTCTTAATAGCTGAGCATATCCTAAAGAGCTGCCAATTTATATCTAATGCAAAGTGACTTTAACTACTTCTAGTTTTGGTCAGGAGAAAAAATAGTGCATACAATGTGGATTTCAACTGCTGTACACACTCCAGCTTCTTCTGGGATTCTATTCTATGGAAGAAAAATACTGACTTGGTGACAAAATATGCTGTTACTTTTTTTTTTGTGAACTGTGCTTTACTGTTTACTTGACACTGCAAGAGACCAAGCCACGTTTCTTGCTAAAGAATGCAGTGGAGCATCAAACTCAAACCTACTTCAGGCAGGTGGAAGTAACTTTATTTTCTTAACCCTTTGGAACTTTATTTTCCTTGTGACTGATTTTATTTTTTTGTCTGCTGCATCTTGTCTTTGTTTATATTGTTTTTTAATTGATCTTAACTTGTGCGTTGTGTCAGGCATGACCAGATCAGCATTAGGGATGCATGTATTATGGTAGGTTTTGAATGAAGGCCTACTTCAACGCTCTTATTCAAGCAAAATTTAGTCCAACATTTTGTTTGAGTAAAGATTGCAAGATTGCAGTGCGTGGCTCTGTCCAAATCTTGGTATAAGAAAGTATGTTTCTGCATATCTTCTGAGAGCATAATTGCATGTATGTTGAGTAACTCATTCACAGGAGAGTCAATGATCAGCACTTGTATTTGTGAGGGCAGGATGAAGCTTTCTCAGGAGTATTTTAACTAAATGCTGTATTTAGGGGCATTCACTGAAACAACCCTTCCAGAACACCATTTTAAAATGTGTTAAACACTTGTATACCCTAAATGTGTGACCCCTGCAGGATCATGTTCTATAAAATAATTATCACCATACAGCAAGAGATCATCAGAACTTGTATCTAACATACAGATGCAGTGCCAAAGGGCTGCTTCTTTGTTGGATATAACATCATGGCTAATTAAGGCAATGCATTTGGGACATAGAAATTATCATATTGGATTAGACCAGTACTTCACCTAGTTCAATAGCCTGGCACTGAAGGTAGCCAGAACCATGAATTTCGGACAAGCTTTTGCTTTACAATTCATTAGTTGTCTATTTTTGCTTTGCTGTACTCATTTTCTTTTCCAGATGTGTTTTTCAGATTGCTTGCATAGTGTGAGTAAAATTATTGTTTATCTCTGTTTGTGCTGGTTCCTCTGGTGATTTAACATGGCATCTATTAAGTGGTGTTTTTCTATAATTTATATTGTAACTTGAAAATAGATACAGACAAATTGCCTCCCGTTTTGAACAGAGTAACCAAAACGACTAAGGAACTGGTTTATGATGAAAGATTAAAAGAAAAGTTATAGTTTGCCTAAGTGTGATATAAATGTCCACAAATATTTCAAGGGTGTAATCAACAGTGAAGAAGAGAAATGTTTTAGTAAGGTATTATTTAGCATGTAATTACAAGTAATGGAATAAAGTTAAGAAAAGACAAAATTTTATGAAAAACATCCTGACAATCAAAGCTAATAGATTTGATTATGGAATAGTCTTCCTAGAGAAACAAAACTGCAAACCTCATTCCTGGAGACACTTTAAAGCTAGGCTGGACATGCTGTGACCGTAGAAAATATGTTATATGAAACAATCTTGACCTTTTTTTATTTTTAATTTCTAGGATTCTATGAGCAAGGTTAACAATAGAGGAAAATGAGGCAATGCATATTAATTACTGCAATTATTTAATATTTATGTTGCAATAGTGTCCTGCAGTCAGGATCTGGGCCCCATAGTTCTAGCATTGTATAAACGTGTTTGGACCCTGACCCAATGAGTTTGCAATCTAGCTATATAGTCAGTTACTCAAAACCATCAATGACTGTCATGGTTGACAACGATATAGAAAGAGCCCAAATGCAGGGACTCTCAGGGCATAATGTAAGATACGTTGTTTAACATTTGACTGACTGCTTTTGTTTTATTCTTTCGTCTGCATAGAGTGATTTGTCCACTCAGATTTGACTCTTGATGCGTGTGCATCTCATGCATTTGAGATCAGATTTTTCTGAACAGCAGTGCTTGCTGGAGCTGCAACTGCTCCCGAGTGCCTTCTCACTCCCTATTGCTGAGGACATAAAGGGTGAGGTGGCTGCTTCCTGCACTCAGTTCTTACCACCCATGGCAGAGAGGTGGAACTCTGTAGTGTCTGAATCCCTTATTCTTAATGAGTTAGCTGACACAGCTTTTCTAGTTAGGAATAGTTTTGTTGTACTTTAGATAAGTTGTATTTGTTTATTGGCTTTAAAAAATGTTTAGTTTTTAGATAGCGCAATAATAGGTTTACTCCTCATCCGACCCCAGTGAGAGAACCTTGTGCCACTGTAAAAAGATCTTCTCCACTGCTTTCCTGTACAAAAGGTCTAAAATGACTGACCCTAAGTTGCTTGGTTTTAAGATCTGCTTCTCATGTGACACTGCAATGCCTGTGAACGATGGGAACTCCAGGGAGAGGGATATGCTCTGGAATGCTATTCATTTTGCACATCTGACCTGATCTACATGGCTGTCGATGGGAGATAAGCAAGCTATGTACTGTAGCATGTGTATCTCCCGTTGACTTACGTACATTGCCATACTGCAGAATCTTCACACCCTCCTGTCAATGCAGCCTTACTCCTTTCCGGGAGTGGATTAATCGCCTCAACCAGAGAGCACTTCCAGGATTGATTGAGTGGGTCTTCACAGCCTGCTCGGTCGATCCCACTGTGTCGATACACTGCTGGCTCCATAGGGAGACATGCTCTCTATCTTTAAGAAGACTCCGAAGGAAACAGAGCAAAGCGGCAACTCCTCCATCTATAGAGATCTATGCCAGCCTCACTGGATCATGGCAGATGTTGAGGGAAGCTCCAGTTGTCAGGTCAGCCCCATGCATCCTGTACCCTGGTGAGCTAACACTCCAAGTTCTGACTCCATCTTGCAAAGTCTCACATATCAGGCACGTTGGTGATATAGAAAGGTTCTGTAAGGAGCACTGCTTCCAAGATCAAGGCAGGTATTGACCCCTTTTCTTCATAGGAAACAGAAAGTGTCCCATAAAGATCACTTTTAGACATTTGGAGAAATGGAGCACCAAAACCCAAGCCAACACAGATAGCATCTTCCTGTACCAAGCACCATACTGCCTCCCATTCCAATAGCAAAGAATTGACCTTGGCACAGAGTATCTTGGCACCATCCAACTTGGCACTGTGAATTGTGGCACCAAGTGCCTCCATGCTGAAATCCCTTCTACGGCACCGATTACATCCTTGGCACTGACAGAGACTGTAGTTCTGGTGTGAATGAAGGTGTTTAGACTAAGAAGATGAAGGATGAGTCTTCAACCTCCTTTCTTCTTTGGCATTAAGTAGTAGAAGAAATAAAATCCCCTGCCTCTGAACTCTGGGGTCAGTTTGAGTTCATCTTTCTTAAACATGGGAGACCAGAATTGCACACGGTATTCCAGATGAGGTCTCACCAGGGTTTTTTGAAATCAAGGACCCTTGTTGCAGATCTGTTTCTGTTTATCCTTCAATTTAGTTTAAACTGAATTAGCACAAGATCACTCAAACCAAGGTTGTCCTCTACAACCTGTTTAGATTGTCCTCCAATCTATATCTGGGAAGTTGGTCTCCCATGATCACACAATTCCCAGTAGTATTTATTTAATTAAAAACATTAAAGAGGTCTCTATCCATATCCAAATCAGATCCTGGTGATCTGTAGCACATCCCAAGCACTATGTCAGGGGAAACTCTACTAGCTTTTTTCCTCAAAGTGACCATGGCCTAAACCGACTCTGTCTTATCCATTCCATCACTTCTAATTTCTTTACAGTCTATTTCATCATTAATATACAATGCTATTCCACAACCTTTTCTTTTATTTCTGTCTTTCCTGAACAGCACATACCCTTCATTATCTGCACTCCATTCATGACCACTATTCCACCATTTTTCTGTTATCCCTTTAATATCTGGTTTCACTTCCTGCACCAGTAGTTCTAGTTCTTCCATTTTGTTACCCAGGCTCTTTGCATTGATGTGCAAACAACTTAATTGTTGTTGCTTGGCTTCGCCCACATTCCTCGCCCAATAGGGTACGGTCATTCTACTGCCAGTACGCCTGTCTGAGTAGTATTGGCACTATCCTTTCTCTTAACGTCCATTCTCCTATCCACTGCTGTCTTTCTCCATTGCTGTATTCTTTCTTTCTTTGTCCCTTTCAATGTTAAAATCAGATATGAAGGTTACATGAGCATTTCCCAATGGTCTCCCCTGAGTTCCTAGTTTAAAGTTCTTTTAATGAGTTGTTCCAGCCTCCATCCCAGAGGTCTATTTCCTGCCTTACTCTGGGGGAGGGCTGAAATATGAATGTCATCCCAGAGACAGTTCTAAGTGGGTCTCCGTCTTTATCAGAACTTTCTAAGATCCACCTGGATCTATCTGGGCTTATTTCCTTAGGTCTCAGGTGGCTTTTGTAGTGTGCTTAGGAAATATCCCTTCATGAGCTATGTAGAGCAGCAACATGGAGATCAATCCATACATTTACCACTCACAGTACAAGCTTCCAGACCAAATGCTACTTTTGTTAGGACTATAGTTTGTTTCCTACAATCACTGTTCAGGTAAAATTCAGTTTACCCAGCTCCAAGCAACTGGTCAGTCAGCAAGAATGGAATCTGTATGCACAATCACCTGAAGAATGAAGGGTTGCTTACCCTATAGTTACCGTGGTTCTGCAACATGTGTTGTCAAATACATTCCGTGATCTGTCCTCCTTTTCTGCTAATTGGTGTCCTGCTCATCTGGGATTCTACTTGGTGAAGGAATTTGAGTGTAGGTTGCAGCTACCTCAATCTTTAAGCTGTTGGTTATGGGGATCAAGAGGGCACTCAGTGCAGGCATGGCCCCAACAGAGACTGAGGGTATGTCTACACTTCTGGGGCTGCACTGATAGATGCAGCGGGATCGACTGAGCAGGCTGTGGAGACCCACTTAATTGACCCCGGAAGTGCTCTTCAGTCGACTCAATAAATCCCCAAAAAGAGTAGGGCTGCGTCAACCAGAGGGCATCTCCCATCAATGCAGCACAGTGAAGATGCTGCAGTACGGCAACATCAGTAGATAGATGGGAGATACGCAAGCTACAATATGACTGCTGGCCTCAATGTAGACTAGGCCTGGTATTCAAAAGAATCTGATCTCCTATGCTTGTGGCGCATGTTCACCAAGTGTTGAATCTGTGTGGACCACACATCTCAAAGAATTATAGTTATTGTAAAGTAACTGCTCTTTTTTGTAATTGCAAATAACATATCTAATTTGTTTTAATCTTTTTAATTGTAATACCTTAATTTCACAGTGGCATTGCTATGTAAGTTAGGGGTCTCAGCAAATAAAATATTTTGTTAAAATAAGAAGGAAGTCAGAGTGAATAAGTAATTTTTTAACCCATTCTTGATCATTTAATCCAACATTTTTATAGTGATATAAGAATTTTGGGGATTGAAGGAGTTAAAAATGAAATTTAGGTCTTGATCCCACAGTAAAATCTGTTAGTGTGGACCCTTGCATCCATGTGAGATTCCAATGATTACCTGGACTCAGGGGCATTGGGGTTCATGCTCCCAGATCACATTGTAGGGTTGGGGAGTCACAGGACAGATTGTTAGATTGCAGCATTGCCTTCCATCACTAGTGTGTTAGGCACAAATCAAAATATTTGAGGTTCCCATCCTAGTTTCTGGGACTCAGCTGTCGAAATCAAATGACCACCAGACTATTTAAGATTATAGATGGTACACAAAGGCTCCATATGAGCTTTGCAGAGATGTTTCAGAGTAGGACTGAGATACGTTGTCGCACTTGTGTATATCAATCACAGTTCCTGCCCACACTGGTTGGTTCAAGCTCCGGTAGTTAGGGCCTTAAATAGCATTTTAGGCTGCTATCCCATGGAAGATCTATTGGGCTCCTGGGATACATAATAATGGAGGCTTCTCCGTGTTATGAGGAAATATTTCATCACCAGCATCCATTTTAAAATATTTCAGTTAATTCTCATGGACCACCTGCTTCTTAGAGGTGAATTCCTTATTTCTCTCCAGGCTTCTCGTCACATACATCATGGCAACTGAAATCATGGACATGATATCAAAGGCTCAGAATGAGTCCTCCAGTCTCCTGACATGGCTTGTGTTCTTTTCAACATGGCTATTTAAAAAGGAAGAACGTCCAAGGTGCCATTTCCCAAAGATATCAGAATTATGCCGTTTGGGGGTATTTTCTTTTCTTGTTTTGGTTTTGTGTTTTTGTTTTTCAAATTAAGAGGGAATGTAAGCTAGGGTACATGGTTATTCTTTCTCTCTGAAAAGTTCCACTTGATCCTCTTTATTCCAACCTTGATTGGAGATTGGCAGAAGGACCTTGGATTAACATATTTTTAAAATGTAGATTTATTAATGATAAAATAAAAATAGCACTGATTACCATTATGTTTTAACAAAGGTACACGTCATGATCACATTTATAATGTGCAAACAGAATAAATCACAGACAAATGACATGTATACTTGGTGCTTTAAAAGGGCCAACTTCACAAAGCTGAAAACAAGTATGAATTAAAACAGCTGGGAGGAAGAACTTAATCAGAAAAATTTGAATGATAATTGGGATGTGTTTAAGAACATTTAGATGCCTCAAAAGCAACAAATGCACAATCAAGAAAGAAGGACATCTTGGTTGAAGAAGCAACCTGGTTTAGAGAAGTGAAGGCAGCTATAAAAAATTAAATTTAAATAAATAAGTAAAAATAAGAAAGGGGAAGTTGATAGTAATGAATATAAATCAGAGGATAGGGATTGTAAAACAAAAGGACACACACAGAAATCTATGACCAGCAGATTTAAGGCCTTTTTGAAGTATATTAGGAAATAAAAGAATCCTAACAATTATATTGGTTCAATACTAGATAGAAATGATAGAATTATTAAAAACCATGCAGAAAAGGCTGAAGTGTTTGATAACTGTATCTGTTCTGTATTTGAGGGGAAAAACAGATGATGTAGTCATATCGTATAAAGTCTTTCCAATCCACTAGTATCTTAAGGGGATGTTAAACAACAGCTACTAAAGTTAGACAGTTTTAAATCATCAGTTTTTTACAACTAGCATCCAAGCATTTTAAAAGAGAGAGCTCAGGAGCTTGCTGGCCTGCTAATGTTGATTCTCAATAAGTCTTGAAACCCTGGAGAAGTTCCAGAAGGGTAAAAAAAAAACCAAGCTAGTGTTGTACCAATATTTTAAAAGGTAAAGGCAGAATGACCCAGGTTATTACTGGTCTGCCAATGCTGAGTAAGATAATGGAATGGTTGATATGGGATTTGATTCCTAAATAAGTAAAGGGGGGTAATATAATTGATCCCAATCAGCATGGATTTTTGGAAAATAGTTCCAATCAAATGAACTTGATTTGTATTTTTGATGAGATTACAAGTTTTGCTGATAAAGATAATAGTGTTGCCTTAGTATACTTAGACTTCTGTAAGACATTTCACTTGATACTGCCTGACATTTTGATTAAAAAACTAGAATGATATAAAATTAACATGGAACAACACATTAATGAGTCAAAAGCTGGCTGACTGACAGTTCTCAAAATGTAATTGTAAATAGAATCATAATTGAACAGGTGTGTTTCTAGTGAGGTCCATCAGTGACTGGGTTCTAGGCTCTATGTTGCTGAACATTTTTATAAATGACTGGAAGAAAACATAAAATTATCATGGATAAAATTTTCAGATGATACAAAAATTGGGTGAGTGGTAAATAACGAAGACAGGTCATGGATACAGAGAAATCTGGATTGCTTAATAGGCTAGGGTCAAGCAAACAATATGCATTTGAATATAGCTAACTGAATGCCTCTAAGAGCAACGAATATAGGCCATACTTACATACCCTGGAAACAATATGCAGTCGAAATAGCTAATGTAATCCTTGGATGTATAAACGGGGATCGCAAGTAGGAGTAGAAGAGGGTATTTTACTGTTCTATTTGATATGAGTGCTGCTATGTCCGGTTCTGGTGTCCAAAGTTCTGGAAGGATGTTGATAAATTGGAGAGGATGAGTCATGAAAATTAAAAGATTAGGAAACATGCCTTAAAGTGATAGTCTCAAGGAGCTCAATTTAACGTTTATTTAACAATTTATTTAAAAGAGAAGATTAAAGGGTTAATTGATTACAGTCTGTAAGGATTTACGTGGGGACAAATATTTCATCATGGGATCTTCAGACTAGCAGAGGAAAAGCATAACATGATCCAATGAAGCTAGATAAATTCAGCCTGGAAATAAAGTGTAAATTTTTAACAGTCAGACTAATTAACCATTGGAACAAACTTACCAAGGGTCATGGTGGCTTCTTCATCATGGACAACTTTTAACACAACATTGGATGCTTTTCTAAAAGGAATTATTTGGGGGAAGTTCTACGGCCTGTGATATACAGGTTGTCGGACCTAGATGATCACAATAGTCTCTTCTGGCCTTAGAATCTATTAATTGATAAATAAACATTCAATTGATATATATGATATATAGAAAGAGAGAGAGTGTTTGATTAGCCCTATCATAGTGCAAGAAAATTGAAAACTTCTGCAGAACTCCAGATATTTCTCTGCAAAATTTAGAATAAAAGTTGCTGTAGGATTGTTGTTAAATATTCTGCACATACTTTGGCCTTGTCCATGACTTATCACACAGCTTTTCTTTCCATTTCATTATTGTATGTTTTAGATATTGTAATAATGAGAAAATTATGAATATATATTGTACGATATTTGCATATAAAGGTAATGAAGAGCAAACCCCACTGTTAAAGCTTACATTTCTTTACAGTCTCAAACATTTTTTTCTGTAATGTGTAAAATGTAACAGAACATAGCTTTCTACGGGAGGAATAAACAGTTTCTAAATCCAGGCCACTGCTGAGTGGCAGGTGGATGTAGGCCTTTTTCCTTCTTAGCATATTTTTTTTGGACACTGCCAAAAAAGGGATGGGAAGAGGTGGATTGAGAGATGCGACCTTGGCTTTGCTTTCCCATCCAGTGACACTGTATATATTTCTGATCAGCTGCAGTGGAAATGATTTGGGTCTTTATTACAACTATTAAGAATCTTGTCAGTTTCACTCTGCTGCTGATTTGACCAGCAAGAGAGGCACTCATGATCCAGAAGGGAGGAGGACCTAAAAAAACTGGTGAAAGGAGGGAAAGGGATAGAGCGGAGTAGGGAATACCTTCCTTTTTCCAGGCATTCAGGAATAGAACAGTAGGATGGTAAAAGAGTATTCCCCTGACTCTCGCAACAGGAACAGGTGGGAGCAGGGAGAGAGTAGTAATTCCCTCGCTCACATTAGGTAGGGATTTGTGGAGTCAGGACTGTTCCTAGGAAGGGGATGAAGAGAGAAGCTATCTCTTATAGAATCCGGGAGGCAAGGAGTGGAGAGAGTTTCCGATTGTTTGACAGTATTAGTCAAGGCTAATAGCACAAAAGATAGAGTCCTTGAGCAGGAACGAAGAAAAGCACCCTGTTAGAAATATCAGAGGACCTGAAGTGATGACAATGAGTGCATTTCTTATCAGGTCATTTTCCCTTATCCTGAACTCTGATGGTGGAAAGAAGATCATGTTGGTTTAGTACCTTCACTTAGTTGGTGTCTGGTATTTGTTTCAAGCCCTGAAATACTTTATTTGCGTGACAAAAATGATGCTCATGTGCTGAGTGAACTATGCATTTCAAAAACGTATTTAGAAATTATCAAAATGATCATCCTTTCAAGATGATTGCAGTTCGCTAAGAGAAAAGTTGACCAGACTGCAGAATGAAATGCTAGGTGGGATTAATACCCAAATATAAAAAATTCATCCTAATGTCAGAGTGCATTTTTGGCTGGTTTAAGTCAGTGCCTTGTTTACTTTATTACAGTGCTTTCAATTATATTCATTTTTGCGTATTACATCCTTCAGTCTTAGGAAATGCCCCATGTCTTATTGAAAAGTTGGAATGTTGTTTTAGACCTGTGTATACTTAGAGATCATTATTTCGTGATGGATGACTCTCATTACTTCTCTAGAATACATATGAATGCTGTTCTTTCAGAGGCACATCTGAGGATGATAGTTATTCACCCCTCCTGCTCATCACATTTGGATATTTTTTCTGTTTGGCATCTGTGCAAAATAAGAGATTTTTACAAGGCCAACTATTTTCTGTGAGTCATGTCCCTTGACCCATATATTTAATGTTTTTGTAATTTTTTTTTGTTTGTCAAAAGTATGTCTTCAGAGTACTCGTACTCTGTAAAATGTACAACCAGTTTTAAAATACACTGCATCATCTTTACAAGTTTTATCATGTGATAACTATCAAGTAAGATTAATGACAACTTAATTGCACTGTAGTTCATTACACATTTTGAATCACATGCATCTATAAATAGCATGTTCACTGTTATAAAATCTTCAAGAAGATGTACATCATACCTGATCCAAAATAATGTCGTCATTGATTATTGTTCAGATTCTGACCTGGTTGAAGCCATGCACGATGGTAACAGCTTGATCTTGTCTGGTCCCAAAATGGGTGCTTGTAAGATTTAATAAAATTGTTACAATGGTTCATGTTTTTTTTCTCATCTGTGTGGTTCTTATCTATAATGCAGATACAGAAATAATTTTCAGCATTTAGAAAATAAATCAAACTAATTGTTTCAAGATTTTGTGATGTAGTTTCTAGGATTTTAATGTAAATTCCTGTCAGACTTTATCATTCAAATTTGTCACATGAAAAGCAAAGTGGAAGAGTGAAATACATGAAACATATATTTGTTTTGTTTTCTTCACTGCTTTATTTTCACACCATGTATTTTAACTAACCAAGTGTGAAAGTATTGCTGAATTGTGGTCAGACCCAGGCGGACACTAGATGTATTTTTTTCTGGATGCTCGTCCCTTCACTTCTCTCTTACCTGGATGTCCTGTTCCTTTCTTCTTCCCCCTTCCTGGTGGTCTCCTCAAACAGTAGAGATGAGGAGGAACTGTCAGGAGAGTTTGAGGAAGAGAAAACAATGTAGTAATAGTGGGTCTGTGTGACCTTTTTTTCTCAGAGGGGGAAACTCTTCACTTAAGGTCTGGATAAATGATGTCTGCAACCTCCTTCTATTTCTCCCCTTAGTGGGACTCTGTGTCCCCCCCACAAAGAAGATTCCCTAAAAGTCCCGCTTCTTACTCATCTCCCCTGTTACTTCAGCAGTGGTATCCAGGGATCTTTTTTCTTCCCCAGGGAAAATATTTGCTGCCTTTCAAATCTCAGAGATCTATGGCTTCCACTAGGGCCCATTTGAGAAGGGTAAAATGTGTTCAGACAGATGACTGACCTTTCAGATTTTGGCTAACAAGACAGGGAAATTAATTTTCCACATGAAAAAATATGTTTTTTGTCTAATCTCCAAAACAGATGATATGGCATTGTATTTTAGCTCTTGAACTCTGTTTTGTGATGGGCACTTGTTCCTGTTGGTTTTACTATCACAGCTGTTTCTTGGACATGACCAACGCAGTGCAGACACCCATTGGGCTTGTGATTTGGGTAGAATGTCCTAGGAAGAGTGGGGTAGAATCTTTAGCTTTGAAAGTAGATGCTGGAGAGCCAAAAGCCAGGAGTGAGTGAGAGGTAAGAATTGTGAAAATTTTGTTGTGATTTGAAGCTTCCTGCTTGGGTGATATCTAAAGAGGAACATACCCAAAGGTCTGAACTGCTCTGGCCACATACCAGAAAGCAATTGCCAGGTTATATAAATGTACCTGTTTGTTGCCTGTGATTTTGTTTCTATCCACAGCTGCTACTGTGTACTTACACTGAAATGAGGGGGCGGGCGCGTGTGAGTGTGTGTACAAAAAAATTGATTTTGTTTTAACTCAATCTTTGTGGCAATGTGTTCGTTTTTGCCACTATTTAAAATGTTCAGTATTACAGCTGTGTAAAGTGTACATAGAACAAGGACTTTGGATCCAAAATTTTTTTCTACGAACACCATGTCTCCAATCAATTCCCCACAGCTGCCAGTTTATTCCTAATTTTTATTTCATACAGACATTGCTGATAAAATCTCAGGATATTCATTCATGCAGCTCATGCAAATATTTATCATGCTTTTAGAAAATCTGTTCTTATTTTTTAACTTCTTAATTGTCTCACAAGGAAGCTATAAAAAGGAACTTAATATTGATGCATAGTAAGGTGTGTTCATTAACTGTCTGCTTTAATTTGGTGAGGGATTTCCCTTTCTCATTTTATAAATTACAGTAAGTGTTGAGGGATTTAATATGTGGAAATGAAGTTTTATGAAAGTGTAGATTCGATGGTTTATCTTATGGCAGAACTACTAAAGCCAGTGATTGAGTGCTATGCAGGAATCTTTGAAAGAGAGCAGAATAACAAACTAGCATTTTTGTAATCATTAACATGCCAAAGTTTGATTTAAAACCCCCTACTTTTAGCCAGTGCTTGTCACATGCTTTTTGCCAGAATCCTTTTAAAAATCCAAATTATGTCATGACCAGCATCCAGCCAGTCTGAAATGAAAAAGCATTCCTATTATCAGAACCACCACAGTGGCTGCAAAGACTTCTAGGGCATAAGCATCCTGGTTGTCTCTACTAATTGACAGAATTGAATGTTCTATGCTGTGAGAAATTTTTAGTCTAATTTTGGGCAAGATTACGCTGCTTAAAACCAGATTGTTGGCCCTTGTGGCGGCATAACTGTGCCTGGGAAGAAAGAATGCAACACTTTCTCTGGTTGAATTTTAGCCAGTTTTACTTTTGGGGCTGTCTCCGTATGGAAATTTACCACCTTAATTATACTTCTATGGTTATACTGGCATAACTCCCCATATGGGCACCTCATTCCAGAATCAGTGTGGCTTTGTCTAGTTTAGTTTGTAGTCACTTTGAAAGCAATATAAGCCAAACTGGAAAAAGACACTTATTCTGACATTAGAGCGGGTAGAGTGAGAACTCTCTACCATAGATGCTACGTATGCTGATGAGAGGGATTGTCCCATCAGTGTAAGTAATCCACCTTCCTGAGGGCCAGTAGCTAGGTCGATGGAAGAATTCTTCTGATGACCTAATGCTGTCTACACAGGGATTTAAGTTGGCTTAACTACACCATTCAGGGGTATGGATTTTTTCTAGTGTAGACTAGCCCTTATACGAGTATAACTATACTGAAATAAGGATGCCAGTAAATTTCTCTGTACAGACAAGCCCTTACTGAGAATATAATATGTTTGGGAATCTTTGGGTACTTTAGCGTTCTCACCAGCAGAATTTTCTGTATTCTCTCACTGCTGTTTAATATGTGTACATATGTGTGTATTGAGAAAATAAGGGTTGCTTATTGAATAAAATATTTCTTTATACCTCCAAAGAAATGAAATCAAAGTATGCTTTGGGAATTATCATTACATTTATGGGCTGTGCAAGGTGCCACAATATATAAAACTAGAGAGGGGGAAGAGAAAGAAGGCTCACACTTACTCTGAAATAGGAAATATATCTTTATAATAGGATGTTCTCTTCATACTTCACCCTTTCTTCCTCTTACGTACATATAAAATTTGGTGTTAATAAATAAATCACACAGTTCTAATAACTGCGATACTGGATCATTGATTTAGACTATTGATTTAGCTAATCAGATAGCCTACTTCCAGAAGTGGCCCATGATCATTTATTAAGCTTCATGTTGGCTTTCTTTGTAGAGAGCATTACTGTACGTGCGTGTGATTTGATTAATGACTTATATTTATTAAACAAGGATAATTACTGTAGCAAAATCCATGCATAGTTTGTAAACACTAAAAATAGGATGACAATTACCATACCTTTCCTTTGAGCAATTATTGCTAATTATTTTAATATATGGAGTGGAAGGTAATGATCCAAAATATGTTTTATGTGAGTATTGGTGCATGAAAAGAATTCTAAAATGGACATGATCTACATTAAATTATCAAAATAATTATTGTTTACTTTTCATTTACATCTCTGTGCATGCTATTTGAATTAAGCTTGCTCTCAATTAAGTGAATTCAGTAGCTTGAAAATCCCCTCAACCTTGGTCAGATCTGTAAGCCATCTTGTGTCCTCATTTCACATGCATGATGTGGCCCCAAGGGCTAAGTTCTCCCTTACACAAAAATACCTTCTATAAGGAAGAAGAAGGTCCATAAGTTTCAATATACAGAGTTTGAGATTTTTTTCCTAAGCATTTTTCCATGAGGATGAGTGGGCCAGATTTTTCCATATGAAAGTAATTGCTGGTGCTCGTCTGGGGTCTGAGGATGCATGCACCTAAGGTGACCACCCGTCCCTAATTGGGCAGGACAGTCCCAAAACGTACATTTCAAGTCCAGATCCAGGGTTAAATGCCTCCAGAACAGTATTTATCCTGAATTCCATGTGGCACCTCTCTGCACATACCAGAGGCTCTGGGGTAGAGCCAGCTTTGCCCAGTGGGGGGGAGGGGCTGAGATGTCTTAGTCCCCCTCTTGCCATGAAGCCTGGCCCCCTGATCCTCCTCTTCCCGTCCCCTGAAGTCTCGCCCCTGGCCAGGTCAGAAGTTGGAGCCAGGCAGTAATAAGAGCCATACAAGGAGCCCAAGCCACTGAGGAGATGTCCAGAATCCCGGACCATCCATCTGCCCTGAGTGGCACGCCCTGGGGAGGCGGGGACATCAGTCAGGTGCTTCTTTTGAGCACCCCAGTCCCATGCTCAGAGAAGGTAGTGGCTCTGGGTATCCCCACAGCGGCCCTGACTTTCTGGGCAGCTCTGATCGCTGCCTGCCTCCCAGCTTCCGGCCTGGTGAAGGGGTGGGGGACTCACAAGGAAGAAGAGGTGTAGGGGACAGGGCCTTGGAGGAGGGGTTTCTGCATATGTCCTGCTTTTGCATTTTGAAAAGGTACCTTACCTGCACCACATACAGCTATCTTCCTTGCACTGCGGTGCATCAGATATCTCTAACTCTGAGGTATCACAGTAGCAGCTGCAGAGATCCCATGTGAGTTTATGCTTGTGGCTTGTCTTCACTTGAAATGTTACAGCAGCACAGCTGCATCAGCCCGTCAGCATAGACACTGCCTGCAAGGATGGGTTCTCCTGTGGCACAGGTATAGTGTCTGGAAGGGAGTTACCCATAAGGAAGGCAATTCATTGACTACACCCACCCTGTAATCTTTGCAAAGTCTGACACCATGGAGGGTCTTATTCAGGATTTGGGGCAGAGTGGAAGTGTGCTGTGGATTAGGCGTGTCCTGCTAGGTCTAGAAGGTTGGGGAGGGAGGTTGTGAAATTGTTTACATGTACTATGACTTTAGATTTAATTGTCTAAATTTTCCTGCTGTGGGGTCATTCTTCTATGGAGCAATGTTTCAGGTAAATTAGAATAAAAAATAGTTTTTGCTCTGATTATCTGAAGACATTTCTCTGTATTCTGCTTGTTCTGTTTTGGACTTTTGTGAGAGGGTTGTTTATTTTTATTTTATTTATTTATTTGTTATTTTATTTATTTATTGTTTATTTGTTTTTAGTATGTCTGATGACGCTCATGCCTTACATGTATTATTTTGTCCTCTCTTTGGTTTCAATTAAAGTGATACTCTTGCCATGAGTCAGAGAACATAAAATTTATTTCAAATTCAAGTAAAAATTTGAATTCTAATATGAATAACACCTATTTGGTGTACATATATATCTGATCATATGGAGTAGCATTAGCCTCATCCTCCACTAGTGCCTGGTGCTGCTGTTGTGACCATGTCTGTGAACATTGCTTTGTTGCTGACCCCTCTTTTAACATAGGGGTTTTTGTTTGTTGTTTTCTGGATTTTTAAAAATGCAAATTGAAGCAATAATTCTATCATGTGGTGGCCTATTGACACCTACATGGGTCAGGAACAAGGTTGGAGCATTGAGATCCACCACACTGATCTCTGCCACTTGAACTGACAGACAACTGATGATAATAGCAGGTCGTCATCCTCTGTGTGGATCAGCACTAGAGGGGAGTGAGATATTTGCTGACAGCAGAAGAATGATGAGCCTCTGAGATCTTAGGTTACATTCCAGGCTCTAGTGGGCACAGACAGTTGTGCTCATTCACTGTAAGCGTGACCGCTTCTGCCCTGTCCATTACAACTTATCCCAGTCCTGTCTTTTCTCCGTGCTTTCTTCATTGCAGTACCATACTCCTTATTTAGCCAGACCTAGTCGCCTCTCCTGAGACTTCTCACCCAACCCCACTCTCCTTGCCCAGTCAGTCCTAGTTACATCACTCTGGATTCCTAGTATCATGACCCCACCCCACCCTGTTCTAGCTCCTCATCTTATTTGTCTCTGTCACCACTGTGGTCTCCAGTTGCCTCCGCCGCCCATGTTCCTCATTCTCACTGGATCCCAATATCCCTCCACAGGCCCTTTGTCCAATCTCACTGACCACTCTCCCAGCTCCTTGTCTGTTTGCCCAGCCAATCCCAGTTCTTCCCCTATCCCCTACCTCATCAATCTGTCTCCTTTCCCCATCCCCCTGGTTCTCTGCCCTAGTCTCCTTCTCCAGCCAGTTTGTCTCCTCCAGCTCCTCATCTGAGTGCAGTCCCCTTCCCTTCATTTTCCCCTCCAAGTTCCAGCCTCCTTCCCTAGCCAGTCCAATTTCCATTGTCTCCTAGTTCGTCTCCAGTCCCATCTCAACTGCCAGTATTCCAGTTTCCTTCTTCCCTCCTCAGTCCCAATTTATGCCATTCCCATCCCCTTCTCAGGCTCCTTTTTCCAGTCTATTCTTTCCCTTACCCTGACCCCACAGGTCTGGCTCTTGCCTGTCCTATATTTGATTCAGGCAGCCTCCCCCTTCACACTGCCAAGCAGCTGGGTCACTGAGAGCACAGAAGAGGCAGTCTCCCTGCTCTCAGTTTAGTTGGCCAGACCTGATACAGCCTGCAGCATCCGAGACCTTCAATTGCAGAGAATGCCCTACTCAATCCCAGGCTTGAGCATGCTCAGTGTGGATGGAATCTTCAGAGAATGTAATTGCTAAAATCCAAGTCAAAACTTAATTCAACTCCCTTGTATGCATGCATTATGATAGCCTCCAAACACATGATCGCATGCTAAATTTAAAACAGGGCCCTGCCTTGTTCAGGTGATGTTCTGCTCCCAGCTGTGCTGGCATTTCCTAAATTACAAGTACTTGATTTTGTAACATTTAATAACATTATTTATTTAATGAATTTTTTAACTGTACTATTTTATATATTACTTTAGCAACTATTTTTGGTTGCATTCACCACCACCTTCATCCCTGTCACCACTGCTGAACTAGAGATGTCTGAAAAAACTGTGCTTAACATAAAAAACGTGCCTGTGTCCTCAGCCCAAACATGAGAAGTTAGATGTTACAATCCTGTATAAAGCTACAGCCCCATCACTTAGTGATGAGTTATAAATAAAACAAGAGCTTGGGAGAAGAGATGGAAAGGATAAGGAAAAGAGAAGAAAAGGCAGAAAAGTGAAGCGAGAGAAAGTAAAAGGACAGGAAATCACAGTATATCTGTTGTCCAGCTATGCCGTAAGGACAGGAGACACTGGATGAGGTATAATTAGGCCACAACTTTATTCCTAACTGTCTGGGAATACCTGATAGATAAAATTGTACAGTGCAAGTAATTTCGTAATCATTTCAGCATGTATCCAGGAGGTGGGAGCTGCTGTCAACCATCCCCCTTTGCCCATCCTGGTCCCCAGCCAACCCAGTGCTGTGACCTCGCCACCCCTCTCCTTGAATGAAGATTAAGGGATGCTATAAAGGAGAGTGGGTTGACTCCCCTTGTTCCAGACATAGTAGCCCTGAGTCCCTCCTCTCTCCCCATTTCCACTCCTTTAAAGAACACCTCCTTTAAATTCTTTTATGAGTTCATTTTATCTTACCACCATATTTATTCCCTATGGATATTTGCACCAGACATCCACCCCCAGGAGGAGCCAGCAATTAGATTGGTTTACCAAGCCAGGTTCCCAGACATCTGCTGATGGCTTCTTTAATATCAGCCAAAAACTTATCAGCTCCCCAGTCTGACAAGTGGACCCCATCCTCCCTGAGTAACTCTGGTGCCCCATATGCTATGTTTGGATGACAAACTAGCAGCCCCCCTGTGCCACCTATGAATTTGGCCACCTCCCTGTTTACATACCTCCTGGCCTTGTTGACCCATGGGTGATTATCTGCTTGGATGGATGAAAGATTGAGTTGACCTTGCCAGATGATAATATGCCTGTTCTTGTTTAATAATATATATATATATATTAGTGTCACTGTATCTTTACAAAACATCCTTATTTGTGTACTAGCATAAGAATTGATAACAATACACCATCCTTCCTGTCACTGAGGCTTATAACCTGGGCGTCAATCTCATCTCCTCCTCATTCCTCCACACACATTGAGGCCATTTTCTAGTCCTTTGCGCTATGATCCTGCAAAGACTTAAGCATATGCATAATTTTACATGTATGACTAACCCCATAGGTTACTTTTATATGAAATATTATGCACATGCTTAATTCTTTGCAGGATGGAGGCCTTACTGCATTAATTTCCTACTCGGTTTACCCAAGCAGTGATGCCAGCCTTGATGTCTTTTCTCACATCAACAGCACCACTCTTTTTTATGAGAGAGGGAGCCCCTTTTGCATAGAATGTCTGCCCTACTGTTACCTAAGAGGTCACAACCTCTTCCTTATTTAAATCCCAATAACAACTCCATAAAGAGCATCCATGTTGCATGTCTTCATCTTTCGGTTTTTATATTCATTTACAAATTCCAAAACCTTAACTGAACTCATTTAATTGGCTGTGTTAAATAGAAAAGTTACATTTAACTTGTCCAAGATTACACATTAAGTGCTAGAGTTGTGAATTGAAACTAGCTCTTCTGACTGCCGGCCCCCATGCTCAGTTTACAAGTTGTCCCTGCAGTAAAAAATTATTTGCAAAAAACCAACGTGGTCTGTCTTCTGATTCTGTGCAGGAAATCAATTACCACAAACTCATCAAAGCACAAGGAGTAACCATTTAATTTCCATTTAAGAGCAAGTAGGGAGTCATAACATTGAGGCATTTTCTCTTGTCTTTGGTCCATAATATTTTTGTTGGCTCTAAAAACTAGTGACTATGGATTAATCTCTAATTTCACAGTGATGAAATAGCAGATGTTTTTAAAAATTTAAAATATTGTAAAAGGATCCAGGAAACTTTCCCCATTAGATTGAATTTTGACCTTCAGACATTGACTGTGTTCCTCTAAGTTGCTTGTAGAATCTTCACTGCAGTATAAGTAAAGAACACATCAAAGATCTTCTGACCAATCTGAATGAATTCAAATCAGTGGGGCCTGATGCTTTTCACTCGAGGGTACTGAAGGAATTAGCTGAAGAAATCTCGGAGTCAGTGGCAATAATACTTGCAAACTCATGGATGACAGGAAAGGTCCTGGGAGGGCTAATGTAGTGCCCATCTTTAAAAAGGAGGAGCTGGGGAATTATAGACTAAACCTGATTTTGATAACTGGGAAGCTAGTAGAGCAATGGTATAAAACATTTAATTTGTGAATAATCCATCCTGGAGGACGAAGTGTTAATCACTAGTAGCCAGCATGGATTTACTGAGCAGAAATCATGCCAAACCAGCTTGATTTTCACTTTTGACAGTGTAATTGGTTTGGTGGATAGGGGGGATGCAGTGGACATAATATACTTAGACTTCAGCAAGGCTTTTGACACAGTCCCACATGACATTCTGCTAAATCAGCTAGAGAAATTTGGGCTTGGCAGAACTACTGTTAAGTGGATACATAAGTGCTTAACAACCACAAACACAGCATATCTATTAATGGAATGATGTTAGATTGGAGGGAGATCTCAAGTGGGACTCCACAGCGATTTGTTCTGGGTATGGTGGTGTTTAACATCTTAGTAAGGACCTGGATGCAGGAAGAGAGAGCATACTGATCAAATTTGCAGATGACACAAAGCTTGGGAGCATTGCTAGCATTTTGGAGGATAGAACTAAAATTAAGAGGGCTCTTGATAGATTGGAGAACAGGGCTATAAACAACAAAATGAAATTCAACAAAGACAAATGTAAGGTGCTATACTTAGGATGAAAAACCAAATGCACAAATACACAATGGTGAATATCTGGCTTGGCAGCAGCACTGCTGAGAAGGATCTGGGAGTTGTGGTGGATCACAGCCTCAGCATGAGTCAGCAATGCGATGTTGTTACAGAATAAGCAAATTCAATTTTAGATTGCATTAACAGAGGCATAGCATGCAAGTCACAAGAGGTGATGGTACCGCTACTTGGTGCTGGTTAGGTCTCTGCTGTCCAAATTAGGTCACCAATGCATAAAAAGGGAGAAACTGGAAAGGATCCAGAGGCAAGCAACAAAGATGATCAAAGGGATAGAATGCAAGCCATACAAACACAGGCTAAAGGAACTAGATATGCTTTATTTGGAAAAGAGAAGATTGAGGGGGGACATGATAGTGGTCTTTAAATACTTCAAAGGCTACCATAAAAAAGATGGAGAAAAGTTCTCTCTATCCAAATAGGACAGGTTCAATCTACAGCATAGCAGATTTAGATTACATCTCAGGAAAAATTTCCTAACCGTAAGAACAGTAGGACAATGGAACAGACTGCCTAGTTGTGGAACCTAGATAGTTGTGGAAGCTCCTTTACTGGAGTTTTTCAAAAGGAACCTGGATAGTCATCTTCTTGGATGATTTAGACACAACAAATCCTGCATCTTGACAGGGTGTTAGACTAGAGGACCCTTGTGGTCCCTTCTTACCCTGTGATTCTATAATTGTATAAAGATAGTTTGTGTTCAAAATATCAAATTTTTATGTAAAATATTCATATTTCTTTTAAGTTTGATTATTTTGGTTTAATTCCATATGTGTGAATATTTTAATTTTAAAACTGAACTGCACAGTGTGCAGTTTATTAACCTTACTTTTTATCATTGGTCCTGGAACTCTTGGAACTTCAATGTCTGGTACATTTCCTTCATTGTCTCCATTTTCTCAGGATGTTCTTTCAAAATGCGTCATTAAATGAAACGTCAATTACAAACCTTTAGATTCAGCAAATGTAATTATCAAGAACAATAATGAGAGGTTAACTAAGAAATTAGTGGCAGTTGATGGTAGGTGTTTAAATGATTAATCAACATCCTCCTTTCTTTAACTCTTCCTGCTGTTAAGATTTATATCAGTGTCAGAACAGAGCAGTGCTTTTTTCATGTTGAAAAAAGTCTGGCTGGCTTTCTAGCTCCTCTCATTAGAAGAGAACCCCAAGGAATGTTAAACCCTGTCATTACCTGTGTACTGTACAAAGGAAATTGTTGATAGTTTGCTGTAGTTACTTGCGAAGTACAGGGGATAGTTGTCCATGTATGGTCAAACTTTGCGTTACGTGTTTCATAAAATATTGTCTGCAGCGCATAGATGATTCCATAGTATTTACTTTCAGATAATATTTTGAACATTACTTAGCACACACTGTATATAGCATTTTTCCGTTCCAAATTACTTTAAAAACCAATACTTCTGGGAAGTAGGTAAGCAAGTACTATTCTTCTTAATTTATAAATGCATGCAAACTGCCTTTCTGAAATCATTCCTACATACTCTGGCATAGATGAAACATCATTCCATGGACAAGAGGAAATATTAGGTGGCTATGTACCTTCCGAGGTGGTTTGGAACCAGTATTGTGCTTTGAGTCCCATGCCATATGTACAACAGAACTAGGCCCTATGTGAAACATTTCCATAAGGATCTAGGAGTATGTAGGATTTAGGGTTTCTAGGAGACAATAATGAAAAGTCTTGTTTTTATAGAAAATATGGCACATAAAGAACACACAGAATAAACATTCATCTGTTTTCTCTCGGAAAAGGCTGCAGCTTTATTAGAAGACAAGACTGAATTGAGATAATTAAAACACTTATTTCTGTACAATCCCTAAATCCAGATAAATGTCATTACTCTCAAGGCTGAAAATTCTGCTTCTGTAAAGCCACACATTTCCCATCCTCATTGGGCATTGGAGGAAATCAGAAACTGGGTAAAATGCCTTCTTAGAGCCCTGGATATAGATACGATGGTTACCTTTTAAAGGGACTATCCAAACTGTCAGACCATGCTGACTTTAGGGCCTCTGTAATTAAGTATGTTAGCATTTAATATATGACCTAATAATGGCAACACTTACAGGTACAGAGAACAGGAACTTTCCAGATAAAATAAAAATTGGGTTCTTTTGTTTGTCTTCTTATTTTGAGCCTTTAGAATATGCTTGGTGCTACAGAATGGAGACTAGCTTGGAAAGCGATAACTGGAAAAGATTTAGGAATCACAGTGAAAAATTCAATATGAACTGTGATGTTGAGGTTGTCTGAAGAGTGAAGTAGTGAATAGGAATAGGGAGATGATTTTACCTCTTTTTATGGCACTGATAAGACTGATACCAGAATACTGTGTCCAGTTCTGGTGCACACATTTTTAAAGGATGTTGAAAAATTAGAGAGAGTGCCAGAGCTTATCAAAAAGTTCAAGAGGTAACTTGATTACAGTGCAGAACTAGCTTCATGGGAAGAAAACAGCAGCTACTAAAGGGCTCTTGAATGTAGTAGAAAAAAGCAGATAACAAAAACAACTGGTTGGAAGTTAAATCCAGATTCTTTCAAATCAGAAAGAAGGCAAAGCGTCCATTTTTAATAATGAGGGCAGGGGCATGCACAAGGGAGGGCAAGCCGGGGTGCAAGTAGGAAGCACAGAACTCTTCTAGCCCTAGGGCCATAGAGGTGGGGGTGCAAGCCCCTACTGGGGCCAGAGCAGGTGAGGAACAGCAAGCTCCTCCTAGGCCAGGGGGCAGGGCACAGAACATGCTCTCCCCCAAAGAGGTCAAAGTTGAATTTCTGTGCATGCCCCTGAACAAGGGTAATTGTTCTAATGGTTAATTTGCCAAGACAAGAGATGGCAAAGTCCACCATTTCAAGACTTCAGATCGAGACTGGATGCCTTTGTCAACAATATGTGCTTTAGTCAAATTCAAGTTATGAGGCTCAATAAAAGGGTATCTGAGTGAAATTTTATGATTTGTGCTGTGCAGGTCAGACTAGAAGGTGCAAGCATCCTTATGGCCTTGGAATATATTAATTTAATTTAGTTAACATTTTAAAGCTTATCTCTGCAAATGTGGGGGGTTACAAACATACATTGTTGGGATTTTTTTAAATTAATTTGAGATTCTTACATAATCAGTTGTCTGCAGGAGCTGGAGTTTAAGTAAAACAACTACTATTTTGAGATATGAAATAAAATCTCAGTAGTTGGCAACGCACAGTAAAATAAGTCCTTCAGTCATTGTTTTGTAGCAAAGTCTAGAACACAAGAGCATGAAAGACAGAGTATACTATACTTTATTGTTTAAAATGATAAAAGTAATATTTTCTGAATCTAAATATTCTCAAATTCAGAACCATCCAGAATATAATTTGCATATTTAAAAATACAACATTCATTATTTTTTATTTGTCCTAACAGTGTTAAAGACATAATTAAACTCTTAAAAACAAAGCTTTTTAGTCTGGTTGAGCCAAATTCTTTTCTCACTCAATTGTACAACCAGATTAATTCCATCGAACTCAATAGTCACTTCATATTTTACATTAGAGTGAGAACAGAATTTGAACCTTAATGCCTACATATGTTCCTCACATTCTGTTGATTTAGGGTGCAGAATGTGTAGCGGACACCCACAACACATATCAAAAAGGATTCTGTTCTTTATTTTATGGTAAGGATCAAGGGCCTGATCCTACTGCAACAGGGAATGGGACTAAGCATAGTAAATCCATTTGGGATTGCAGGATTGGGCCTCCGAATTAGAGCTACTTAAAGTTTTCAGACTGGTTTGCCCATCCCTAAGATGAAAAAGACACTAACCAGGCATGCCAGTAGCATAGGAGCACTCAATTAACTGTGAAGGGCACTGTATAAAAGAACAGATAAAGTTCATTATACCTTGTCACATAGATTAAAATTTTCCAGATTCATACAAATTTGCAAATGGAGTGTAATGCAGACATATTCCAAGGCTAGGAATATCCCCAAATTATGTAAGCTTTTTCCTGTGTAGGTCAGAAAACAGGTCCCTAGTGGCTGAAAGTCTGGAATAGGATTCAGTGTTCTGTTTCTCAGGGGAAACAGAACAGATGCAGCCTATGGAAAGGTGACTTTAAACTATTGTATTCTGTCTGCTCTGGATGTTGGCGTGACCCATAGCATAAATTAGAGCAGCCCATGGATGGCAATCCAGCATTGCCATAACACAAAATTGTTATGACCACTTCATCTCTCATCCTTGGCAGACCCCTAAGCTCTGCAAGGAGGGGGTGGTGGTATAGCAAGGAAGGGGGAAGAGAGGAAAGTACAGAGGTGCGTGCAAGAGCCCTGTCTGCTGCTAGGCCAGGGGAATTCTCCTAGGGCCATTGTGGCTCCATTGTGGTACCTATACCCCACTGGAGCAGCATATAGAGAGGCCAGAGCAGAGCCCAGAATCTATCCTGGATGGAGGGGATTGCAGCAATACAAGGCACCCACAATTTTTTCTGCAAAGGATATTCATTTGGAGACTGAGAAGTTGGTGTTGCTGGCCAGGAGAAGAGATGAGCATGGTAGCTTCAGATTGCTGTGATTCAGCACAAAGTGATTTTTATTGAAATAATCCAATTTAAGTAGGTTGGGTTTTTTTTGTTTAGTTGTTTTGTGTGTGCAGCTCTGTCGATGACCACAAAATCCTTGACTCTAAGAAACATTTGTTTTTATTTTGCCTGAGTAGTAATCAACAAGATGCCTGTGTTCCTTACACTTTTTTGTAAAAATAAATAAACGGTACAGTATGTTTTATGTATGGAATATTTTGAGGTATGACATTTTGAGAGAGACATAAAAATATTTATGGTTATAGCCAGATACCTTATAGGCTAAAATACAGTAATATTGTCTTCATGTTGTAGATATTTTTTACCTTTCAATTAACATTCAGTTAAAAATTTCAGAATGGCCTAAATGACTTGGGATCCTAAATCCTCATTTACTTTCCCTTCTAAAAATTTTACTCCTGCTTCTTTAATAATATGTAACAACCAGCTGCAGCTGGATTAATACAATATAAGCAAATTTAAATATTGTACAAATTAATGTTGATTTAGAATGGTACATAAATGCCTGTGCATAACTTCAGCATAATAGAAACCCGCATGTTAACAGATGAGAAATAAATGTTTGACTGTATCCGTATATGGACACATGAAAAGAGCAAAATCACTTGCAAACATGCTGTGAGAAAAACTGAGGAAAAAGGAGTTTCACTTTAGCTGTTTGGAGCTGTCTAGACTCAAATGGGATTCTGAGTTTCAAAGCAAAGAACATAGAAATATGTAGTTTGAATCTGTTGTTCCGATCATTTATGGAAGAGTATTTTCAGGATCTCGGAAATTCATACAGTGGGCTATTCTGTATATTTGAAAAATTGGTTTTAAACAGAAAACACAATGCATCTTGAACTATGGAGTTGCTCCCTGCCCTCTATAATTAACTGATTCTGTACATTTTGGAAAAGTTCAGTATGGTTGATTGGACAAGGATCACAATGTGGCACTGAGCTGGTGTCTTAAGGCACATGAGGACCTAGGCAGATAAACTGAAGAAATATGCTCCTATGCCCTGATCCTGCAATAGTCAATGGAAGTCACAAAGCTTTGAATATCAGGCCACTTCTGTGTAGGTGCCTAATATTAAGCATACAAGTTTGAATGTTTTGTCTTTGGGTCACAGCTAAGTACGCTTTCAGAATAACTGTAAAAAGATTTATGTAAATACACACTATGTCTATGTACATCTTTTGATCTCTCTATATGTGCATAGAGGATGTGGGATACATGGCCTGATAGAAAACCAATTTAAGTGGAAACCTACCATTAACTTCAATGGGCTTTGTGTGTATGTAACTCTGATTAATTTTAATGGGAGTTACATGTGTGCTTCAAGAGAATATAAAAATCATAAACTAATTAAAATTCCTGAAAGCAAATTCTGTTTTCATGACATCTGAGAGAAAATAAAAGATTAAAACACATTGTTAGAGATTTCACACTTATACAGAGAGATGTGACCATGGAAGTTTTTTTGGGAGGTGAGTTTGTTTTAACAGCTAGTGTATGATGTCTGCCTGCAAATGATGTCAAAACATATAGGTGAAGCTCTATTTTCCTAATGTCTTAGGAAACACCGAAATCTCTGGAAAGTGGAGGGTTTGTAAAATTCAGGGAACATGGTAAAAACCTTGTTCCCCTAATATCCCAGTATGCATGTCATCTGGACAAACTGAATTGTGTATGTTCAGCTTTAGAAAGCAGTCTCTTACCTGATTTTGTCACATAATCTGCCTTCTTTATTAATAAACTCCAACTTTTTTTGTAATAGTTTTTCCTAATATCTCAAGACTTGTGATAAAAATTATGAGAATTGGATACACAGATTTGATTCTGAGTGTTCTGGTTTGGTCCCCTCTCCTTTTTTTTTTCCATTTCTGGTACAATTTTTTTTTTATCCTGAGATCTTTAAGCACCCATTTGTGAAGCCATATTGAATCAGTCTATTTTATCTCATCTTCTCTACATACTTATTTATATGGCTCTCATCACCATAGTATTTGCCTGCCTTATTTTTTGCATTTGCCTTTTTCAGATTAACTATATTTTGTAGCTAGCGTGTTAAGGCAGATGCATTTTACATGTCTTAAAACTTTCTAACGACTTTACATCTCTTTAAAGAATTTTTGTACTCCAAATATATAAAGATTATTAATTAAATCTTGATCATGCAAGCTGCTGAGCATTTTCAACTCTTATGCGTATCTGTGGAATTTGAGGGCATGTGGTATCCCCATAGTTTCATGTTCTAAATTTGTACGTGAAAGTGTGAAAATATTTGTTTCATGTGTTATTTTTCTGGGGTTTTGCACCAATGCAAACAAGTGTATAAGCTTTTTAAAATAATTCATACTAACACTATCCCTAGAAGAACAGTGTTTACACAGAATGTGATGTGCTGATCTGACTTGTATAGTCTACTATAGTATATGAATACTAAAATGGCATAAAGGTTTTCAACTTAATGGAATAATATTGGCTAATGTCTAACAGTCATCACATATGCCAAGCAAATGGAAACAAACAGGTGGCACAAATCATATTCCAGTTGACTCAAATTTGTTTTCTTGGTAATAGAGATTTCCTTGCTTTGCAGTCAAAATGTATTGAGTTACTTCTTTATTTGAGTGCAATAAAAGTAAAGATAAATACATGTCAGTTAGCAGGTTATCAATATATGTCTTTAAAGAGAAATATTTATTCTGGCAAATCTTTAAAGCTTCTCATTGTGTATGTTTTTGTACATGTGTGTTTTATTACACACACACATGCGCGCTCTCTCTCTCTCTCTCTCTCTCTCTCTCTCTCTCTCTCAGAAAGTGCAATAACTTCCAAGAACTAATAAATCTAACCCTTTTTTAAAATTATTTGTTGTATGATTGTCAGAGCTGTTTGTTACTTTATTTTGGTATAAATGTTGTCTATAAAACTACAAATATTATTTATATTTGTATTACAGTAGAGCCTAGAGGCCCCAATAGAGATTGTGCTACACACTGTACCAACACACAGTAAGAAATAGTTCCTGCTTCAAAGGGCTTACAGTCTAAATATCCTTGGTAGACAAGGATTGGGAGGTAAAACAGAGGGACTGAGTGGCAATGTGAGAGTTTCTCACGATCACGGCCACAGTTCAGTGTCAGAGCTAAGAATGGAATCCATATCTCCTGAGTCCTCTCTAGTACATTATCTATTGAACTATAATCTCCTTAACAAAATAATTTATATTATATAAAAGGATCATGTGAGTAGAAGTCACATAAGCTTATTGATTATTAATTATTATTATTTTTGGTACTGACCAAAACTCCAATACTGCACACTTAGGCCTCGTCTACACTAGAGAGTTTTGTCGACCAGAGTCAGCTTTGGTCAACAAAACAGCAGTGGTGTACACACTGCAATCAGCCTCCTGCCTATAAAACTGCCCTGTTTTTTCAAGAAAATAAAACCACCTTGATGAGAGGTGTGGGGCTTTTGTTGGCTTAGTTAGTGACGCACATCCCCTTATATCATTGGTGGGGCTCTCATTCTTGTCAATTTCACCACTCCTCAGTCCTGCTGGAACAGGTCACCATGTCAATTGCAGGGCTGGGCTCTGTAATTGACAAGGCTGCCCTAGTGCAGAGCAGGTGGAGAAGTTCCCTGATTTCTCTCCCTGGCTCCCAGCCCAGAGTGAAGACCATCAGCCCGGTGGAAGAGTTCCTGGTGAGGACGCACTCCACCGACCCAAGGAGGGCAGTGTGGACATCAGCCACTTCTGTCATTATTTATTTTTTAAGTATAGACATGGCCTTAGACACAGCCTTAAACACTTGCTTATTTTTACACATTGTGAGTATTCCCTTACAAATATCTCCAGAGAGGTACCACCACCTGGAAAGGCTTACATATGCTGGTTTAAGACTGGAATTTCCAGAGACCAACAGACAAAGAAAGGACTTTTGCATGAGCAGTTTGAATGTAAACTGACTTGGTGCTTGCTTTCTGATCCAGCAAACAGACAGGACCTGCTGTCCAAGGTATGGTCCAAATCCTTTCTGGAAAGGGTTGGAAAGACTTCAGCCTAATGAGGCCTGTAAAACTGATGGGTGACTTCTCAGAAGCTTTTAGCATACATATACAACATTTTATTGTGTTTTATATGTTTTTTCTCTGCAGTGTTTTCACCTTAAGAATAAATGTGCTGGCTTATAAAGAGCTGTGTGGTAACAGCTGGCAATTACATTGTTCATAAGCCTTTGAAAAGAAATCAAAGCACAGGCTGGCTGGCTGGGAATATCACAGGGTAAGCAGAAAACCGTGGAGCCTGGAAAAACTCCCAGTTAGGAAGAGGAGATATGTGGGTCTCTGCCCAAGAGAGGTGACAGTTGAGGAACCAGGACTCTAGAATCGGTACTCTGGGTGGACCATAAAGGGGAAATGTAGATGCAGTAGCCCTGAACTATGACACAACTAACAGTGTATAAAATTAGGCGTGTATGTAAACCATTGAGTAATGGGGCCTATTTCTTTTCATACATTTAAAATATTAATTAACATTGACATTAATTATGGCTCTAATTCAGCCACACATATAAGTAGGTGCCTAAGAGCTTTACTTGAGTTCACTCCGTTTCAGTAAGTGCCTAAAGTTAAGCATGAGCTTTTTAAGTGCTTTGTGGTATTTGGGCCTATAGTAGTTTAGTCAGAATAAAAGGAAAATAATTTATTATTATAAAATTGAATTCAAATGCTTTACCTCTTTAATCTCAACCAGAAGTGCAAAAGATGTTCTGGCCTTATTATAAGGAAAGATTATCTTCTGAAGCCAAATGTTTCTAAGCTTTACGTAATAGAATTCTTATTAAAGAGGATATTTATTATAAGGTTAAATTGTTATGGAGCCCAAATAGATCATAATGACTTTATTTCAGGAATCATCTTTCATATCAAAGACAACATGTTGAGCATGTTTTGTTGTAATAGGTCATAGTAATAATATTAGAAAATTGTAATGCATTTTTTCTGATTATAAAATTATACTTATGACAAGGTGATTGTAATTAAATATTTGAATTCTGGTTTGACTTATGTTTTTCAGTCTTGACATACTCCTGGTGTCGGTCAGATACTATGATTTAAAACAATAAAAATGAACATATTATCTTTAATTATATCTTGTTTTAAAAATTTATTACCTTATGTTGGAGGGTAAAGAAAGCTGCTGAGTCTAGACTCCTTTACCCTGTTTAAAACTTCTAATCTGGAATAAGCAGTTAATCTGTTGTTTCCAGTCTAAAATAATTATTGTTAATAGAATGCCTGATGAGGAGTGTCACTTTCAGTGATTGACTGCTTTTCTACCCCCCCCCAATCATATGTACATGATGTTGTATAATGATCGAGAAGGAAAGATAGGTCATAACCACAAACGTTATAGTGGATGAGAATATTGATTAACGATGGGCCTTTCCCAATAACTGCCCTCCCCACCCAAAAAATAATTAAGTAAATAAATCTTTGCTTAAGGATTCCCTAACTAGTCCCTTTCAAGACGATTCTGAACTGTGGAGTGGGCAATACTGTAAATTACTGTAGATAATATTGAATCTGGTGGAGCTTGGTCAGTGCATCAACTCCCAGCCTGCCTCCTCAATATCCACAGAGTTAAAACGCACTGTAGATTTTGTGGGGAAGAGGCTGCATGCCACAAAGGCAGCACTCACCCATACCATGCCCTGCTTCATTTAGTGGGTACAGGTGCCTCTCTCCACATAGACATAATAGGAAGCATTGGGCTACAGAACATAATTTGTTAAAACTCCCTTTTGTATAGGGCTAATCCAACCTCCATTGAAGTCGGTGGGAACTTTTCAGTTGATTTCAGTGCAAGTTGGATCAGTCCCTAAATTCTGTGCTTTTTAAAATTTTTGTTGACCACCTTAAATAGAAGCATTTTCAGAATTACTGATAGGATTCTTCTATTGTTGATGGTGAGGTGTGCGTTTAAAAAGAGACATGACTTAAAGCTCACAGCAGGACACTTGTGGCATTATTTCACATATACACAGTATTTCTATAATAACTCGAGAGGTGCAGCACTGGTTTTTAATAATTTAAACTAGATGGGACGCAAGCTTGGATTCTCCCTGCAGTTTCTGTATTTAATTTAAATAGATATTCTGATTTGAAGATTTCTTATCTATAGTTTTTGTTTTTCCTTTTGAAAAAAAATATGAAGAGATAATCTGCGTTAACATGCCATTAGCATTCCATAGTTAAATTTCCTGAACAAGTACTAACAATTGCAAATTTACTTATAATATTTTGTATACCCATATCCTCTGAACTTTAAACAAACTAAGGTTAAGGTCTCTTAACATTTTTGGGAAGCCTTAAGGCTGTTTTACTGATTTCTAACATATGTCAATCATAATAATGCGCTCTCTTTTTTAGAAACCTAAACCAAACAATAGTAGAAAGTAGTTGTCATGCAACAAAATAAAGGATTTTTCAGTTTTCATGTGTGTATTTTTATTTTATAAATGTATTATGTATTCATAATTTTTCATTTTATGTACATATGCTGAAAATCGAACACCTTTTTTCTTCAGGTGTTAGCTGACCGCTTCAATGACAAGTCCTTCCCTAATTCATGGAGGACTATATGGCTCCCCAACTGTATAGCTGTTTCTAGATATGACATAGAGGTAGCTGAGAGAGGATATTTGTGCTTAAATTGCATCATGTTTGCCTTCATTTATATGTTTGGTATGTTCACAGCTTCCACTTGATTTAAAAGAGTTAATAGCTTCCTCCAGAATTCAGCTGCTCTATCAGCTATCATGAGTAACTGCTGGTCTGCATGAGACTTGTGATTTTTATATAATCCAATGCTATTTCATTTTATGTATTAAAATGTGTGTTGTTCGGTCTTCTGATTAATCTCAGAAGCTTTAATAAAATTAATCTATAGATGAAAAATATGGGAAGAAATGTGGGTTTTTACTCTGTGTGATGCTATTGACGCTTACTGTACCATGTATTTGTTATACAGTATATTTCTGTACAAGTTCATTCGTACAGAAATCACATAATGTATTTTAGTAGGTTAGCGTGTATAAGCAAATACAAATAAGATGTTTAAGTCATAATATATTTGGTAACATCTGTATATGTGGAATCAGGTTGCAAAGGCTACAGTGGTCAAGTTTCACTGAAAATAATTGAATGCTGGAGAAGGCTTGAGGAAAAGAATACGATTATTTGATTAGAAATTTGTTTATTAATTGTCATATATTAGGAAGAAGAGAAGCCATATGTATGAGAGAGATTCAGGTGATTAGAAGCAAAGATATCTGTGTGAGCTATCTTCCATTGTGGACATATATACTGGGGAAAGAATGAAGTGTAAGACTGAAAAGCCTAGGAAATGCTCTTGCAAGTTTGGAGATGAGGTTGCAGAGAGTCCAAAGAGAATATTGAATCCTCAGAAGCAGGCTTCATACCAGCATTCCGGTATGGGGTTGATAGGGATAAAGATTCTGGAAAATGGGTGAGATGTATTTCAGTTTTTATTTACAATATGTGAGAAAATAAGCAACTACATTTTGGACCAATTGAAATTTGAGAGCACAAACAAGGGAATATTTTGGAAGATGTATAGTTGAAACAGAATTTTGATGTGGACTGTGTTGTGGAGATCTTAGGAATTGGGACATGTAGGAAGCAAAAGAAAGTTCAGGATCAACGTGAACACGTAGGTTCCTGCCAGCTGTGATAAATCAAAGAGGGAAGCAAAAATAGTGGATATACTGATGAATGACATTACTGTGGTGAAGCCAAGCACAAAGAAGATAAAATTGTATAAATTGGGAGATTCTGTTGTTTCTTCCCCCCACTTCCACACATATATATAGCAATATACTGTGCAGATATACCATAATAGACAGTAATTGCCAATATGGAGGACTGTAATATCATACAAGATGATCTGGACTACCATGCTGTAGCAAGGTGCTGTGGCCTTCCTTGGAGCCTGGGCCCAAGGAAGGGTCGCTCTGCCCCTGCTGGACAGAACCAAGCCCTGCAGGCCAAGCCACTCGGAAGCAGAGAGGTGGAGCCAGGGCCAGGGCAGGAAGTATAAAAGACAGGCCCAGCAGCTCAGTCCAGGGGAAGCTGCCACTGGAAGCAGACCTGTCTTCCCAGAGGCTGCAGCCTAGGCCTGACCCAAGCTCTGCGACTGTTTAGTGCAGCCGCCCTGCTGACCAGAGCCTCCAAAACCTACCTGATTTCCCAGGCCCAAGTGACTGGAAAGAGCCGCTGGGCCCTAGTGATGAGGTAGGGCCACCTGACTCAAGCAGCTGGGAGCAGCTACTCAAGCCGGCTGGGTGGGAGAAACCCTCTGACGCTGGCCCTGACCTGGAGGAGCTGCCTGGCATGGAGGACCCATGGGTGTGGACTGAGCCTGGTGGACCGGAGGAATCCCTGGGGCCCTGCGACCTGGAGGAGCTACCTTCCTAAACAACCCTCAGGAGTTTCCGCACTTGCTGCCGGTAGATGGTGAGGGACTCGCCAGATGCCCGCTCACCACCTTCCCCAGTGACCCGGAGGTAGCGATGTGGCTGCAGGTACCCAGGGATTGAGTGGGAGGACGTGGCCCAGGGACAGCCATAGCAAGTGGCTGAGTCAGGGGTTGAACCCCGGTCAGTGTGTTGCGGCTGGAGCCCCGCTGACGCAGTGGCAAATGGCTTTGCCACTGATAGGGCCCTGGGCTGGGACGCAGTGGAGTCGGGTGGGCCTATGCCCCTCTCTCCCCTTCCCTAACAACCCAGGGAGTGTGCAGCATCTTCCACAGTGCTGGTCAGAGGGCACTGAGCTTTGTCAGCCCCCCCGGACTGTAAGGCCAAGGGCTTTAGACTATTTTATGTGCCCCACCCACTTGAGGGTCGGGGCCCATTGACTCAGTCACCAACCCTGCCCTGCTTGAGGGACGGAGGCTGTAAACCATTGTATTAGCCCCACCTATTGTAAGGTCGGGGGTGCCAGACTGCATTACCAGCCCCACCTGTTGGAAGGCCGGGGGCTATAGACTGCTTTGCCTGCTACCCTGTTTGATGGCCAGGGGCACGAGACCTTGGTACTTCCCAGCCCCGCTTGCAAGCCGGGGGCTAAAGATTCCATTGCCTGCCCTGTCCTGTTTCAGGGCCGGGGGGAAATAGACTACTGGCCCACCCCCCCTCTTAGAAGGCTGGGGAGCCACAGACCCCTTACCAGCCCCACCCTGCGTGAGGGCCAGAGGGCTATAGACTGCCAGGGAAGCCTGCCGCGCCTGGGGGCCGGGACTATAGACTCACAAACTGGGAGCTTAGACTTAGATAAAGGGGCTATGGCCTTCCTCGGAGCCTGGCCCTGAGGAAGGGTTGCAATGTCGCTGGCTGCACCGTGCCACCAGCCTACACATGTAAACTGGAGTAATAGAAATGGGATGAAATTTAACAGTGCAGAGTGCAAGGTCATGCATTTAGGAACGAACAACAAGAATTTTTGCTATAAGCTGGGGACGTATCAGTTGGAACTGATGAGAAGAAAAACTTGGATGTATTAGTTGATCACAAGATTACTATGAGCCACCAGTGTGGTGCAGCTGTGAAAAAGGCTAATCTTGTCCTAGAATGCATCTGGCAAGGTATTTCCACTAGAGACAAGGAGGTGATAATACCATTATGCAAGGCACTGGCCAGACCTTATCTGGAATTCTTTATGAAATTCTAGTCTCCATGTTTAAGAAAGATGAATTCAAATTGGAATGGATGCAGAGAAGGGCTATTAGGATGATTCGAGGAATTAAAAACCTACCTTATGAGAGGAGACTCAAAGAGCTTGACTTGTTTAGTCTAACCAAAAGAAGGCTGTGGGGTGGATATGGTTGCTCTCTAAATACATCAGAGGAATAAATAACAGGGAGGGAGAGGAGTTATTTAAATTATGTGTTAATGTAGACACAAGAACAAATGGATATAAACTGGCCAAAAATACATTTTTAGGCTTGAAATTAGACAAAGGTGTCTAGCCAACAGAGGAAGGAAGTTCTGGAATAACCTTTCAAAGGGAGCTGAGGGGCAAAAAACCGAATTGGCTTCAAGACTGAGCCTGATAAATTTATAGAGGGGATGGTATGATGAGGCTGCCTACCATGGCATGTAGCCAATCTGTGACTGCTAGCAGCAAATATCTCCAGTAGCAGGTGATGGGACGCTAGATGGGAAAGGCTCTTAGATACTACAGAATATTCTTTCCCAAGTGTCTGCCTGGTGGGTCTTGACTACATGCTTTGGGTCTAACTGATTGCCATATTTCGTGTCGGTAAGGAATTTTCCCTTGGGTCAGATTAGCAGAGACCCTTGGGGGTTTCATCTTCCTCTGCAGCATGGCCACTTGCAGGTTTAAACTAGTGTAAACAGTGGATTCTTTGTAAGTTGAAGTCTTTAAATCATGATTTGATTTAAGATTTAAGAGGTTCTGTGGCCTGCAGCGTGCCTGAGATCAGATTAAATGATGATGATGGTCCTTCTGAAAGTCTATAAGGCTGGTATACACTGAAAGTGGAGGTTGACGTAACACGGCTTACGTCGACCACCTAAAGTATGCATCTCCACTGGCAGGTGAGTTCTGCTGACCTAAATCGTGGTAAAAATCGACTTAATAAAATAATCTCCGCAAGTGGTGTAGCGCTGAAGTCAAATTCTATGGGTTGAACGAGCGTCAGTGTAGGCAGAGTGAAATGTAAATCGACATCATTTGCCTCCATAGTGCTCTCTTGTGACTGCTCTGGACATTCACACAAACAGGAAATAGCTTCTCCCCTCAAGCCCTGGGAAAATTTGAATTCTCATTTCCTGTTTGTTCAGCATGGAGAGAGCTTTGTAGTTGACCTGCTCATGGCAACTGCATGCCCCAAACACACTCCCTCCAGCCCAGAGTTGACCTGAGGTCTTGGATCTCATCAGCTGTGGGGCAGAGAGTCTGTTCTGGCTCAGCTCTGAACCAGCAAAAGAAATTTAGATATCTACGAGAAGATATCGCATGGTATGGTGGAGAAGAGCCATAACAGGGACTCACAGCAGTGTTGCATTAAAATCAAAGAGCCGGGACAGGCATATCAGACAACTAGGGAGGTGAACAGTCGTTCTGACTCATTGCCGAAGACGTGCTGCTTTTATTAGGAGTTGCATGCAATTCTCGGCAGTGACCCCACCACTCTGCCACCATGCAGCATTGACACCTCTGAATAATCCCAGTCCAGAATGAATGAGGAGGAGGCGAAGGAGAACAGGGGGCAGGCGAGTGGAGTATCCATTCGCCCAGAGAGCAGCACAGCCAGGCACAGGACAACATTACAGACTGAGATGCCAGGGAAGGCACATCTGATGAGTGTGCATAGCAAATCGCATTTCTGTGGTTGTGTCTCCAGTCCAGCATCTTATTTTTTGGAGAAAAAGGAGTTTGTGTTTTTGTGAGAATGGGCTTCCTGCAGGTTGGTAAACTTTAGCAGAGGGATACCTCCTGAACAGACTATTCATGTGCATAGGGATGCTCTGACCCATGTGATAGGTACTGATTGGTATGCGGCTCTGGCTTTGCCTTGTGAAGATGAAAGGGAGTTATTTTTACATTGTAATATTTCAGCTAACAATGGCAATTTTATGCTTTGCTTGCCTTACAGTAGGCACCTTGGCTTTCACCCCATCTTCTACTCCTGCAGAACACCTTTCCCAGATTAGGAAGCAGGGGGGAAAAAACACCTCAGGATGACATATTCAGTGAACTAATGAACTCCTCCATGGTTGCTGACACTGACACAGAGCTCAGAGCCTGGAGGGTGTTCTTGTCAGAAAACATAGACATGGAACACAGAAAATCAGCGCAGGAGTGTGCAACGCAACAGGAGATGTTGCATGTTATGAAGGATCAGTATAATATGCTGAGGCATCTGGTAGAGCTCCAGGAAGAGCAGTAGTAGGACAGACTCCCTCTGCAGCCCCACCAAAACACTCAACCAGCAAGCACTTCCTTAACAGCCCCCACCCCCAAGCACTCTAGAAGGAGGTTGGGCAGAATGCAGTACGTGCTCTACTCCGTGCTGGTGGAGGGGAGCAGAAAGAAGCGACTGGGAAGAACTGGGAATGTGCACACTTCGCTGTTTGCACAGTCACACTTTGTTCTGGATGGCCAAGCAGCCTGATGAGAAAGGAAGATAATTTAACATTCTCCCCACTGAAACTGGTCACAAATATAACTCTACTGTTTTAGAAAACATTTCTCTTTATTTATTGAGAGCTTGTGGATTGTTGGTGGGGAAAGAAGGGAAGGGGGCCAATGGTGCGAGGATTGGGGATGGGAAGGGAAGGGACAGCACTGACAGAGATATTCATTACTGCGATTCATTCAAAAAATGGGTTTTCAATGCTTCCCTGAGGCGCAGCACTCCATGGTTGGCTGTTAGTGTAGCATTGGAATCTGGCTGATCAAAATTAGCTGCCAGCCTATCAGCTTTCATAACCAAACCCTGGGGGAACTTCCCCCCTTTGTTTCACAAACATTATGGAGCATGCAGCAGGCAGAGATAACAGCTGGGATGCTGCGTTCACTGAGGTCTAATCTAGTGAGCAAGCTGCACCATCTTGCCCTTAAGCACCCAAATACACATTCTATCACCATTCTGCAGTTGCCAAGCCTATTATTGAAACACTCCTTCTCCATGTCCAGGTTCCTGGTGTATGTCTTCATTAGCCAGGGGAGCAAACGTAGACAGGATCCTCCAGGATCACTATTGGCGAAGTTGAAATGCCAATATTTATTTTTTTGGTCACGAAAGAAAGTGTCCATCTGCATCTTTTTTGACAGACCTTAGTTCCTAAAGGTTCATGCATCATGCACCCTTCCAGATCACCCTACATGGATGTCAGTGAAATGCCCCCTGTGATACACACACACTCTCTCTCTCTCTCTATCTCTCTCTCTCTCTATCTATCTCTATCTCTATCTCTATCTCTAATCTCTATTTGGGAACCCCATTGCAGCAAACCTGTCCACTATGTTCTGCAGGTTTCCCAAAGTCACTACCCTTCTTAGCAGAAGTCTATTAATGGCCCGGCACACTTGCATCATAGCAGCTCCCATGGTGAATTACTGATTCTGAATTGATTCCCAGCTAAGTCTGGGGTTGCTAGTTTCCACAGAGTGATGGCGACTTGCTTCTCCACTGTCAGAGAAGGTTTCAAGGAAGCACATGCACTTCAGGGTTGGGGACAGCTCTGTGCAAAGTTCAAGAAAAGTGCCCTTTTGTATACCAAAGTTCTGCAGCCACTGATCATCATCCCACACCTTCATAATGATGCGGTCCCATCAGTCAGTGCTAGTTTCCTGGGACCAAAACAGGTGCTCCACCAACTGAAGATGCTGCATGACAGCCTGCAGCAAACGGGAATTGTTTCGCTCTGTGGTTTGTAGCAGGGCGGCCTCAGTAACATCGCAATTTTCTGTGCTGCTGCTGCTCCTGTCTGAGCCTTGAAAGTACTGCAGGAAAAGTTGTGTGGTGTTTGTGATGCTCACAATGATAGTGCAGAATTGAGCTGGCTCCATGCCTTTCTGGCAGTGGCATGCGTGCGGCAGAGACTGAAGGATTTAGAAAAATGGCACGAAAAAGCATTGTCCATTTGTTTGGGGCAAGAACAGGGGAAAAGTCTCTGCGTGTAGCCGCACTGTGGGATAGCTACCCATGGTGCACTGTTTTGATTATTGACCCAAGCACGTAGTGGGGATGCAGTACCCCGACACAATGGGCATGGTGTGATCACGCTCCTGCGACCTATAAAATTTGGTGGGTGAAAGTTGATTTAAAATCAACTTCACTCCACAGTGTAGACATACCCTAAGTCTGAGTCTGTGAGTACATGTCGCAGAAATGTTACAATTTGAAAAGACAAGATGGACAAAGGGTGGTAGAGAGTATTGTACAGGTAGGAAACTGAAGTAGAGAAAAATCAAGTGACCTTGTATAAGTTGCATAGAAATTCTGTAGAGGAACCAGAAACTGGAACTGCTCTCGAGTCCCACTCTGGTGGTTTATCATGAGATCATCCTTTCTCTGTCATCGGCATGTTAATTTTTACTTATTGATTTATAGAGCATCTTTTGCATACTTCACAGTCCTTTACAGAATTGCATTCTCTTTCACTTCCTTTGGAATTCAAGAATGCTATTGGTATCTATTTAATTAACAACGCCTCCAGGTATGCTTATGGCATAAGTAGAATTGGGAGGATTTGATTTTTATCAGTAAATATCGACAAACATTGATTTAGTGAAACACACACAAACCAACTAAAAAGATTTCCATTGATGATGATTGAAATGTACAGATGGGCAGAATTTTTCTTAGTTTTCCTAAGACCTTATAGTGCTTGATTTTAGGGTTATTTTCTTTGTATGTTTTGAAATGTGATGTTGACAATTTGTGTTTTAAGTTATAAAGCTTTAACTTTTTATATCTGTGTGTACTGTCATTGGATAATTATTCTGACACTCCATAATTTCTCTCAACTGTGAATAGTTAAATAGAAAATAATGGGAAAAATGCTTTAAAATAAATGGCGATATTATCCATCAAAATTATTTTTAAGAAGTCGAATTCTGCCACACCTATGCATAAGATGAACAAAAAAGGAACACAGAATACTAGAAAGAAAAGAGTACATTTTATTATATAAATGTGTATAATCGTTTGACCTATCTGTTAGCCTAGCTTTTGAAGAAAATATTTACATATGTTGTCTTTCCTAAATGTTACAGCTAAGAGATTTGAATGAACATATTGATATTCTACGCACACCAAAAAGAAGAAACTCAAAAGTTTGGAATTTCCAATGTTGTTGTTCATGTTGTTTGTGAGAACCAGCTACTTTTAATGCATATTTCATTTTTATTGAGATGATCAAAGTCCAGGCTTTTCATTTCTTCAGTGCACACATGCCTCATTATCATAAAATAATATAGCTCAGTACGGAAAATAAAGAAATGATAGCCAATCTTTGTCACATTTTGTAAAACAATTTACCAGCAAATGCTTAAATATTTTAAATCAGAAACTTTTCCTTAAGAAAGATCAATAATCATAATGTAGCTATCTTTTGACAGAAATGCTTCTGTCCAGGTATACCTATGAAATGAAAGTACTCTGTTTTGAAGCAGCTTTCATCCCTGATGTGGAGAGTAGCCCCACACATGGGCTGTGCTCTGGGTCAGCTGGTTCAGGTGTCACACCGGGAACTGCTCTGTGCACCTGTCTACATGGTGCCAGCGTGGAAGGTCATTTTAGGGAAGTTGCAGGTCTGCAACTGTGCAGACCTAGGTTACTCATGCAACCGGTGCCAAGGTGTTGTGGCTGTCTTTTAGTCCAGGAACAGGAAAAGAAGCCATGGATGTGAAGATGGGATTACACAGCAGCTCCTTTCCCTGCCTCTGAGCTAGTTGAATGTCACCTCTCTATACTTTGTTCTCCACCTGCATATATACATTTATGTTTCTTCAAGAGCTTATCCATACGAGTGTGCCACTTCAGCTGTGTATGCTTGTATACATGCCTATACATATTGCTTTATGGGTGTGGAATGGATTTCATGCCTAGGGCTCTAATATAATCTCTGCAAATTTAATTTTTATGAAGTTACATAGTTCATAATTATATAAATATGCATTATGAGACTGATGCTACTATAATTAAGTATCTTAGAGTACTCTGTTAACCAAGAGTTTATAACGGAGCTGTAAAAAAATAATGTACCAGGTTGTAATACAATACATAGAGAAGCACAGTCTTGGAACCAATATTCAACCAATATCTTTAGATTGACTTTTTATTAGAATACAACATTTTTAAAAAGTTTTTTGGTTTAGAGAATATTTATGGACTTCTATAAATTAAAAAAGTATTCATTTTTAAAAACAAGATTGTGGTGGCTAGCCGTATCTGGTGTGGATTTAATGAAAAATCAGCCTATTGTATCAATTCTCATACAAATCAAATGCAGTTTCATTTTCCTTTTTGTCTGTTTTTAATAACATTGGTATAGCTATCACACCTAAGTAAATTAAATGACAAAAAGTAGCATTTGTTTGAGATATTTATCCAGTTATGCTAGCAGGTGCTGCACACCATCCAGTTAGTTGGATTTGTCTGCATATTTGAAAGCAGAATTGGATCCAATGAATCTGATTTAAGCCTCAAAACCAAGGAAATTTAGAGTTAAAAACCACAGACCATATGTAATTGGAGCAGCTCTGTAATAATTTCTGAGTATAATATGCATGTCTGAAATGTTGGTTTAATTTAATAGCAGGCTGTAGAAAAAAGCAAGCAGGAAGTCAAGACAATGGCTCAAAATAACTCCTTCAACAAACAAATTAGCAGAGCAGAGGGGAGGGTTTATACAAGACAACAGGAGCACAATTGCCCTGGAGGAGATTGGTTTGACATCCTCTCCCTCCTTTCGTCATGGAACTCACCAAGTTGGTTTTGAACAGCAGATCCAGGGCAATGGCTACACTACGGAACTTACAGCAGCACAGCTGCACCGATGGAGCTGTGTTGCTAGTATATGCTCTAAGCCAACGGGAGAGAGCTCTCCTATTGTCTTAATTACTTCAGCCCCCATGAGCGGTGGTAGCCATGTCAGTGGGATAAGCTCTCCTGCCAACATAACTTATGTCACCCAGGAGAGTGGTTTATTCACATCCCTGACTGATGTAACTTATACCATCGTATGGTGCACTGTGTACATAGCCCTCAAGTTTGTGAGTTGAGAGAACAAAGAACTTTGGCTGAATTTAAAAGGGTTTCCTCAAGGACAGTTGTCTGAGAGACTTAAGGGGAACAGATTGAGATCAAGGGCTGGTCTGCCCTGGCGGCAGCGGTCAATGGGACATATACAAGCTACATTATGTAGTTTGAGTATATCCTGTCGACGTACTTACGTTGATGTAACATGGCGTCTTCACGATGCTGCATTGATGGGAGACATCCTCCAGTCGATGCTGCCTTCTGTCTTTCGAGGAGGTTGATGAATTGAGTCAACTGTAAAGCGCTGTCCAGTTGGGTCTAAATTCAGTTTAGTGATTAACTGATTCTAAAGAAAGAATTTGTGGTAAGTTCAGCAAACTGAAACAAAACCTTTTGATTTGAGGGATATAAAAATGTTGTATTTAAATAAAATATGTCTAAACAAAACTTTTTGCCATTTCCAGCTTCAAATTTGTTCCATGAAAAATTTCAACTTCTCATCCCAATTCATGACAAGAACAAATGTTTGAAATATCAGAATTTCTCATGGGATGGAAGTTCCAAGTTTTGCTTAGCTCTGCTCATTACTATAATATCTGAGCACATTAAACAACTGAGTTAAGACAGTATTATTCCCATTTTACTGCTGGGACAATTAAAATAAAGAGAGGATAGTTGGTTCCCCAAAGTCATATAAGACATCTGTAGCAGATCCATTAATATAACATGTATTTTGTGAGTTCCAGCCTAGCATCTTAACCACAAGACTACTGTTCCTATTATATGTATATTTCCATTTCCAAGGAGTAAACAATCACACAGTTTATACAACTTTCTCATTTTTATGGTATTATGGCAAGTTCTTAATGTTATTTCAGTATACACATTTTGTGCTCTGTTTTAAAAAATAGATTTGGCATCAGTCCATGGTAAAGTATTATTTGTTCACTTTATCCAAATTGCAGTAGATTAAGTTTAGCTATAAACTCATACTATGTTTGAGTAGCACATGTAGTTATTTATAAATTGGAGTTTATTATTACATCTTCAACTTCCAACATATACAATATCTGCTAATATTAGTAAAGACAATATTTTGTTGTAACATGGCCATTTTCCCTGTAAGGATAACTACTTTAAGAACTCTGTAATTAGAAAAAGGAAGTACAGTTTATGGATGTATTTCTACTATATAAATTGGTTCAGTTGATCAGAACATACTGGGCCAGATCTGGAGCCACACTAATTTGCATCCATCTGAAAAATTGATCTAACAATAAATTCTTTTTATTATAGGAATCCAAGGTAGATTTGTAATAATTTTTTTCCAAAATGTTTGTTGTAATATCTTGAACATACTATGTGCCAGATGCTTCTCCTACTGAAATCAACACAAAATTACCATTTGATTTCAGTGCTAGCAGGATTACAGCCAGTCTTCTTTTAAAAGAACTTTTTTAACAATTATTATGATATAATAAAAATATATGGATTATGTACACAACAACACAATAATTATATGGTGCCAAAGTTTATTACAGTCTGACACAGTGACATTGGCTTTATTTGAGCTTATATCAATAGATGTTTGCTTATTTATGATCCTATTTTAGAGATGCATAATTGCTATATTTTTATGTTAAGGTTCTTTATTCCTGGCTTCACACTGCAGCTGCTACTGAGATAGACTAAATATGGCAAGCACAGCAACTTCTACCATGTTACTATCAGCGTTTAGCTCTGTTGAATGGATCAAAGATCAATTTGTTCTTCCTTTCTGCTCTCTCCCTATTTTGAAGGTTCCTTGTTTGACTCCAGCTCTCAAATAAGGAATTTACATTTTTAGCACAGAGAAGCAGTGATGTGATGATAGTAGCTTATAAATCTAATGAGCTGCATGAACCTTTCCCTATCATAATCATGATTTATATATGTTTTGTTTAGTCCTTAAATGTATCTCATTTCCTTATTATCTTTTCACTTTCAGTACCTAAATAACCATACTATTACATTTCATGCATGGCTTAACAGGATCTAAACCCTTGTTATGTATTTGCAAGATGTAAGTAGTTATGGACTATCTAACATGGAAGGAAAGTAAAACTAAATTGAACCACTTGTTCAGTATGCATGGTCATGCAGTGCAATAAACATATTCCTGCATCTGGTTAATAAATTCAGGAAGTGAGAATTTATCAACATCTGGTATCTGCCTTTTTTGGTACCTCCAAATGAACAACTGGTGCATGGTGACCTTTGATATTTTTTTGTGGTGGTTTGCAATTCTCACCATGGTTTTATGCTTAGTTAGGAAAAATGCTGTTGCTGGCATACTCTTGTACACTTTTGTATCTTAATCTGCTTCTTGAACTTGTTTGTTATGCACGCTACAAAACTCTAGCATGCACATTGCTATTCATAAAGGAAGATAAGGCTGCTCTGCTCATGCAGTGGAATTTGATCAATGATATTGCTTCTCAAAGCAGCTTACTTAATACAGCACTTCATTAAAGTTAGGCCCCAATCCTGCAAACAGTTATTTGCTTACCTTTACACATTAATAGTGCCACTGAAGTCCCAACTGCAGAATCAAGTTAGAACTGTGGGCAGCAAAGAATATACAAAACATATTCTTTGTGTTTGCCTGAAATGTGGAGATTTGTTTATTTAAACACAGCTCTCTTCACAATTCTTCAAGTTTCCACTGAACATTTATTCTGCTAAATATGGAAAAGTAAATGTATTCTCTGTCTTTTATAGCTGGTAGTGTATGTGTTTCCTAGAAACAAGCAGTTAAATATTTTTGCATTGGAGGGAGTGTAGTTAGCTCAAACTATGTCTTCAAACATAGTGCACTGTTTCTGATGAGCTACTGACTTATTTAGACTGTTGCTGGTAACAAGGTAGAGATACAGGTAATTCACAATGTTTGAAAGCAAGCTAAAGCTCCAGATTTGTGGTTTGCCATAAATGTACCTGTGGGATTTGGCTTCGAAATCATTGAAAGGACCTGATCACAATTACAAAACAATGCATGAAGTCCTTTACAGCACTTCAGCATCAGACGTTAATTATTTATAAATTACTTTGATATAAATGCAGCTTAGCCTACTGTAACCTCTGGGTCAAATATGCGCTTCATGTAATCCAATTGGTGTCAGTGGAATTGCACAGGACAAAGTCAGAGCTGAATTTGAATTGGAGGAACAGATCGTCAGCTGCTCCAAACTGCCATAGCTCTGTTAAAATTAATAGAATATATTCAAAACAACTGCCATTGCAGAATTATTCCTTACAGTATATTCTCCATTGCATTTTCTGGTTCTCTAATGTCTGTAGCAAGGAAGCTTCTTTCCACTTCTCTTGAGAAGTTAAAGGTCAATAGATCTCCATTGTTAGAAATTTTGTACTGATATTATGCTAGTCTTATTGTAATGTTCAGTGTGATGTGACCTAGGCTTAGTCTACACTTACCTTGGCGATTTGGCGGCAGTCGACGGGAATTGCATAAAGTACACAAAGAACTTGCGTAACTCCCATCAACTTCTGCACTTCTCTTCTGCGCGCCATCTTCACTGCACTGCGCCAATGGGAACTGTGTTCCTGTTGATGCAGCACTATGTCACTTGAGGAGGTGGTTTTAGTACATCGACTTCTGGATCGACTGAGCGGGTCTTCACTGACCGCTCAGTCGGTCCAGATAAGTCCATCTGATGGCGGTGACTTTGCTGCCATCAGTGTAGACATAGCTTAAGTGTCTGACTATTGAAAAAGGGCTTCATGATAACTCAATAGTGGAATGACTTATGTGGTGATTTGTATATTAAAGTATATATTAAAAAAATAGAGACATCCTGCCACAATGAGTGTGCTTAACTTTAAGCACAGGAATCCCATGCTTAAAGTTAGCCTTGGCAGGCTTGTTTTGGATTGTACCATGTAAAGAAGCAGCAGCTGTGTATAAGACTGTCCATACAGGGATTAAAAACTCATAAGTGACCTTAGTCAGCAGACTCAGGCTTGCGTGGCTCAGGTTCTGGGGCTGAGAAATCTCTGTGGAAGGTGGAGGGTCCCAGAGCTTGGAATCTGCTCAAATGTCCACACTCCAGTTTTTAGCCCTGGATCTTGAGCCCTGTGAGCTTGGGCCAGCCACACCTGTGCCTAAGGGTCTTTTAACACTGTGTGGACATATCCTGAGAGGCCACATAACTTGTCTTTGCTATTTCCTTTGTTTGACATTCGCCGAGAAGTTATTACAGCATCAGTGATTCACAGAAAGGGATTTGACGTGTTATTGTACAGTCCTGTCGCTTAGTAGTTAATGCTAACTACTGAAATGTAATAGACAAACCTCAATAAGTATCTTTCATGTCCCCTCTTAGGGCACCTCTGATCCCCAAGGTTGATGCAGGTCCCTTGTTACTTCCTCCTCCCTGACTCCCCTTGGAACTAATGATCCCTGCGTTCATAGTGACCAGTGCCTCCACCTAGTGACCAAGTCTACAAAGGACTAACAACCTGATCATCACTTGGAGATTACCAAACTACTACAGCAATCACATAAAAATAAACTGTTTATTCCCTGAACAATAGAGGGGTAAAATAAAAGGATAGGGGAAAAGGTCTCAGGGATGATAACTAAACAAGGTCCCAACCAATCTTGCAACAACTGACAGCCCACAACAAAATCAATATAATAAAACACACACACACCCCAGGGTCCCAGGTGTACCTTGAGGGCATCCTCTTATAGGTGCTGCTCTTAGCCATCACTTTTCTCAGGCAGAGACCTCTCTCTCATCTGCTCCAGACCAGAAATTTAGGCTTACAGTCCCACTGCAGCAGACTTTCCCCAGTAGGTCTGCCCAAGATTCAGTACTGGTGATTAACTCTGTCCAGGGGCTATAACAGTGTGTACCAGTTAACAACCAGCCTTCACAGGGTGAACTGCATTTATTCTTAGGGTAAAACCATTACAGAGCAGACACATAAAAACAATTAAATAACCTACATGCATGCTAGAAGCTTACCAGCAATTGCCCCATCTCCAACCTAGGGCTCTGGTAGGTATCAGACTTTCAAACCTCATAACTGGGTTTACCCCCTTGGCACAAATCCACATCAGTTTTTATATTAGAAACCAGAACCCAGACTGGTAGTTCAGTTGTTTCTTTCTATGGCTTGAGCCTTTAATCTCCAGTCTCTAGGGACAGGTCAAGGGCTCTTTCCTCTGGGGTTGTTGTTGTTGTTTGTTGTTGCATAAGAAGAGTTGTGTAATTGCATTAACCATTCCCCATTGCAGAGGTGCTGAAAACAGAAACTACGTATTTGGTGGTTGTTGCTACTTCAAGCTACTCCAAGCACCCCTACTGCCAGCACTCTTGCCCCGGCGATTCCTTCACTTAACACTAATTGTCTGTCTGGCATATCTCAGTGTAGTCTTTTGAATTCCTTACACTTCCCAGGGCTCTCATTTGTCACAGACCTAATCAGAGCTGTGGGTCCAGAGATCAGGATGTAGGGCAGACAGCTCTGACTAGATGACAGCTCTCATGCCTAGCTGCATGGTGTCCACAATAGGATACTATTAATTTTCAGCCCCCATGTGTGCCACAGCTTTTTGGAGCTTGGACTGTCTTTAGTGGAGCAGGGGGCTCTCTGGAGCTGGGATACGCCTTCTGACTGAGAGAAAATTGCTGTGTCTCTTGTTCTCGCACAGGGAGAGTCAAAGCCATTGGTTCCCAACCCGGGGCCCTCAGGCCAAAAGTGGCCCACGGGGTCTTTCAGATTGGCTCACCGTGCCCCTCCTGCTGGCGGCAGAAGGTAACCGCTGCCTAAGAACCCAGGCAAAGTGTGCTGCTGCAGGGCTACAAGACCATTGTAGGCTCCTTGCAGCCAAGGGGATGAGAGATCAGTACTCCCCTCCCTTGTGCTATAGCAGGGAGCATGGCAAAGCACTACACCTGGGTCCATAGGTGCTATAGTTCCTGCTGGAGCCAGAGGGAGGGGAGCACTGATCTCCAGTCCCTCTGGCTACAGAAGGGAGCCACTACCTAGGGACCCCAGCTGGAGGACACAGGGCGCATGCAGTTTCCCTGCTGCCACCAGGAGGGTGAGAGATCAGTGAGGAGGTCCTCGCTGAACTCCTTCCATCTGGCTGGAGGAGGAAAGAGGGGGACTGCTAGCGAAGACTGATAGTCCTTCAGGGTTGTAAAAATGATATGAGTGGCCCTCGAGCCAAAAAGGTTGGGAACCATTGGTCAAAGCAGCTGCTTCTCCCAAAGCTGTGGCGATCAACCCAGTAATGTAGTCAAGGGCAAACGTGAGTAAATGGAGTTTTTCCACTTTCCAAGTTTAGTGTAGCTTAATTTCCTTTTTTTTTTTTTAAAGCCATAACACAACTGAAGCAACATACAAGGCTTCTTCCCATCAGGGTCTCTTTCCGCTCAGATAGTTTCTTGAACTCCATTCAGAGAGGCAAACTCTGTGCAGGCTCTTGGGGCTTGCTTTGGTCACACTGATATGCCAGTCAAGGTCCTCGTCCAGACCCCAAAGGCAAGATGTGTCCCCCCCTCTAGCACTGGTGAGGCAGAGAGTCTCTGCCTCTGTGCTGCTGTCTGTGGGAACTACATCTCTGAAACTCCTCCCAAACTGGCAGAGGCTGCATCCATATTTACAAAAACACCTAAACAATATACTGTTAATCCCACTGTCCCCTGCCTGTTTGCAGCACTGCCTGTAAATTCTAATGCATGAAGCTGCAAAGCTTGTATTGGCAAAGATGGGTCTCATGCAGTCTCTTCATAGTGACTTTGACTGTCTCACACTGAAATTAAACAAGATTTTAAAGTATTGTTATAATCAGTAATTAGCACTGTTAACTAATGAAATGCTACTTCATATTAAAACATTTACCAATTTAGTGTTCCTAATCACAAGTGATTAAACCTTTTATGGACTGTAAAACAGTTAATTAATTTCAACGTAGCCCCACCTGTGCTCCAAAGCATCAGTAGCAGAGATACTGTGATCTCGTTTAAAACTATTGCTGCCAGCACTAGCAAGTAAGTGCTATTGGGCCAGATTACATGAATGTGTTGACTGTTACTTCCCTACTCCTGTTGATGGTGAGATGTGGAAACAAAGGTAGAAAAGGAAGAGAGAAATTTGTATGGAAAAGAATAAAGTAAACAGACACATTTGACTGACAGACAGAGAAGTGTCACCAGCATCTGGACAGATTTTGGGAAAAACTCCCAAACAAAACCATCCCTCTAAAATGATCTCTTCTCTCAATTAATAAGTGTACCAGAGTGGGAGAACCTTTGACTGTCACCAAAAATTAAAGACTTAAAGGCAGCCCTGGTTAGATCTGGTTGGAATGCTTTTGTCAAAATGAAGTTTCAATGAAATATGCTGCTTTGTCAAAGCTGAAATGTTTCAGAGACATACGAATTTCCACAAAACTTTTGTTGGGGAGGATTTTGGGGGAGAAGAGGGAGGGAGAGAGAGAGAGACACATACACAAAATACTGTTTCCATAAAAACTTTGACAGGTTTTGATTTTGTTCCAAAATGTAACAGAAATAAAATTCAAAGGTTCAAAATTTGTCATGAAATGGAGTTACGCACTCAGCCATAGCTTTAGTGCTTTAGCTGCTAACAGTCTTACGTTTCCAGCTGCCATCCTAGAGACATAGGGCTGTGGGACTGATTCTTTTTAGTATTATTTTGCTGTAGTTCTTGTTTCCATGCTTATACTCAAGAAAAGATGAGAGTGGAAGAAGTAAATCCTGGTCTGCAGGCCTCAACAGAGGAGTGAAGATGGAGAGTGAGAGAGAAAAAGAGAAGTTGGAATTGAGGACCGGGATAGGAGACAGCAAGAAAAAACATGGGGGGAGATGAGAGGAGAATATGCAAGAACCACCCTGTAAGACTGGGAGAAAACTTGACATGGGAACTGCTTAGGGCGAAGGGAGGGAGAGCGTGTGCACTACGAGGAAAGCAAGGAGAGAGACACAGCAGGGAAACTCTACCCAAGTGCTGTGTCCTTCCTTAAAAATCTCTTTATTTGCTGTGCCAAACCAGCGTTGTTTTTCAGATTATTTAGCAGTGATGATTTCATTGTGTCTGATGGAGTTCATCCACTTTCCAGGATATTGTAAGTCATCCCTGGCAAGGACGATTCTTGTACACAAAGAGCTTTCCCAGCTCCCATTTTACCTCTGTCTGTTTTTGAAATACAGCAGATTGCACTAAAAGGCACATGTGGTACAACAGCAGCAGCAAATATATACATATATAGGGGAGAATATATCACCATTATGGGCCCATAAAAAGTCTTTATCCCCCCTGTAGAAGTTTACACAGTTTGACCTCTCCGCTATATTATCAATGTGTTTAGGAGATCTTTGTTCCCAAAACAGTTGAGACAAAGTTTTCAATCCTGGCTCCTTAAAGCAGTATACCAACCCCAAGTGATAAAAAATTATGAGCCAGACCTTTTAAAAAAAAGAGAGAGAGAGATTGGCTTTAAAATAATAAGTGTTAGATGCTTTGTATTTGCTTCCTGGTTTTTGTTCCTTTAGGGTTCACATTTTCAAGCTTTTGACTGCAACCAGGAGGTCTAGAAATAAATGTAAACTGAGATTCTCATGTAACCACTTGACCTCAGGATCTGGGACTTTAATAAAAACACCAAATATCTCAAGACTCAAAATAAAACTGCAACAGCTGGTGATACTGTTAATATTTGGCTCCATTCCTAACTAAAAGATATTCAGAGGTCATTAGAACAGAAGAATTTGCCACTCCCACTTCTTGTTCAGGCGTCTCACAATAGGTATCCAGGTTTGAAAATGTTGGTCTTAAAAATTATAGCAAGAACTGGAAGTTATAGTTCAGAGACAGTTTTAATGGAAATTGCATTTCCTAGTGCCTCAATTCTCCCCTCATACTACAGTTGACCCTTACTTCAAAATCAGAGTGGGCTAGTTGGTGATAAACACAGGATGAGCCATCCTTGTGATTCACCACTGTGTCTACAGCAAACCCTCAAATATAGCAGATTATCGCATGTGCAAGCTAAATATGTGTACTTTCAAGGAGCAGAATTTTTTCACCTCCAGATTTTCCATCTAGTCAGTGTTTTAGTGAAATGTAAGCATAGTTTAACGTTTCTGTTAAAAAAACAAAAACTACCGTTATAATTTCACTTTGGTATAAAAGGTGTTTTTTGCAGATTATTCTCCAGTCCCATAAATGTTGCGTCAGAGCTGCACTGACACAATAGCTACATTGCAGTTCAGAGCTCTATAGGACTACCTTAAGGGTGTGCATCCCTCACTTGTTTTAGAATGATGAACCTCATGAAGTCTGTGGTCTTGCATCTGTCCCAAATTCTCCTAATTTGCTAAGAAGGTGAAGAGATACATCCATTTCTTTTGTAAGGTATGTGCATTTGAGAAGCTGAATTATACTTTCACTTGATTCAGTTCTTGTGAAAAAAAATTAAAATTTAAATAAATGTAAGGAAATATTGCAGTTAAATCAATTAAGTGAACATGCAGTAAACAGCTCTCTCAGTATGTGTTTCATGACATGCTTTGCTTGTATCTAAGGAGATCTCATGCTACTTGAAAATCTAGTTTGAAAAGCAGACCGAGTTTAAATCCATATGGAAATAGAATATTTGTAAATGTCAAGGGCAGATCCACAGCAGGTATATAATGTCATAGTTCAGTTGAGCAATGACAGTTTACATGACGGTTCTGTAGGACAGAAGTAACTTCCATACCATTTGTGTTTAGCAAATGTAAGATCCTCAATTAAGAATGCTGTTCTGGGTTTAAGATATGTCTCTATGCTAGTCCAGTGCCTTTAGTTGCTCAAAAAATGACAAAGATGTAACTTTTAGAAAAGTGGAGTTCTAGCTTCACATACACAGGTTAACAAGATTTCACAGCTCTGAAATGTCATAAAACTTGGCTATATAAGAGTGATCAAACATTGTTTGCAAGGGCAGATTTTCAGACTTCAGTTAACTTTAAAATCAAGAAGGTGTGCCACCTTCAGTATTTGCAGTCAATTGATGACTTCTTTTAAAAGTCTGTATTTCATATATCATTTCAAGGTTAATTCATTTCATTTGCTTTTAATTCTATTCTTACTCTTCTTTGAAAATCTTGTCTAAATGCGAGGGGAAATACTATCACATTGTCACAGAAGAAGTTTAATTTCATTATGTAAATTTTTGCTAAATAATGACAAAAAAATTAGAGGAAAAACGTTTATTTTTGTTCATCAAACAAAGTCCCCTAACCCCTAACAAACTCTGGAGTAGGTTAATTTCTAGATAGGAGAAAATTAAGCAGCATAGGCTGAGGGCCTAATTAAGGAACCGTTATTCTTGTGGGTGATTACTTCAGGGTAGCTACATGTTGTGGGAGTACTCTTGTGAGCAAGTGCTCACCAAATTTGTAGGTTACACAGTTGGCTTTAAGGATATTCTGTCCCTAGTCTGTTGTTTAAAATATGCCAGTATATTTCATCTTGGCTGCATAATTTTGAGTTTTATTTTGTAGTTGTAGGCAAAGCAAGGATTCAAACTCTGTTATGTTTTTAAAATACGGTATCCCTTACGTGATGATATTGTTGAATACGGAATGAATTTTCTGTAGATTTACAAGTAAATCAATTAGTTTGACTTAAAATTTATTTGAAAATGGCTGAGTCTTGTATGAGACATTTCTTTTTCTCAAATGATCTTATTAATAGATAACCACAGACTCATTACAATTCTCATATAGTTAAAATGCTCTGAAATTTTGTGCATAGGCTGTATTTGTAGCAAGTAGATAGTAATTAAATTACAGATTGTGGTATCTGTTTAATGATTATATCTACTACAGTAAAGGGTCAGGTCAGTGGTTCAAAGAACTCTTAAGTGGGGCCATTTGATATCAGAGGTAAATTTCAGCCCATCATCACCATGCTTATACAATTCACGTGCAAGTAATAATTCTATTGGTACACAGGAGACTGGACACATGTCAATAGTTCCCATTGGTAGATTCCCTAGTAAACAATATTTACTACAGAAAATGAAAAGAAAGCCCACTGTAGTTTACTGTACTAAAAATATTCCGGGGTGGGAGTGGAAAACAGAACTGCCCAGGCTTGCAGTTACTCCAGTCCCACTATTCCAGCTGGTTGGTCAGCCAATCAGCTGTTGAGCGCAGCCCTGAGGCTGCCAGCTGCTCCAGCCCTGCCCCAGAAGTCTCAGAGGTCCTGAAAAGTCATGGAATCTGTGACCAAATTGTATTCTTTCTCACTGAGAGAGTCCTGTAAATGACTGCATTTTGGACAACTATGTAAAACTCAAAAATTGCTTTAAAAATAAATAAACTCAGAAAAATGAAATGGATAAACTCCGAAAACAGAAATTCAGCATATGATACAAATAAAGTACAGAACCTTTTTCTATGACATTACTTTTTTATTCTCATGATGCCTCTTTTGACCTCTAACGGTTTACTGATCAGTGCCGTCTGTTGTAGACTGATATCATTATCTCTAATCACTAATTGAATACTATCTTGTTTGCCTGAAGCACTGATATGGAAACATTTTTCACAGCCAGATTTTCATACTACCAAAACAAACAAGCCAGCAGAATACTGAATAAGTTGCAAGCATTATAGCATACACATACTATGCGTGGATGGAGGTAGATATAGGTATATACTTTTATCTATTGATAGACTACGATCACTCTGCTGCTTTTCCGTAATATATAATATGCAAAATCACATCTGAAGAGAACTTGTTCATAAAAGCATGTTACAGTTTTACGATCTCAAAAGGTAAAAATCCTAATCCACAGTCAGCTGTAGATCTTTTCTCTTAATAAATGATGGAGTCATTCACAAAACTTTTTCAGTATTAACAGATGTAATAATTAAGGTCATGGTACTGCAACTATGTTCTTTAGCAGGGGGACACTTACACCTAGGTAGAATACTGTTGGCTTTAGTTGTTCTCTGAATGAACAATCGGGTGTTTGGTAATGGATCATGTTACAGAAACAGAGGATAAGTCATGATATGGTGCATTAACTTTAAAATGATGATTTAAGGCAATTTGTATTTAGATAGCAGTTTTACTGATCTAGATTTTTATTACATTGATTTTAATTGTTTTCATTTACATTCATACCAAAGTGTTTTACTATTATAATTTTAAGCTATTAATAATGTTCCTTAAGTGTGGACATTACAGAGCTGATAGAAGATGAGAGGCACATGGGAGCTGAGAAAGTCTGAGAGTTGCTAATGTTCAGCTTTTTTCCCAGGTCAACTTTGATTATGATATTTCCGGTACTTTGCTTTACATTCTTGCAGTAGCAAAAGGCAAAGTTTGTGATTTCACCTGTTAAAGTTCTTCCATATCACCAAACAGAAAAAATAATTAAGGCCCAATCAGTATTGCCCTGGAGCTGTGGATTCTGGAAGCCCTGGGATCCCCAACTTCAATGGAATCTACGTGGCAGGGCTGCTCCAGAGTGGCAGATGCTGGGAGCTCTGGCTCCCTAGTAGCCCGCCAGGCTATTTTTTGCTGGAAGTTCACCAGAATGGAAATGTTTTCAAGAAACATCTCAGTTTCGACAAATAGGCATTTTCCAATGAAAACCCATGTCATCAGAAACTTCCCAACCAGCTTTACTGGCCATGGAGACACAAGAGGCCAGGCTCACTGAAAGAAATTTGGGGCCCTGCTAGGTTATGGTCACTGGGCCTGCACCCTTTCTCATTTTGCTTTTTTTACACAGACATTACAGATAGTTTGGTGTCTCTCCCATGAGTGTAGGGCTCCCAGACAATTGTTCCTCCTCTCCTGCCCTCCTGCTCAGCCGAGATTCACAAAGGAACTTTGAAGCCCAGAAAATCACTGGGATTCACTAAGCCTTTGAAGCTGCTTCACTTTAGATAAATAATTAGTGTCACTGAGGCAGAGAGGGACAGATGAACAAGAAGGTATGAGAATGACTGTAACCTGTTGGCTAGAGCAGTCACCAGGGATGCAGTCCACCTGTTCCAGTGACTCTAATTATTTATCCAAAGTGGAACATCTTCAACAAAAGAGATTGAAAGAGACCCACATTAGACTATCCCATCACCCAGTGGTTAAAGCACATATCTGAGAGATGGCAGATCCCTGTTCAAATCCTTTCTCCTTATCAAGAAGAAGGGGAACTTGAACTGGGGGTCTCCTCCATCCCAGATGAGTTCACTTGCCTAAAAGTTATAAGAGAGATCTCCCCACCCTCATCTGTTTTACGTGGGGTTACGTGTGCTTAGAGCCTTGCAAGTGAGTTAGGCAGAGGAAAGCCTGTCTCATTCACCTGCACATCCACTGATGTAATATATGCCATTATGTACCAGCAATGCCCCTCTGCCATGTACATGGCCAAACCGGACTGTCACTATGCAAAAGAATGAATGGACACAAATCAGACATAAAAATGGTAACATTCATAAACCAGTCAGAGAGCACTTCAATCGCCCAGGACATTCTGTAGCTGACTTGAAAGTTGCCATACTTCTACAAAAAAACTTCAAAAACAGACTTCAGCAAGAAACTGCAGAGCTGGAACTCATCTGCAAACTTGGCACAATCAGACTGGGTCTGAATAGGGACTTGGAATGGTTATCTCTTTACAGGAAGTAATTGTCACTGTTCACACATTCTCACCCTCTAATCAATGGTTGTGGATAGGCTTCAGCTACTCTAACTGAATGGACTTTGCTAATACCTACCCTCCCCATTGTTGTTCCTTACCCTTGGATGTATATACATCTTTACATCTGATGAAGTCAGTTACAGCCCATGAAAGCTTATGCCTGCAGAAATTACATTTGTTAGTCTTTAAAGTGCTACAGGACTCTCGTTGTTTTTGCTGTATACAGAGTAACACGGTTACCCCTCTGTGTCTTTCCTTGGTTTATGAATCACACTGGGATTTAGGTGGGAGATAGGCATCCAAACGTTTAGAGGGAGGCAGCAGTGCTCAGTCCCAGAGGCAGAAACATAGGGAACTTCCACTGTGAAAACGTAAGTGCTAAGTGAATTTAGGAGTTTACAGAGTTTGGCAGCTGCTGAGCATGGTTTTTATGAATAGCAGTGGCAACTAAATCTGGAATTTAACTGCCTAAAGTGACTAACACATAGGGCCCTTTGTGAATCTAGCCCATGGTACCAGACAAAATGGAATTGAGGGATGATTAAAGAATGATATGGGTATCACAGCTCATATGATAGGACATGTCATCCCGGAATCTCCAGGCTGCTTTGATCTGGATCTGAAGTATTTATTAGATGACTTAAATAAAAATTGCATGGAAACCAAAAATCTACACTAATTATTACAGTTAATTGTAATGGCTAAATTGCTAAAAGCAAAAATAAAATCTCTTAAATGAAAGTTACTGGTTAAATAATATGCTGCCATTTTTAACAGTCCTATAATGTAGATTAGGGAACAGGAAATGAAAGTTCCATGAGAATAAATGGCAGAGAGAGACTTTAAAAATTGTTCTAAGACTCTTTTTGGGATGACATAATTAGAAGGTTTAACATTATGTTTGGATCTAATAATAAATATTCCGGATATATTCAACTTAGGGTCTTCAACATGCTACACATAGTGGTGTATACATGCAACACTTAAAAACAAATCCTCATAGGCTAAATACAAAAAAATTCTATTTTAGTCAGTGGAAGATTTGGGTGAAAAAAGAATACACAAAGTTTCAACCAGTTCTAGTGAATAATCCTACTAAATTCAGTAGGACGTGTCATGTCAGGTAGGGCTGTAGGATCAAAGCCTTAAAGGGTGTAATGACAATGGACTTGATTCAGCCCTGGGTTCTGCCTAATAGTGGAAATTCCTCTCACGACCTCTCCTGCTTCTAGTCAGCAGAAAATCATCTTATATCTGATACCACCGATGCACCGATGCTGATCCCAAGGCACTTCTGAAAAATTACCGTTATAGTAGTGAATGCTAATTAAGGGCTAGCTCGTTGAATTACCATGTGATCTGAGTAAAGTGCAGCTTGTAGTTGTGCTGAGCCAGGTGCATCCCTTAATCCCCCTTACTCCAAGGGCCTCCCCTTTCTTCCAGTAAATTGTGCCAGCCTTTTCCATGGCAGAAACTCTAGTTAACCTGTATTGATGGTGTGTTGAGGAGGCAGTCAAGGTTCTTCTGAGTCCTCCTCCACATGTGCAGAAGGGGAATAGCAGCCCTGTATGACTGCTGTCCCCGTCACTCTGTGACATTCAATGGAGGTAACTTACACAAGGGAGCACAGGTGTGGTGCTTTACCACTGATTGACTCTCTGACTGTGCACAAATGATACAGACTGATCAAACTACCAAGAGAGGAATTTATATGTATCATTCCAAATCAGATTTTTCCATGGTGCTTAAATATTCTTAGAACATTATTCAATGTAACTAATTGCATTAAACTAATTTGCCTTTAATTGAATTTCTTCTGCTTTTGTTTTGTGCTCCCTTCATTTGTAATATCCTCCTTAGATACTTGAAAATAAAACTTATTTTCCTATTGTGTCGTTTTATATGGAAAACTTGGGTTTTTTCTCCCCTTTTTTTTCAGTACATGCTTTATAATATTCATTTTCTTCTTATCTGATTTAGTCTAGTTTTGGGATCAAGGTTGGTTAGTTAACTTGTGGCTTTCCTTTGCTGACCGGCTGTCTTTGCAGCATCAAAGCAACAATATTTTGGAGGGTCAATGTGTAAACAGTGGTCTTTGTTTTTTATTTCATGTCTTTGCAACAGATGGTAGATTTACACAGTCAAAGGAGATCCAAATAATGTTCCTCATCATAACAATTTAGGGCAGGCCAAATTATTAAAAATAAAAGACTTTTTTTAACCAACGAAAATTGGACACTGCTTCAGAATGAAATAAGATGGCAGGTACCTTGCTCTGTATGTCCACAACATTTTGTCTGCATTCAAGTTACCTTTTAATTGTTCCTACTTTAAACTAATGAAGGAGTTTTGTATAAAGTATTTGGGTAAGATCCCACTTTTGACATCACAATTAATAAAGCTTTTCTAGTGTTTTTTTTTCTTAATGGAAACTTCAGAATCAGAAGTAAAAAGCTTAGGTATCGATGTATAGACATATGATTGTTACTCAGTCCAGTTTGTGTCTTAAGAACAATACAGAATTTTCTTAATAATACTTTTAGCAAATGGACTCAATCTTGGGCATTTGTATCAAAAGAGAATCAGAAAGTAAAATTTTTTTACAGGAGTATCCATAGAGACTCTTGAGATTTTAATAAGAGTCTTTGTATTTCCATTCTCAATGATCATTTGTGGAAAACGGTGTCTAGAAGTATTTAAAGCAATTGTTTTGTTAATGAATTTACTGTGTTATAATTGGACCATTAACCTATTCTCTATCTTTTTATGAGGTTTTTTTTCTATTGGTGAATAATGTTTATAGTTGAAATATTTGTTAGAATAGGCAATGTGACAAGGTAGGTGGTCTTCTAATTAATATTACAGTTCAGATCTGTAAACTATACAAGGATTGTTTAACAGTTCAGAATTCATGCCCTATTATGTTCAGACATTTGTTTAGGAATAAAGTTCAACATTTGCCTTGAAACACAATTGCTGTCATTTCATGGACTATGGAAATGATTTTTCCCCCAAGAACTGCTTTACATGTATAATTAGTTGAAGTAATTTCTGTGACCTGTAGCTAAATATTTAGACTGTAGCTTACTTCTGTTTGCTCAGAATTTTATAACTAGTCATTCTTAAACAGCTAGCAAAGAAGAAGGTTGCTTAGCAATATGAAGGACATTATAAACAATAATAAGAGGTGAGATGTGTTTAAATAATAACTTTCATCATGAAAACATCCTAGTTGTCAAAATGCAACAACAGAGTTGAATAAAAAACTGAATGTTGTCTAAAATCAGGATCGAGTGTTTCTTATGATAAACCTGTTTGAGGGGTTTGGTTTTTTTGCTCCAGGTCTTAACCAAATTTTCTTTCGTTGCAGAATCATGTAAATAGTTATTTAAGGTTATCAAGTCATTAAAAATAGAATATCTAAATAAGTTTTTTTCAGATTAAGCTAATTCACTAGAGTCACATTTTAGGAATAATTTTTTCACACTATGCAACTACTATTAATTTAATTGAACTGTAGCATAATCTTTTATATAACTTTTTTACATCACTGACTATAGATATAATACTCTGTGGTTTCAGTTTTTGGGCAATACCAATTAAACTGTGGCTAGTGCTCCGTCACAATCCATTTGTTGATGGATGACCAGACTTCTTATCTTTAACCCTACTAATTACAGTCTGGCATATCTTCACATAGTATGTAGTCTGTGCTGAAACAATGTCCAGGAATGATCTGGCATGCAGATTGAAATAATGGAATTATCTCTTACATATAGAGATTGCAAACCCTTGAGTTCACTACTGAGATCATTAGTGAGAGAATGCAAAGAAGCTTCTTGCACTGTGCCCCCTTGTATTGCAGCCGCCCAAATGATAATAGGTGACTCCAGTTTTCAGCATATTTATGGTTCACTTCATGAGAGTAGCTGTACAGAATATTAATTTATCCCAATATTTGTTTGCTTTAGTGATGGAGCAGTTTGCAATTGCTAATAGAAATAATGATAATATCCACAGAATTCAGCTAGGGATGATAATAAGCAACATTATTATAAAAGAATGAGAGTTTATTCTTGTATAGTGATTCTACTAAGACATTTCTAACAGTCGTAAAGAAAATACAAGCTGGATAACACTGCATGTTATTGGAAAAGTGTTCAGAATTTAAACTAATGGAAGGAAATGCTAAATACTAACTAAGATTGTCTTAGGGCTTGTGTACGCAGCACTGGCAATGCACACTGTAGGGGAGTGGTTTGTAAAGTACTCTAACATGCTCTATTTGACCTGCCCGCTGCGGATGCTGCTGGCACGATCTAAAAGATACTTAGTTCCTATTAACGTAGTCCTAGCAGGACTATCTTAGAACTGCATTAACATAAACTTGGTATCTTTTAGAGTGCGCCAGCAGGGGTCTACCCAGGTTAGTTAGAATGCTGCGTGTTAGTTAGCATGCCACACCTTGGAGACAAACCCTTCATTTCCAAGAGAATAAAATTTTATAAGCAAACTTCTTAATCCAACTCCAGGTTTTACTCCTGTAAGTCTTCTTCCTCAGAAGTTAGTGATTCATTTTAATTAATGATTGATTATCTGGGTTTGACTACCAAAAAAATGCAGTATTTACTTTTATAACATGTGTTGAGCTCTGCAGACTACAGAATCGCCATATGACATCATTCTGGATGCCCCATCATCAGGATTTAGTTTCGGGCACAGTATAAAGAGGACTGTAGAGATTGCACTATTAAAGATAACCTCATGTTCTTCTTTGAGTAGTGTCCTTAAGGGTGCTTAAGTGCATTGTAGGTGTGTCTGTGTCCCTGAACCTCTGATCGGAGATTTTAGATAACGGTGTCCATTCAGCCCGCACATGCACTCTCTGTTTCATGCCTTGCCTCGAGGATATCTAGTGCTGAATAGATTAACCACCCCAATTCCTTCTCAACTGCCTTTGTCCTGAAATGGAATGATTAGCAGTCCAATTCAAATTTCAGTTTGCTTTGTATTTTTATAGTTGACAGTAGAATTTCTGTTCATTATAGTCCCTAAGTAGAGTTTGTTTTTCTCCTTTCCCTGTTTTCTTCTTTTTTTCTAAAAAAAAAATCTTTTAAATTTCTTATACCTTTGTATTTTTCCCTATCATTATTGACAAATTTACTGTCCTCCCTCCCCACTGGGGACCACCTCCTTTTAAGAGGTATGCCTGGCTCTACCACCAGTATTGATACTGACAACACATACATCTTTAATAGATGGATAGCTCTCCTGAACAACCACAAGGTTCTGAGCAAATGGTCACTAACTGTCACTAACATAGCAGCTTGTTGGAACTCAGAGCAGTCAGGAATGCTTGTGCACATTTTCTAAAATAATCAAGGGCACACATACGAAAATCAAGACAGACAACATGTTTTACATAAACTGACAAGAGGTTGCCCTGTCACCTTCCTTTTGCACAGAAGTAGTAAAATTATGGAATTGGTGCATTCATCACAAAGTTCTCATATCAGTCGCTTATCTGCCAGGAGTACAGACTATCATGGCAGACAGTCTCAGTCACAAGTTCGCACACGATCACAAATGAACTTGACAGTACTCCACAACATATCCATTTGCCAGAAGACCCCAACAATAGACTTGTTTGCTACATACATGAACAAGAAATGCCCCCAGTTTTGCTCCAGAGCTGGACTGGGGAAACCGTCACTAGGCGATGCTTTCTTTTTTCAGTGGAACAGAGAGCTTCTGTACATCTTTTCTCCGTTCTCTCTTATGTCAAAGGCTTTACTTAAAATAAAGATGAAAAAACTAGACACAGCAAAAAATCAATGACTCATCACACTTACATTCAAAAGTGGAGAAGATTCCAAATCTGGTATAATTCCAAACAAACTACCCTGGTATCTTCTGCCCTCCTCCTTATTCTAACTTTCAAGCTAGATCTTAAGGAGTTCCGCAGACTTTAAGGTCAGAAGGGACTGATATAATTGTCACGCGGGCTGCATTAAGAGGGGGGGGCATTGGTGTTGTTTGACCTTAATATGTCAAAATCATAATAATTCATGTAAGACATGCCATGTCAGGTACTGTTAGAAAGGTTATGATATGCTGAATAAGATGATAATATTTGTGTTCATGTGTAATATGTGCAAGGAAAGTTATGGAGATCTTTGATATCCCTGTATTTCAAACTGTGCTGTGGAAGACACACCCCATACAGAGAGGCAGCAGGACAATAGCTTGCTTAATAGCCCATTCAAGGCCTTATCAGAAGCCAGAGGCCCAGGAAGAAACTAAAGGCATACCTGAAGAGTTGCCAGGATTGGCCCATGTGACTATGGACTTCATTTTGGTTCCAGTAAAGTTCCACAAGCCACATGGCCAGTAACAGAGGGTATATAAGATCAAACTACAGAAACCATTTTGTCTTCGTCTTGGTCTTTGCCTTGTGTCCTTGTTCCTGTCCAGCTGCGGACACACCTCTGGATTAACACACTATGCAACTGAACTGAAGGACTTAGACCCATCCAGGTACTGGATGTATACCAGAGGAACTATACAAGCCTGCAACTCCACAATTGTTCTAGAAACCTGATGTATATGGACTTTTAAATCATCTGTATGTATCTGATTGCTTTAAGCCTTTAACACTTCTCTTATTGTTTGTTTTTCTTTTACTAATAAACCTTTAGTTTTAGTTACTAAAGGATTGGCTGGCAGCGTGGTATTTTGGGTAAGATCCAAACTTATAGTGAACTGGTACTGTGGCTGGTCCTTTGGGATCAGAGGGAATCTTTTAGTAAAGAGCATAGAGTTAAAGCAACTGATCTCTTTACTGGACCTAGTGTCAGTTTGGGAGCCAGAGACTGAGATGCAGTAAAGGGGGCTGTGTGTATTTGCACAGTGGCTTCTTGATAACCAGTGTGGGGGAATCAGAAGCACTGTTTGTGGCTGGTTGGGAAGTCTGACTGCAGTGTCACCCACCAGTGTTGGGAGAATTTGCTCTCCTTTTGCAGCCTGCCCTGACCCTGGCATTATCAGTGGGCTACCCTGGGCACGGACGGGTTACAATAATCATCTAGTCTGAACTTCTGCACAACCTTAACCACCCATTTCTGTAATAGACCTGTAACATAAGACTGAGTTATTGAAGTTCTCATATCATGGTTCAAAGACTTCAGGGTACAGAGAATCCACCAGCAAGTGACCCATGTCCCATGCTGCGGAGGACAGTGAAAAACCCTCAAGGCATCTGTCAATCTGCCTTGGGGGAAAATTCCTTCCCAACACCAAATATGGTGATGAGCTAAACTCTGAGCATATGGGCAAGACTCATCAGCCAGACATCCAAGAAAGAATTCTCCGTAGCAAACTCAGAACCCACTCTGTGAAATGCCCCATTGTAGGCCATTGGGCATGTTTGCCACCAGTAGACAAAGATTAGATAATTGCCAAATTAGGCTGTCCCATCAGACCATCCCCTCCATAAATTTATCAAGCTCAGTTTTGAAGCCAGCTAGGTTTTTTGCTTCTACTGCTCCCTTTGGAAGGCTGTTCCAGAACTTCACTTCTCTGAAGGTTTAAAAACCTATGTCTAATTTCAAGTCTAAATTTCCTGATGGCCAATTTATATCCATTTGTTCCTGTGGCCATATTGGCGCTGAACTTAAATAATTTCTCTCCCTTTCAGGTATTTATCCCTGGGATGTATTTATAGAGAGCAATCATATCTCCCCATAACCTTCTTTTGGTTAAGCTAAACAAGCCAAGCTCTTTGAATCTCCTCTTGTAAGGCAGGTTCTTCATCCTAGTAGCTCTTCTATGCACCTGTTTCAGTTTGAATTAATCTTTCTTAAACATGAGTGACCAGAACTGCATATGGGACTATCTCTCAGCTCACTAAAAGTATGGTTTGTGGCCGTAGTGGCCTTCCATGAGCAGATAGATAGTTATTCAGTATTTGCCCATCCGACAACACAAGAAATTCCTCAAGGGCATGGGAAAACTCTTCCCACAAATCAGATGCCCCATGCCAATATGGGATCTTAATCTAGTTCTCAGAATCCTAACAAAGCCACCTTTTGAACTAATGGGCACATGCTTGCTTACATATCTATCCATGAAGACAGAATTTCTAGTGGCCATCATCTCTACATGAAAAATAGATGAAATAGCTTCACTAATGGCACACCCTGCCCTCACAATTTTCTTTAAAGACAAATTCACACTGAGGCCACACCCAAAGTCACTCCCCAAAGTAGTCTTGTCCTTCCATATGAACCAGCTCATTCACCTCCCCACTTTCTCCTCAAAGCCTCACTGTGACAACAGGGAGGCAATCTTACATATGCTTGATGTTAGAAGAGCTTTGGCATTTTATTTGGATAAGACAAAGGACCTTATGAAATCACCTAAACTGTTCCTTTCAATAGCAGACAGATCCAAGGGCGCTGCAATCAGTTCAGAGACTCTCAAAATGGGTCTCGAGCATTAACTATTGCTGTCATGTCCATAATCTGCTAAATCCATCCAGGGTCTGCACACACTTCACGAGATCCATTTCCACCTCTTATATTCATTAGAAAAGTTCCCATATTAGGGCAGCAACTTGGGCATCTTCTTATACTTTTGCAGAACATCTGCAATTACACAAGACTCAGTTTCCGATGCCCTCATTGGTTCTACAGTGTTGATATCGTTAATAGACTTGACTTTGAAGCCCCAGGCTTCTAGCCCCAACAAGAATACTGGAGGCACTCATACGTGGAGCACCCATAGAGACACCACTAGAAGATGCACTAGATCTTGTGCAGTAACGATGTTCTTCAAGATGTGTGCTCCACAACATGTCCTCCTCTCCTCTACTTCTGACTTCTCAATAAGGGACTCCATGGTAGAGAAGGAACTGAGGGCAATTTGCCCACACAGTGCTAGATAACCGCAAGGTGAGGCAGGAGACAGGGAGAGCATATGTGCGGGCTTAACGGACATTACTATCTCAAATCTCTGATCAGAGGCACAGGGATGCAGACACACCTATAGTGGAGTACCCATAGGGGGACACATCTTGAAAAACCAGAAACATTGTTACTGCATTGTCACAACCATGGACACACACAAGATCTCCATCCTACTAGACCTCTCCACAATTTTTCACATAGTGGATCACAAAGTACTGTTAGCCACCTGGGTGACTAGAAGTATCCTACCATCTCCCATTACTTCCAATATGTACATTTATATAATTTTGGAGAAGTAGTGAAATGCTATGGATTCAGATGCCAACACTGCGGTAATGACATTCATCCATATATCATTCTCCACTGATGCAACTGTGTTCACTACTAAGATGTCAAAATAAGATCAACTTTTGAATCTAGAGCAGCTGACTAAAACTTAACACACAGAAGGCCAAAGTGATGCCTTGAATGCTTTGAAGAACTTTCTGGGCCACTTTTCCCCATCATGCATTGAAGGCATACAGCTTCTATCCATCAAGTTGGTTTAAATCCTCAGGGCCCTCTTTTGACTCATTACGGGGACATCCAAAAATGCCTTCTTTCACCTCCAGCTTGCTAGGAAACTTTGCCCATGCCTCCCAGACAAGGTTCTGGCTAAAGTGATCCAGTATTTATGGCATGCAAATGTCATTACTGTAGTCCACTGTATCTCAAGATGAATGTGAAAATAATGCATAGACTCCAGCTGATACAGAACATGGCTGCCCACCTTCTCCATGGTTTAGGCTTCCGTGAGCACTTTAAGCCCATGCTGTAGTCTCTCCACTGACTCGCAGTCCATTTCTGATGCTAGTTTAAGGGCTTGGTCCTAATCTTCAACTCAATTAATAAATCAAGCCCCATTTACAGTAAAGAATAAATTTTGTTCTGGGAAGCTCCCTGACAGCTGCATTGCTCTAGAACAATGCAGATCACAAAGACCAGGCAGAAGTGTCTGAAAGCTAGGACAAACAGCTTCAGTCAAGGGGATCCAATCATGGGAGGAGCTTCCAGAGACTGACCATCTTTAGGAAATGCTGCAGAACTTCCCTCTTTAATAAAGGCTTTCCATTACACCCAGAATGACACTCACAACACTGCTACTCCTCCCATCTCCATCCCCAACTAGACCCAATCAACCAAACAGAAACTAACAACAGTAACAGTGAAAAAGACTGAAATACATAGATTTCAAAGTGCTTCACAAGGAAGGGGGGAAATTTAAGTACTGAAAAGTTAAGTTTCTTGCCCAAGATCACTTACCACACCTGCATATGAGATAGATAAATACTTCTTTGTCAAAGAATTTGATCCAAACATTCACTGTTGGATAATTAGAATAACATGAAGCAACAGAAAGCTATGACTTTGGACAATACCTAAATTAAAATATTATAGGTGATAAAATGGTTTATTGATAAATATCAACAAAAAGAATTACAGTCGATAATGGATGAATAATCAAAAGATGTTTACAGTATGTCCTTTTCAAAGCTGTATTTTCAATATGGCTTGAATAAATCTAGCTTTGGTAAAATCTCAACCTACAATGTTGCATACAAATTCAGTTGTCATTTATTCTGTCCTGAATTCCACAGTAAATTTAGACCAGATTTACACTAGTGTAAACAGGAGCAGAATTTGCCTCAGGGTCATAAACTGGGGGTCAGTGTTCTGAGATCTCAGAACTGAGATCTGTCTGGATTCAAACATTGTGACAACACTTCTTTATTTTAATACCTCTTTATATCACTTATATTTAAATTTAAAGCAGATCCTGGTTTTGGTGATTGATTATTTCTTATCTTCAGAATCAGCCTATATCTAGACAGTGATGAAAACTGAAGTTTATGAGAAAATAATATTCAAATATAAAAGAAACCAGATATCTTTCAAGAGCATTTGGATGCTATTATTGATTACATTCACAGACTATAATAATTTTTCAATAGAGTTGATTGAAAATTTTCCAGTGGAACAGTTTGCTTTCAGAAAACGTTGATTTGAAATATTAAACAGGAACATAACTATTTTGTGAAAAATATTTATGGGAAATTATTGAAATGTTTTGATACAGTCAAAACATTTTTGTTTTGATTTTATCCTTTTGACATATATTATTTGTATATGTATATTTAAATATAATAATGCACAAAAGACAAAATGATTACATTTAAACAAAACGTTTTGACCTTATTGAAACAAAATGTTTAGGTCATTTCTAAGTTCCAGACTTCTGAACTTTCATTTCTGAACTTTCATTTTGCAATAACTTCAAAATTTTCAATTTTTTATTTTGATTAGCGATAAAAGAAATGTCAAAATATAAGAATTTCTTGAGAAAAGGAAATTCTATTTCCCAACCAGCTGTGTTCTTCAGGTATTTAATTATGTAGACTAGGTAAACCATGCAGATAAATTAAATAATCTGAGGAAAGGATTAGTTTCTTGAAAGATTACCAACCATCTCCTTTTTTTGTTTTTACTTTAAACCAAAGGATTTGTATGCTTTTTCATTGAGAAATAAAACTTCTGCAGGCCTTTTGATTTTATTTCATTGATCACTTACCTGATGTGCTATCCTACTTCCTAAGTGTCAAATTTCCTCTCTCCTTCTTCAGATTCCTCCTCCAATTAATTTATTTTGATTGTCTTTCCACCATTAACCTCTATTTGTTTCCCTTCGCTCTACCTCATTCTCAGCATTAAAAATATCAATTTATAAATGTCATTTGCGGTATGAGGCAATTCATATTTATTGTACCTTTTCCCCCTTTATCTGTTGGCTTCATTTTCTGTGTTTGCGTGATTTGGTTTTAAGCTCTTTGGTGTACAGACAGTGGGTCTGCTACGGATCTCACTCATATCAGTTGTGTATTGGTATAGTCCAATTGATTTCAGTGATGTTATTCCTGATTTTAAATTAGCATAAGATCAGAATCAGGGTCAGTGTCATCTTCTGTTTTCCATAAATAACTATGCAAAATTACAGCGCTCTAGGAATATTTAATATTAATAAAAGCAAGTATTATGGTTTTGGAAATCAATTAAATTACACTAGTGCTAAACAGATGTGAGATTTAAATCAGGCCTATAGCATTCAGCTTGAATGTAACTGGCATATAGCAAAGTTGATTTTTAATCATACTATATGGTTCAGATTTTTCTTCAATTGGAATTATAACATTTTAATTTCACTGACATAAATCATCAAAATTCTAGAGCACAAGTAAATATTAATTTTAATAATTCTAAAAGTTTAGGCAAGAGAAATATTTACACACACAATTATCTTAACAATATTTCCATTTATTTTCACACTTCACCATGTTAAACTAATGCTAAACTAAACTAAGCACCATGTTTGCTTCACCACGCTAAACTAATTACCTGATTTTTGTAAATATATTTCAATTGGTCAATAAATACAGTATACAAATAAATTAAAATGAATTGTTTTATAGCCAGAATTTTCCTATTAAGAATTGTCAACAAAATCCTTGAAAATGAAACATGCTGACAACTATAATCACGGCAGATGATTAAGTATTATTACTGCATGTTGCATCATCAACTGTTGTCACAATCTCTGCCAAATATTAAGTATTTTGACCTTTAATACTAATAGAGAAGGGTATAAGGGATACATAAAAGAAACAAAATGTAAAGGATGAAAAACCCGTTATAAACTTCATTTTTTTCATAGATTTTAACCTTCCAGATATTGTTTTTCTGTAAACTATAATTTTATTAAATATTTTAACATACTACAGACTTGGAATATCATATTCTGAACTACATAATTGTGAACTACATAATCACCTAAATTTTGGAAAACATTATTCTGTAAAATAGATGTAACAGCTTTGGAATAAGAAAGTCAAGCTATATGTTTTCCTGTTCCACAATGCCACTAAGATGATAGTGGCATTGTGAAAAGTGATAAGAACTGTAGAAATATCATAGATAGGTAGATCTATAAGTAATTTACCAGGAGGAATAGTTTCTCTACAATGCTGTGTTACCTTATTTAGGAGGACAGGATTTGTCACTTGATTCATTTAGGGCCCTTTCCCCCTCTACTCCTCAATAAAACATTTAGAGGAGAAGAAATGAAGTGAGCTTCATCTTGTGGGATTTCCTGCTCACATTTCTATCTTTTGAGCTGTTGCTCTGCTCCACAGTCAATCTTAGCACTGTAGAGATTGGTCAGTGAAAGAATTATTCAGGCTTTTCCTCCGAAATGTAACCCCATCCTATCAGGGAGCTAGCGCTGGGCTCTACCCTCAGATGCGTGCAAGTGGCTCCCATTGAAATCAGTGGACAGCTTATGTTAATCAGAAGTCACAGTCTGGCCCTTAATGTTTAAGGATTGCCATTATCTAAATAGCTTGTTAATGTTACATTATTTTATGGCACCCTTACAGTTCTTGTGTTGAGAACAATGGTTTTATTTTAAATTTAGGGTTATATCTAAAAGTTCATTTGAGACTAACTAGCATGGTGCAAGTAATCAAATATCCAAACCTTAATCACTTCCAAACCTTGTTAATCTGACCTAGCATAACACTGTTGAAACATAAGGGCTCTATTCATTAATTTACAGTACATTTCTGTTCTTGTTTAGTTTTGAGTTTTTTTTCTTCATGTTATGCTTTTCTGAACCGTAATTATGATGTTGATTTTCCTGAAGCCAAACTACTTAGAGATTTAAAAGTATCATTTCTGGTATGCACTGCACTAAAAGCAGTTGTACAACCAAAAGCAGAACAAAAAACCTAGAGAAAAAAAGACTTGGATAGTTTGATTTATTAATTAAACACAACCAATATATGTAGATTTTTGCAAATGTCCTGATGTCAGTTGGAATTGTTTTTATAATTTTGGCTCTAAAAATTCATTTATTCAGTTTTTAAATACTTCATACTTTTTCCTTTATCAAATGTAGCTGTATTCCAACTCAAGGTTCCTTGACCAATGCAATTACTGTTAGAAATGCAGTTGAGGCCCTCCTTTAATAAAGTGGAAATTAAGATTTAGTTCTGTGTACAATTTGGCAGTAGGGTTTGTTTGATTGCTCTGCCAGAATTAAATTTCTACATGGGACATTTATGCTTCCAATTGTCTTGTTCGACATGAACCAGTTATAAATACTTGGCTAATTTGCTGCAGTTTAAAACCCATGCCTTTTGCAGGTTAATGACAAGGAGAGATCATCAACACACATTTTAATATAAATTTCAGATACATACCAGAAATAAACATGCAAACCTCCTTTTCTTTCTCCTCTAAATTGTTAATGATGCTTAGGAAGGCACTGGTTACAATATTTAGTACATTGTTATTTCCCCTTGTGTTCTTCCCTGGTCAGGCTGAAGAGAAGACATAGCAAAAGCCCTCTAGTGACTGAATAGGTTCCCTACATTGTACTTATAAAACTGACTTGAAACATCAGTTGCTTTAAAGGGAAGTATGTTAAGTTTTTAAGCTCAATAGGGAGTGATTCTTATGAACAAAAACTGATTTTGTGGTCATTCTAATTACTTCGCTAGTTACGTTTGTAATTAGAAGAATTATAGGACCAATTGGGAATTTGGAATAAAATAGGTTATTTATAGAATACTTCCCTCTGCTATACTCAAAGGTCTTGTCAAAGCACTGAGCTCTCTTGCTGGTAGTGGGAGAATCCTGTGTAATGAAGGATAGATAGAGCTGTGTGTCTCAGCATGGTCTTGGAATCATTGTTTACGTATCAGCCTATCTTTATCAGCCTTCATTTTCCAACATTGCAGCTCAGGTTTCCAACCCTCTCTTTCTCTCATCTGGCTCAGGGTGTCAGAAAACCTGGGATGTCTTTGTGGGCAATGACGAGAAAGAGGCCATTTGGAGGCCAGTGTTTTGATGACTGAGGTTAGCTTGCAGTGATGCTGTTTTGCCAGGACTTTGACTCCTTGTCCTGGGGATGTGGAGTGTGTGCTTTGTAATCTGATGGCATGCCAAGAGCATGTCTCCACTGCCCTGCAGTTCAGACTATGGGGGGTGTAAATAGCAGTGCTCACCAAAGTGCTTCACTGTAACTTCCCTATGTGGACACTGCAGGCATGAAGTAAAAGGTTCCCAGTCTGCATTAATATAATCCTGTGACCTGGGAACCTTTTAGTTTGTGCCTGCCTAAGGGGGAGTTACTGAGCAGCATTTTAGTGCACACTGCATTCACAGCCCCATAGTCTAAACTGCAGGAGAGTGTAGAAAAGCCCTAAGAGAGTTTTTATGGTCGAACCAAGTTATGGATCTTTCTTGTTGCCTGGAAGCTAGGAGGGCTCTGATCATTGAATTAATGAGATCCAAGATAATGGCTGAATTGTGATATCCTCATTGGTGACATCTAAACAGAAAAACAGATCTAACAAGTGACTGTCTATATGGGCTGGGCCAGAGATGACCTGGATGACACTACAAGCCCTATGCTAGCCCACCTCATCCCCTCCTCCCCAACCCTCCACTCCTTGGTCTTTCACGGACCAAGATGACACAGGAGACACTGCATTCATCTTCTCTTCAAACATCAACTCTGGGGTCTCCAAGATGCAGGCGATCTTAGGTGCTTCATTGTTGGTGAGGTCATGTATTGTTTGTTGGTGACAGATCTTGGATTCATCAGAAAATCAGAATGGCTGTACTGGGTCAGACCAATGGTCCATCTAGCCTCTGACTGGCTGAAGCTGTGGGTGGACAACAGGGGAGGGATCATTTGATGACTGCCTGTTCTGCTTTGGAGGGAATGAACAGAACAGGCAGTCATCGAATGATCCCTCCCCTGTTGTCCACTCCCAGCTTCAGCCAATCAGAGGCCAGGGACACCCAGAGCATGATGTTGCATCCCTGACCATCTTGGCTAATAGCCATTGGTGAACCTATCCTCCATTATCTTGTCTAATTTTTTTTTAACCCTGTTACAGTTTTTGCCTTCACAACATCCCCTGGCAATGAGTTTCACAGGTTGACTGTGCATTGTTTGAAGAAGTAATTCCTTTTGCTTTAAATCTACTGTTGATACTGGACATTTAGTGATCAGTGTGAATACCAGTGAGACACAGTATGCCCGATTTGCAGATCAATTATGTCTAATGTGAAAAGTTTTCTATAGCTATACTAGTTGAATACAAAACCTAAAATTAACTACAATATAATCATACTCACTAAACCTGGAGAGTTAAGCAGTCACTCAGAAGGCTGCATACAGAAACGGCTTTCTTCAAGGGCCCCGCCAGGGAGTCAGTGGCTTCTGCTCTGACTGATAGGAACTCCCACGGACTCAGGTGTTGATGGAGCTCTCCCTTTTGTTCAAGTGGTAAGTCCTTATACCCTTCCATAAACAACTTTCACCTAATTACCTCTCTACTCATTATCATATATGCTAATTTTCACCCTTAAGTGCGTTTCATTTTCACCATGATAATTGGAGTCGTCAAAACAACATCTGGTGATAGGAGGGGTGGTGTAAAAATATGCCCCTTGGCATTAAGAAAGTGTACCCACACACGTTCAAGGATAACTTCTTGTTCCCATCACTGTTATCTATGTGCCACTGCAAGCATACTGTTGTATATTTTGTCTTATGTGCCATGGTATGCAGAAACTGAGACATCTGCAAGGTTACTCAGTAGTCTTATTCACCTCTGCAACCAGAAGATGTCATGCTACAGGGATCAGAATAGCCAAGCAAGCAACTGAAGTTATGCTAGGCCTGTAGGACAGTAGTCAGGCAACTCAAATTGCACTGGGCTTCCAACACCTGCTGCCTATTGATTTCATTTGATGACCTCTAGGCTTAGTCTACACTTACCTCGGCGATTTGGTGGCAGTCGAAGGGAGTTATGCAAAGTGCGCAAAGAACTTGCGTAACTCTCACCGACTTTTGTGCTTCTCTTCTGCACGCTGTCTTTCACTGCACTGCGCCAACGGGAATGGCGTTCCCGTTGACGTAGCACTATGCCACTTGAGGAGGTGGTTTTAGTACATCAACTTCAGGATCGACTGAGCAGGTCTTCACTGGCCGCTCAGTCAATCTAGAGAACTCGATCTGACAGCGGCGACTTTCCCATCATCATCATAGACATAGCCCTAGTTAAGTGTTGAAGGAATTCACTTATTCACTTTCTCCACACCATTCACTATTTTATAGACCTCTCTTCTGTCCCCTCTAAGTCATCTTTTTTCCAAGCTGAAGAGTCCCAGTCATTTTACTCTCTCCTCATATGGAAGTTGTTCCATACCCTTAATCATTTTGTTGTCCTTCTCCGTACCTTTTCCAATTCTAGCATATCTTTTTTGAGATGGGGTGACCAGAACTGCACGTAGTATTCAAGGTGTGAGCATACCTTGGATTTGTATAGTAGCATTATGATATTTTTCTGTCTTATTCCTTATCCTTTCCTAATGGTTCCTAACATTTTTGAACTGCCACTGTACATTGAGCGGATGTTTTCAGATAACTATCCATCATGAGCCCAAATTTTCTTTTTTTGAGTGGTCACAGCTTATTTAGATCCAGTAGTAATTGGGATTATGTTTTGCAATGTACATTACTTTGCATTTATCAACACAATTTCGTCTGCCATTTTGTTGCCCTGTCACTCAGTTTTGTGAGCACAGTCTGCTTTAAACTAAACTATTTTGAGTAATTTTGCATTGTCTGCAAATTTTGCCACCTCACTGTTTACCCCTCTTTTCCAGATCATTTATGAATAAGTGGAACAGCACTGGCCCTATTATGGATCCCTTGGGGACACCACTATTTACCTCTGTCCATTCTGAAAACTAACCATTTATTCCTACCCCTTTTTCTCCTGTCTTTTAAACAGTTACCAATCCATGATAGGACCTCTCATCTTATCTCATGACTGCTGACTTTGTTTGAGAGTCTTTCTTAGGGACTTTGTCAAAGGCTTTATGAAAGTCCAAGTACACTGTATCCACTGTATCACCCTTATCTGCACGTTTGCTAACCCCCTCAAAGAATTCTAATAGATTTGTGAGGCATGATTCCCCTTTACAAAAGCCGTGTTGATGCTTCCCTAACAAATCATGTTCAGACAACTTCTGTTCTTTATTGTAGTTTCAACAAATTTGCCAGGTAATGAAGTTAGGTTTACCAGCCTGTAATTGCCAGGATTGCCTCTGGTGCCTTTTTTAAACATTGGTGTGACATTAGCTATCCTCCAGTCATCTGCTACAGAAGCTGATTTAAATGATAGGTTACATACCACAGTTAGTAGTTCTGCAATTTCATATCTGAGTTCCTTCAGAACAGCATCAACTTTATTTCGGGAAACTTGGGTATATATATACACATTGCAATTAGAAAAACATGGCTGGGCAGAGCCAGTTGACTTGGGCTGTTGTGGCTCGGGCCAAGGGGCTGGTTAATTGCAATGTAAACATTTAGGCTTAGGCTGGAGCCTGGACTCTAGGATGTTGCAAGGTGGAGAGGTCCAGAGTTCCAGCTGCAGCCTAAGCCCTAACATCTACACCACAATGAAACAGACCCTTAGCCCAAGCCCAAGCCAGCTGCCATGGGCCAGCTGTGGGTTTTAATTGGCGTGTAGACATACCCTTTGTGCTTTCTGCTTTGGGTTCATGCCTAGTAATGGTCCTATGCAGCGGATAGGTAGTAAACGTCAGGAATCTGGATTCTTGCATCTGCTCTGATGTTTCCTTAGGCAGGTTTTTCCAGTTTGGATTTTGACAGTGAAGTGGGTTGTGTGATGGGATACTTTGATTAGAGGAAAGGTTGTCGGGGTTGCCAAATGACATGGACAAGACAGATCTGTTAGACAGCTTTTGGTACTATCACATGATTGAGCTTTGAGATAGGAGCTGGAGAAGTCTTTTCCTGCAGTAGTGTTCAATGTGCTGGAAGTGTGGAGGCATAACAACAAAGGACATCAGATTAGTATCAGTGGTAGGTTTGAGTCCAAGAAAAAGGAGTCGTCAATGGCATTAGACATCCATTTTATTGAAATAAGTTATCTGTTGTTCTGATGCCTCTGCTGCTCTTACCTGCTTTGAGGGAGAGGAGAAAGAAGAGAGAGAACACTTTCATAAATTAGTAAATAGTAAGTTACACTGGTAAAATGTCCTCCTGATCAGATGATAATGAAGGTTGGAGGAGCAGTACTGAGGTTCTGGGCTCCTTTTCCAAAAGAGAGCTCAGAGCCTTTTGAGAGCATTGTTCACAGTGACGGTTCTAGTGCTGGAGAGAGGAGATGGGAGAAGAGTTACAGCCTCACTCTAAAATTTCAGAAAAAATCTCCCATTTTCTATCACGTTTTTTAGAAGTCAGTGGTGGCCCTGTCTCACTGTTGTGTCCCTGCTGGAGGGAGAAGGGAGAGTACTGTAGAAGGAGCAGGGACCCTCAGCCCCTTTAAGGTCACTCAGGTTTCTCTGCTGCTCCTATGGGGCTGGAGGCATGTATAGCCATTAGAGCTGGTCCCCACTGCTGTGTCCCTGAAGTGGGGGAAGAAAGGAGAAGAATACTTCCTATCTCTTGTAATGAAGAATAAATAAGACTAACATGTTATCCTTCATTCAGCTACAAAGGGTTTTTCAATATATATGAAACCTTTTGTATTATGTATATTTTTCCTGGTAATAATTATACAGATAGCCAACTCCAGTTATTCAAAAATCATGAGGCGTTTTTTTAATTTGACTTCTTGAGTTCCAGTTCATTAGGTTGTGCCCATTACAGGATTTTCTATGCTGCCTTCAGGGCTAGAAAGTTCCGTTTTGTTTTGTTTTTTAATGGAAGTTGAGTATATCAGCTCCAGGAGCTGTGGTTTCAAGTAAACCAAAAATTTTGTGAGACTGACAATGAAAGCATGAGAATTGCAACATTGAGAACAGTATTTTGGAAATAAAATGTTTCTTATTATGTTATAGTCTTTATTTTGTTTACATATAGAAATTAATTCATGACTAAATCTTGCATCCAATTTATGTAAGCCATATCCATTGCTAAAATTAATACTACCTGTTGTCAGACACCTAAAAATATCCATATCAAAATATTTGAAAATTTAGAAATATGCTATTATGTAGGTAGGATAAAAAATAAATCCGACCTGTTTACTAATATTAGACTCTGATAGGGAATTATTATTTTTTAAGCCACCTATTTTGTCACCAGTATTTTTTTAATGTGGCCAATTCGTTTTTGGGATGCAAAAGACAATAGTTAGTATGTGTATGTGTATTTATATGTACAGAAGCAGTAAATAAACACTATTTATAGAATATTGCTTATGTTGTCTATAATATTGCTGTCTGATGCCACACTGTATCCATTCCTGCATACCACTGCAGGGAGAAACCCTAAGGCATCCTTTCCTCTCCTGCACTGGCTACCCATACTGTGGGTAGCTGCTTCTGAGGAGACAGCGTCTTCCAGAGAACCATTGTGTGTGTTCCTCCTACCATTGTACATGTGAGTGAGAGTGGGCAAGGAATGAGTGGAGTGTTGATCAGGTACATTTTCTGCGTGACATACAGCGGGCACGTTCCCCCTGCAACACGGGAGAATCACAAGGCAGAATGTAATTCCTAGTCATAATCTCCTTCCCAATCTGTTTTTGGGATGATGGAAAACCACACTGTCACTTACTACATGAAGCTTGTGGCAAAGCCATAACTGACCCTAAATAAGAATTCTTTTAAAAAAACCTTTATTGTTATCTGATTTACATTTGAGAAATCAATGTTCACCAAATAGAAAATTAAAGATGGGGCTCCTCCGACAATAATTTATTACCAAATGCAGTGCTTACTACTCTGAGTAGTCCATTGGCTTCAGTTGAACTACTCACATTAGTAAAGACTATGCTGTATAGCAGTGATACTCAGATCCAAGCCAATTAGTGATCAACATTACCCAAAAGAGCCACAGTAGCGTAAATTCATTGTTTAATTTACTCGGTGTGTGTGTTTGTGTGTGTGTGTGTGTGCGCGCGCGCACACACGTATTCTCACAGCAAATAAATTAATAACTTAGTTCAAGTTGATAATTTAATTGGTTAATAACATAATAAAGGCATCCTGATTGGCTAATAATTAAATCGGTCTGTGTTTTAATATTGTGTGCTGCAAAGAGCTGCACGAGACACATTGAAGACCCACTTGCAGCTCATGAGCCTCAGTCTGAGTATCACTGCTCTATAGCGAGTGTCTGCAGGATTGGCTCCTATGGATGTACAAAATTACCAAAAAAACAATTTCCAAAAATTCTTTAATTTCATTTTCACCCATTTTTGCACTTCCATGATTTTTTTGCTTTCATGAAATTTTGGAAAAACATGCAAAATTTTACTTGATCTCATCCTTTTTAATGTTGCATGGTGCTAGGCAATATGAATATAATTACAAAATCTGATTTTGTTTGAAAAAATAAAAATGTTATTTAAAAATAATTTGGATGTCCATAATACAAAATGTAATACATTGCCTTAACCTGCGAATTGTATCGCGTAAGGGCTTACTTCTGCAACCCTTTTCTCACATGCACAATACTTATCTTGAACATGTTTGAGTGAGAATTAGTGATGAGAGAAAGGAATTGCAGTTTCAGAAACTACAGAACTAAATCAATGTAGACTGAAAAATTAGTATTTTTCACAAGTGAGTGCTTAAGGGGGAGACTTTATTTTACAAAAGTTTAGCTGTTCATCAAACTAATTTACAACAAAACTTGTGCAAATGCAGAAAGTAATTAATTTTGCATGTTTCTTTAACAGGCTCATGCAAGCAAAGAGCTGGAAGAGCAGTTGCGGTCTGTGTCCAGTGTGGATGAACTCATGACAGTGCTTTACCCAGAGTACTGGAAAATGTTCAAATGTCAGTTGAGGAAAGGGGGCTGGCAACACAACAGGGAACACTCCACCTTCGACACAAGATCAGATGATTCAGTAAAATTTGCAGCAGCACATTATAATGCAGAGATCTTGAAAAGTAAGTGCAGGAAATAAAAGGTGTACCAAACACTGTAAATCAAAATTTGAAGAAATGTCACTTGTGTCAAAAACATTTTAAAAGCTAAGCACTGACAATAAAAATGGCTATGCCTTTTGGTTTGTATTAATACATAATTTAGGACCTTTAGACATTTCCATAATGAAAGCAACTAATCCTTATAGCTATTCTTTCTGATACATGTTTTGTGAACGCCGTGAGATGTATGAGGTATACCTTGGTGCAAAACAAGGTGTTTGCACCATTTTCAGATGATACAGAATAGTAGATATTTGAAATTAAATCCAAAAATCATCGGCTAGAAGAAATCTCTCTGCTATGCTGGGACTTTGAAGACTTTGCGGGAAGTAAGAAGGCAATAATAGGTGACTCCCAAAGAATATCCCCCGCTGGAAAAAAATGTGCAAATATTTGTCTTTTTTCCCTTGTTTTCTTCAATTAAGCAGTAACCCAAAATAATACATACATTATTAAGCTATTGATGCATGCCTCACATGCATTAGGAGGCTCAAGGCAAAGGATCTTCAAACCACCTGGAGTAAAATAATGGACACCTTGGTGTGGGTTGTTCTGATTATGTAGAGTATGCTTATAATATTACAACACATTAGTTGAAACATTAATGGTTATTAACAGAAAGTTTTTTGTTTCTATCATTCTACCTGAAAAAAAAGTATATAGGTTTTTTGAGGGAATATATAGAACTTATAAGAGGAGGAGTAATTTACAATACGGTAGCGTGGGGGGTTGAGCTGCTATAGGAGGAATTGATTTGATAATAGGTGGAATGTCCGTTCTTCTTTGAGCCACAAAGCAACCTAACAGAAGTTGGCTTCAAGACAAAGGAGGGGTGGGGGGGGCTGTGGTAAGGCAAGTTACATAGCTTTTAGTGATGAGGTCTCAGCTGTGCACAATTGCAGCTTGGCAGAAGGCTGTAACATCACCAGAAACATCCAGCCAAAAAATCCAAATATGGTTTTGAACAATCAGTTTCTAAGGGCCTAGCCTAATTAGTAATTAAGATTAAGAAAGATGTAAAGTATTGCCCTACAATTTGTTTTTGCATTGGAAATGCACAAAGAGAGCATTCTATAGTTAACAAAACTAAATGAGCGTCCAGTTAAATATTTGTCACCTTCATAGTACAGGACACAAGTCAAACATGCTTTTTAACATACGGTACAGTCCAAATCCTGAAGCATTACTCAGGGTTAGATGAATCTCCTATGCACATATTACCACATGGGGACAGGAAACTCTACATGGAAATCTCTCTGAAATCTTCATTCAAGGGGTTGAATTCCCCCCAGCCCCACGAAGAAAGGAATTGTCCATCTGAAAATCATTGGAGATCCTGAGATCTGCCTAGACTTTGGAGATCTTTTCTGGGATCCTGATGACTCCACTACAGCTCTGTCCCCACTGTGTTTCTGCTCCCTGGCAGCACTGCATGGGATTCTGGAAAGTTACTGTGGAGAGAATTCTGTTTCTATAAAGAGATCTAAAGCATCTAAATACACCAAGTCACAGGCTAGTCTGAACCCAAACATAAGCAAGTTCCTGTTATTCTGTGGTGGCATGTTGTTCTTATTTTAATTAGCTGCTTTATAACGTATGAACTTCCCTATAACTTGGCAGGTATTGATAATGAATGGAGGAAAACTCAGTGCATGCCACGTGAGGTGTGTGTAGATGTGGGGAAAGAGTTTGGAGCAACAACAAACACCTTCTTTAAACCCCCATGTGTATCCATCTACAGATGTGGAGGTTGCTGCAATAGTGAGGGGCTGCAATGTATGAATATCAGCACAAGTTACATCAGCAAAACGGTAGGTTCTTATTCCACTTATTGTATGAGCTGTCTTAACATTTCAAGTAAATGAATAGTCATGCATTTTAACATATTGCTAAATGCTACATAGAAAAACATATCCCAGCATCTACTTTTATTTTAATGTAATACTCATTTGAACATACATTGTTTCCAGAATTGTGGTACCTTTATATACAGTGCAGCTAACGTTAATGACAGAAGGGGAAAAAACCCACATGTTAAAAGAAATTTAGATTGCCAAGTCAAGTACTTGAAAGTTATGAAATGCCAGATTTCCAATTGTCCATGCTATCTTAATGCTATCCCACATGTGTCACTCTATTCACTGTATGAGGTAGAAGTGCTGTGGAAAAAATAGTATGTGCATATTATGGGATCATATCAATAAAGACTATCATACTGTACATGTAAGAGGGCAGAATTGAGATTACATGGACACTTAACTTTCAAGTGCTTGACTTTTCAACCTAAATGGCATTCGCTGAACATAATTGGGCTTTTTAATGTAATTTCTTGGGGGGCCTTAAGGAAAAAAAGGTAAAATTAAATACCGTTGTGTACAACTATAACAATCGCCCATTCCATCATTGAGCCGCATAGTTGAGCAGCCTCTCAAAGAGTCTTTTGCTATAGTCATCTTTTCAAATCAGCTATCTGTGTTTTTCCTTTGGCAGTCTATAGTTTTCCCTGTCTCTCTCTTTTCTTCCTGGATGCTCTAAATGAGAATGATCTAATTTTAGTGTTAATACAAATTCCCTTTATCACCTAGTTCCCTTTTTTGTGAAATGCTGTAGATCTCCAAGAGGGAAGGGCACAGTTGAAGCTTCAGCACGGCAGGAGCGGCTGTGGAGTGGCTGCCTGTGTGAGTAGGGTTCCTAACCAGGAAACTGCTTAGTGTACAGTCCAGCTAAAAACAGGGGTAAGGAAAGGGAGAAAAAAGTCGATGGAGAAAAGATAAATGTTCATAATCTTATAGCAGTCCTGAAAGCCTTTTTTTAAATATACTGGTCTGTGCATCCTACTAAGGATTTCCACTGCAGAATGTGAGCTACTCTGTAGTTGAATAGTGTTCCAGCCAGCCATACTGGAGTGGTAGAAATCAAACAGTCTATTATTTCAAAGCCACAGTTCTTCAGCTGGTTGAGAGATATAAATGATAAATCTTCACATTGCCATAACTTCATTCTTTTAGTAGCTGCAGTGTCAAGTACGTATTTTTTGCCAAGCTCTGCTTACGTGAATGAGAGATCACCTAGTGCAGATGTAGTTATAGCATATCTCTCAGATTTCTATATTCAGGGCCAGATTCTCAGCTGTGGTACATAGCACCAGTCCAATGGAGGAACATCAGCTTACAACAGGTAGAGCATAACCCATAATTTATATTTCTGATACTGGTAGTGACCTCATTTTTAAACATCTTAAGAAAGTAGCCTTTTAAGAGGAGATAAATGTCCCTGGAGGGGACCTGACATGAACAGTTAGGGAAATATCAGAACTTAAGACAGAAGGCTCTCCTTAAGTCATTGGCAAAATTCTTTAGAAACCTCACATGTGACTTCCAGGACCAGCAAGTTTCAAAAGACTTCCTTTGAAAACAAAATAACTTAACGCAGCCTTACTTTTTCATTTTTGCTTATTTGAAAATGATCATATTGAAGCTATGCAACAGTGTGTCAACATTGTATACTGCAATGAAATGAGCAAAGAGAACATCAGACAAAAGGATATTGGATCTAATTTCAAAGGACCACATTGTACAATTTCAGATGTCACTCACATTTTTTTTTCCATTCCTCCTTTCCTTATGTTTCCTGAATGAAATAAGAACAAATGTTCTATTTGCTATATATCATTTAAAAGCCATCACTTCAGTTGCCATAGTAGTCCCCCTTTGTATTCCCCAGGATGAACTGCCATTACCACTCAGGAAAAGCATGAGAAAATAAATTAGTCTTACAGACCAATGTGAAATGAATTCTAGCGTTTAGGACCTTTAACTGGCCACTGGCGACTAAAAGACAGCTAATATTACACACAAACTTTCCTAATATCACTTTTCCATAAAAGCAATTGATGTAGTTGCCACAGGGAGATCATACAATTGCAAATGGGAAGGGAAGGGAGCTACAAGACAATTTCTTTAGTCAGATGTGGCCCACAACATGAAAATGTGTGAGAACACCTGGATTAGGTAACTTAATATCTCAAATCTTTTCCTTCTCTAATTTCTGTCATCCAATAACATCTTAAGTTTGTTATTGGTGGCTTGTTCAGTGAAGAAGTTGACTTTTTAGTAGTTTATGCATTTTATTTATTTATTTCCATAGCATCTGGACAATGCAACATCAGTTAAATTTGCTGTTCTTTCTAGACTGGTGGAAAAGCAACCAGTCCCCCAGTTCTGTGCTGCCTATGCCTCACCCACAATGCCTTCAAAGGCACTTCTGCAAGGAAGGTTGGGAGCATGTCTTACTGACCTCTTTCCTCATTTTGTGCCTTTGCTGGCGAGACCCACAGTTAAAGGCTTCCTCTCCTCTGATCACTGAAGTAGAGGAGAGCATAATATGTTTCTAAATCATTGAGTTTCATTATTACAATAATAGTCTCTCAAGGGAAAACATGTCACAAAACAGTTTAAAATAAGTTTTAGAAGAACTGTTCTCACAGGAAACAAGCTACAGCTTGAAGTTGCTTTCAGTATTTGAGACATACATTTATGTTCATATGCACAGTTTGGAGATGTATGCATCAGAGGAATGCTAGTCATTTATGAACTATGGGCCTGTTTTTCACATGTATTCTTTTCTGTTTAGTCTGACAAAAATAATGATTTAGTAAGTAATGTTAATATTGGCAGTGTATGAATAGAATCAAAAAGTTTTCTTTTGACAGTCTAATAATTGTTAGTTTACAGTATGTAACATGATTTAAGTTACACAAGGTGGCATAATGAAACCTAACATATTAACAGAAGTGAAAGTCATATTCATTACTTGATCATTTGACTGTCATCAGTTTATATATTCAAGTCTACAAAATTCAATGTAATTTTTCAAAACAGGGATGTGACCTAAAGGCAATTGAGGCAGTCATAAAAAGATGAACTATATTTCGCCAGCTATCAAATTATAATTTATTTTCCTCATCAGTAGTATGGAAAAGATTTTTTGAACCAAACAAACTTATGTCCTTTTGCTGGAAAGCTCTCTAGCCAGATTCTGCTCTCAGTTACAGTGGAATACTTGGCCTGTACTTGAGCCTATAGTGTTACTTTAGGAAGTGCACTGATCACAAGTCATGGAAACCAAGAGTCAATTACATGACGGGAAAGCTGCCAAAATAAACCATAGTCCATCAGAAGAACATAGTACCGTTAATATAAATCAGGGGAGGTGAGTAGGGTCTACGTAAATATGGTGTTTCAGGCAAGAGGGAAATGATAAGTTTACACAAAGCATCCATCGCCTTAAGGTGAAGATCTCAATTTTGATTCATTTTCATATCAGAAATGACTGGTCATAAATACGTTAATTCAGATGTGCCAGAAAGAATAGGAAACAAGGGAGTTTGTAGAAAGAACTGACCAGAAGGTGACTCAGAAATACAAAAATTGATGTATGGAAAATATATGAATGGTTGCCAGAATTTGGCGTTTTGGAGAGGCAGATGGGTATTTTTTTTTATTAATGTACTTTATTAAGAGAAAAAACATATTGAGGCATAGATCTGGGACCACACGCTGGCCCCGTTCCTGTCCCTGTACTCCACTCCAGCAACATAAAGGTACTATTCTCGCCTCGGGGGAGTGTGCATGGCCATATGCTATACCACACAGCACTACATCTATTCTTCTTCAAATGCTTGCACATATCCATTCCATGGTGCATGTGCACCACATGCTGAAGCTTTTTCCCTCAATGGTATCTGTAGGGCCATCTCTAGAATCCGCTGAAGTGGCGCGCATATGCGGTGGTATATAGGGTTTTGTCTTCCTGCTTTCTGTATATAGTTTTTATAGTTCAGTGTTTGTGTAGTTTTAGCAGTCTTAATAGTTTTAAATGCTTGCTGTTCCCCGTTCACGGGATAGCCAGGCAGAATGGGGCATGCCCTGCACCCTGGGTTTCAAGCCATGTGAAACTGTAAAAAAAATCAGTGCCTGTGAGCAATACTCACCAAAGCTGCCTTAAGTGTCTGGGTGAGGCTCATATCTGGGACAAGTCCAGAATATGCAGAAATTTTAGGGCTCACACAAAGAAGGACCATGATATTCAATTGAGGGAGCTCTTAATAGAATTGGCCCTTAGACCAAGGTCTGACCCGAGCTGGTCAGACTTGGCACCCACTACACTGGCGTTGACACAAAGCGCATCCCCAGCGCCGGTCACCAGCACCGGTGCTGAAGAAGACCCATGCCAACAGAGGGTGCTATCTGCCTAAACAGAGTAAGCCATGAGTGGGTGACGAGTCAAAACCCACACCAGGCCACCCGTGTCCCCCTGGAAATCGGGGTGGCTATGGTCTCACCCCGTAGGATGCCTAGCCCTCCTCAGGACCCACCCCTGATGCATAGTAGTGGCAGAGGACCCCAGCACCTGGCGGTCCCATCCACCCCCTAGGCCTTCTAGTCAGCTGTGGACTTGCTGTCCTGCCCAGTACTGCCCACCCTCCGGGATGATAGACCTGCTCACCAGGAAAGTGTACTGGGCCAATCTGCTAAGAGCAGCTCAAGGGTCAAGCCCATGATGGGGGCCCTGCTTGGATCACCAGTGGCATGTCACCACTCGCCAACCCCACAGCACCCTCTGACACCTCCTCACCAGTCGTGGACACCCCCAGGATGCAGCAGCCGGCAGGACTGTAGGGGCTGCTCATCAGACCCCTGGTACCGATTGCCAGACCACCAGCAAAGTACATCGGGGTCTCGGCCCTGATCCCCGATTTGAGACCATACTCTAAAGAGTGTTCATATTGGTCACCAGAGTATTGGCACCACAGAAGGTACTGGCACTGATTGCTGGAGTCTCAGCACTACTCCCTGGCACCAGACCCAGCACTGCAAAGAGCCAGAGATGGGAACGGCGCCACCATGGTCTTCTGCCCTGGGTCGTAGGAAGGCAAAGAAAGCAGGAAACCTTCCACTATGGTCATTTACCTGGCCAAAGGGAAATGTTTCTCCTGCTGGGTGAGAGAGTAGAAACTTTCCCCATCCTGAGTACCTTTGTCATCCATCCTAGAATACTTACTCTTCCTGAAGCAGCAGGGCCTAGCTCTGTCATCACTCAAGATACATTTAGCAGCCATTTCTGCATTTCATCTACAGGTCCAGGGCAGTTATGTCTTCTCCCACGAAATGACAGCTAGATTCTGGAAGGGCCTAGAGAAGCTCTTCCCACAAGCCAGAGATCCATTCCCTCTCTAGGACCTTAACTTGGTCCTCTCCAGACTCATTGGGCTGCCTTTCGAACCCATAGTGTCCTGCTCACTTCTCCACTTGTCCTGGAAGATCACCTTCCTGGTGGGTATTACATTGGCGAGGCATGTTTTGGAGATCAAGCCCTGGACCTCAGAGCCTTCCTACACTGTATTTTACAAAGACAAGGTCCACCTGAGACCTCATCCTGTGTTTCTGCCAAAGGTCATGTCACAGTTCCATGTTAATCAGGATATTTTCCTCCCGATGTTCCTTCCCAAATCTCACAGCTCTCAAGAGGAGCAGCACCTTCATACTCTGGACATCAGAAGAGCATTGGCTTTTATACAGAAAGGACAAAACACGTATGGAAATCCACTCAACTCTTCATAGTGGTGACCAATCACATGGAAAGGTCGGCCAGTTTCATCACAACATCCAATCCTCTTGGATTACCTCCTGCATACGTGCTTGCTATGAGCAGACTAAGGTTACTCACCCAGGTACTCTGGCAGTCCACTCGACAAGAGCTCGGGCATCCTCTGCAGTTTTCCTAGCCCAAGTACCAATACAAGACATCTGCAGGGTCACGATTTGGTCCTCGATGCACACGTTGTGTCCCACTATGCAATCATACAACAGGCATGGGACGATGCAGGCTTTGGTAGGGCAGATTTCCAAGCAGCAAGTCCATGAACTCCTGGTCCTCCTCCAGCTGGTGCTGCTTATGAGTCACCTGTCATGGCATGGACATGAGCAAAGAGACTTGTCCAAGGTCATCGGGGGATGTCGAAACTGCAGCTGGGAGCAAGTCTTCCAGCTTGGGTAAACAGATTCATGCTAGCATCTCTTGCTTAGCAGGGCTCAAGTTATCACACTAAAAATAGCAATGTGGACATTGCAGCTGGACTTTGAAGCCCCTTTGATCCTCAAGACCAGAGAGCCTGAGGGGCAGCATTCACACTGCTGTATTTAGCATGCTAGCCTGTGTGTGGGATGGGAGGCGTGGTTCCTGATGCAGTGCAGACATACACCAGCAGGCCAAAAGCAGAGCTAGGTCTCCTGAATCCCAGTTCAGTGCTTTATCCCCTAGGCCATACAGTCTTGAATGATTAAGGTAATTTAAAAAGAGAAGAGTAGTTAAGTGTGTTTATATTAGATGCCTGCTGGGTCATGGAGAGGACTTGAGAATTCTGGAGGGTGTAGAACTTTTGAGTATAGTAAAGCTTTTGCTCTCTTGCATACATTTCTAATTTGGATAAATCCCTTCAGAGGCTTTTTGTATAGATCACAGGTGTCAAACTCAAGGCCCGCGGGCCAAATCTGGCCCGCCGGCTTGTGTCATCTGGCCCGCGGGATGAATCCGGCCCGCTGGCTTGTGTCATCCGGCCCACGGGACGAATCCGGCCCACCGGCTTGTGTTACCTGTGCCGGCAGTGTTTTCTGAGCCCAGCTCAGGGCACCGTGAGATCTCTTCTTAAAAGGGAAATGGCCGTCGGCGTCTCGGATTCTGCCGCCGAATGTCACCCTGCAGGGAGATTTCACGGCGGAGAGTAGTCTATGAAAAGTAGAGCAGAGTAGAGTGTTGCATGCGTGGCCTCCCTGAAATGAATGTAATTTAAATGTGGCCCGCCATACGAATTGAGTTTGGTACCCCTGGTATAGATCATTCAGAAGCATCTTAGCTTGGAATTTATTTGATCTTTTAAATTAAATTGAACCATCATTTTTAGGACATTTGGGAAAATATTTGTATGTTTGTAGCTTTTAAAGTTATAGGCCAAATTATGGCTTCTCCAGTATAAATATGCATGAAGGGAGAAGTTTCAAGGCTCTTCTTTCCAACTCTAAACCACACAGAGGAAGTTGCCATAATTTGACTGCTTGCATTCCAGGAGTACAAGGATTAGGTGAAGGCAGGCCAGTGTTGGCTGTGGGGATTGCATTTGGATTATGACACAGAATACACATTTACTGATTATGCCTCAGGTGGATAAACTTGTCATTTAAATTATAGCTATCCCCAACTTCTCTGAAAGAAATCTTTTTATCTGGCTGTCCTGCTTTGGCAGCAAAGTGTAGTTTGACATATTCCTCTATTTATTTACCTTCTTTATGTAAATAAAGTAACAGATTAAAGATGGGAGAGATTATCAAATCTATCTAATGCCATTGCAGGATATAGCAGATGTATCAAATATTAAATTTATTCTTTACTTGATCTCAATCAAAAAGACCAGTCTCTATCATTCACAGGTGGTGATTTCAGTCAGTTGAATATACAGCACTATCATAATCTATTCTTTAATTGTAGTTATAAAATAAGCATATGAAAATATATAATGAAAGACAAAAATTGAAAATTAAGCCACATATTTTTTATCCTGCTGTACATAAAGTACCATCAAAATCACCAGAATAAATAATAATTTTGGTACCATCTATTAAGTTTAAAGTTCTTTTATCCATATACTTTGAAGCCAGATATTAAATATTACAAAAATGGAGAAACAGGGGAAATGGATAGCATGATGAAATAGAGGACCCATTCAGCCATATCAGCTTTTTTTTTTTATCATCAGTGAAGTGGGTAATATTTCGAAAGTGAGATGACTAACATTCCAAGGTTCCCTGGCGCTTGCATAGGGCATACCTCTCGAAACAAAAAATGTCTAACAACGTCTCATAGCAACACTAGGCAACTGATTCAAAGTAGTTTCTTATGAGCTTTGACATGAGTGCAGTTCAGTCCTCTCTGCCGCACATAGTTCTGGTGATGTAAGGCATCTGAAGAGGAAAATGCAGCAATTTAATTGCTGGAAAAATTAGGTATCAGTTTAGCCCAGAGTTCCAGTTACCTATTTCGTGACCCAGATATACTTAAGAAACAGCAACAAAGGAAGTCAAACCAAAATAAACAAAGCAGCAACACACCTGACTGGTACTTTCCTCCTTATGTTCTCCTCTAGATTTTCATTCAGTATATGCCAATTTATTATATATCTGTACATGGGTCTCCAAAGAAAGAAAGAAAGGAGTCTCCCTCCTGTTTGAGAGTGTAAATTCCAAGTTTGGTAAATATTCCCCTATGATAAAGCTTTGTAATGTCCAACCTGGACCTCCCCAACTGCAACTTGAGACCGTTGCTCCTTGTTCTGTCATCTGCCACCACTGAGAACAGCTTAGCTCCATCCTACCTGGAACCCCCTTTCAGGTAGTTAAAGGCTGCTATCAAATCCTCCCTCATCCTTCTCTTTTGCAGACTAATTTATGTTTTCAAATATTTGGCTTGTTTTTACTGATTTTGTACTCTTCCACCAGTTCATTTTGCAATAATAGTTGTAAAAGTGAGACAGACAGACAATGAGGGTTTACTATAAACTACATTTGTACAAATCTTAGTTGTAAATTCCTATAAACGTGGCTATAAATATTCAGCATTTGTCTGGCACTTTTGAAAGCTTTCCATATTGATAATGAAATAAGTTATCAATGGCTAATTCAGCTGATTTCCCAGAAATCTTAATATGGTCAGCCAGGTAATATTTTGTACACCACTTTGTTTCCCATTTAAAAAACTAAGTGTCCTGATGCAGAAACATAAGGATTTTATTTTTAAAAGGTAAAAAAAAAAATAAGTGGCATGACACACTATACATGCTGTCTTACACTCATATTTGATTATAGTGGTTTGCAGTAGATAGCTGGACTGAAAAAGCCAGTTTTGATAAGGGTTTACCAGCCAGTCTATTTGTTTCCACCCAGAAATAATTAACATATTATAAATTACAAAGATGAATGTGTGTAGTTATTCATGAAAAGCTAGTTTATAGAAATCTTCTTAGAAATATTTAGACAATAAAGTTCAACAAAGTGCACATTATTATAATGTGTCAGTAAACAAAGCCTTCTTTTCAAAGTAAAACCTCATGCACTTAGCATACCAAAAAAGTCAGCTATCTGATAATGAATGCTTCAAAGTACTGTATCTTGTTGCTATTATTAACCATTTTATCTAAATGCTTTGAGAAGTAAAATATAAAAATAACGGTTACTGTCTGAAGTATGCAAGATAGGAAAATGCAACCTGAAAAACAAATCTGATTTTGAAGGTGAAGCACTTTTATTAGTAGTTTTACAAAACCGTGAGTTACATTTGGGTTAATTAGAATCAAATGTGTTTATTGTGCATGATCTCTAGCTAGGAACAGAAGAAAATGCTTGTCTCTGCCAGCATCAGGGATAGAAAGTGAGCAAAATTCTATCTTAAATATGCACTGAAAAGAGAAAGTTGCAAATAAGGTTAAATCATGGAGACTTTCATTAGGAACTACTGTATAAAGAAAAAATATATATAAATCTAGTTAACATATGGAACTAAATGACCTTACTTATATAATGCAACTCCCCCAATTGCAAAAGAATTGAGGCAGAATTTGGACTGTGTTTTCTGTGTCACAAACAGAGTTTGGATTTTACTCGAATCAGAGACCTTGCTGTTTTTTCCATTCTCCAGGACTCCTGTATGTTTCTTCATAAGGTCAGCAGGAATGGGAATATTATTTCATTTGTGATAAAGTGGTGCATGAATTTCATTAAGATACATTATATGTGGGGCTGGTAGCATTATCTATTATTACTTTGCCAAGATTACAATAAGGAGCTTGGGGGTGGCAACTGGGACTGAAGTCTGGTTGCGGGGTGGGAAACTGGGACTAACTGTGCAAATAGACTGGGACTGAGAGCTGGGGAGGAACACTGTGGGGACTGAAAGCCTGTAGGAGTGGAGAGACTGGGACTGGCTAGTCAGGGAGGGGAGACAGATCTGATGACGAATCATAATGAGGGGGACAAAACTCAGGACCGGCTGGACAAAGAGACCGGTTGCAGGGGATGGGACAGAAGAGTCTGCCCATTAGATTATATTCCCATTCAGATCCTGGAGTGAAACCCAATATTCCTGAATCTCACCATATATATGTGTGTGTGGCATTGTCCCCTGTAGAGCAAGCCTTAGGGAAGATTTCTCTCCTCTTCTGCCTGCAGAGCCCTAGTGTATCAAACTTGGTCTTGGTGTTGGGGGGGTGGAGGGAGGGTTTGGTTTTATGTGAATACACTAAAAATAACCCTCAGCTAAAGAAGACAGTTCAGACAGTCTGTGAGCTGCCTGACCTCTGGGCAGTCCCAGAAGTAATTTCATATCCACAAGATAGCCAGTAGTGGTGCCAGAAAAGACACCAGCCAAGGAGCTAGACATAAGCCCAGATGTTACAATGCATTTATGCTTGGAAAATCCATATTAGAGTGACAGCTGGCTAATATAGCTGCCAGACATGCCCCATAGTGGCCTCAGATGTTGGGTTCATTGCTGGATCAGATAGATGATAAGGAACTAACTGGAAATATATTAAAGATGCAAACAAAAGAGGCGGTGTTACTAATAGTCAAACCTTGTTTAACTGAATTAATTCATAGAGATTACAATGTGAGGCCAAATCCTGCTTCCGCTTCAGCTCCATTGACTTCATTGGTGCTGCGCTGGCATATCTGAGAACAGAATTTGGACCTTGATTTATTTTAAATGTTCAAAGATTAATCCAAGTAGAATTATTTTGTGTATTAAACAGAAAATTTTCAATAGTATATTTCCTGTAGTAGTAGGCTGTGCTTCAGGAATTTGATTAGAATGAAGTGGCTGAATGACGCTCTTCTAGAAAGAGAAATAAGTAGAAATATGAACTCTTCCTGTATAATTCAGAACTCTATTTTAGTAGCCTATTCTGACACAGAGAGTGGAAGACAACGAATCTTCAGTAAGGCAGACTGCAATATCACTTCCAGTCAAGAGAGTTGATGTTTTGTGGGGTTATTGACAGTCTACAACATTTAACAAAAATGAGGAATAGACATTTAATAGCTCATATAATATAGTCTGTGACATTAGTGTACTGTGTTATTTTGACTCTGCTTATGCATGTCTGTTGTGGGTAATATGAAATCGCCACTAAATTCTGTTTAGTAAACAGCAGTATAAATTGGAGATAGTTCACAGAAGTCAAAGGAGTTAGTCTTGATTTATGTTGGTGTAATAGGCCTTGTTTACATGATAAAAATGGATTAATGACAACAGTTAACAACAGTTGCAGCTGAACTAGGGATGAACATAGTTTAAATGTAAATGTAGACAAGGACAAACTATTCATCACCATTTCAGCTAGCTCTTGTTAAACCCTACTCTAAGATGTTTGAGATTTGTTTTTTCCCAGACTGTTGAGGCTGTTCCAGCTGCATAAATAGGGCACAAGTAGCTCCTGAGGAATAACGGAGATAGAGAGGACATCCTCACATGGCCTAGTCCTGCAAAAATAGTCCTATACTGCCCTCCCTCACAGTTCTGAGTCTAATCTAACTGACATCATGGGTTGCAGTGGCAGCTAATTGGCCCAAGAATACAGGAGGCACAAAAATATGTTGAAGCCACCTTTGTCCCTGGTCCTGCATGAATTACAGCTTGGCTGCAGTAGAGAATTGGTTTCAGATATTAGATATCAAATAGTGTTCACATAATAGGTTTTGCCAGTTCTGCCTATAGTACTGTTTAATTTAGGGCTTGGGAGGTGCATGTTCATATATGAGAATAGGGGAAACAAAAGAATGTCTATGTGAATATAAAATGAACGCCCTTTGTCTTATTCCTAAAGTTCACAGTATACGAGAGTTAATATGATGAGCCTGTTTTCAAATCTGTAAATCTTTTTATGATGTCTATATTTTTAAAGGGGCTTCAATCTGATCTCTGTTTTTGAGTGCACAACTTCGTATGCACAAGTGATAAAATCTGCATAAAATCCACTGGGTTTTGTGTTTGTGAATTATATTACAAGAACAAAGAGGAACTACTACTCAGATATATGTGCATAGGTATTCTCATGTGGCTCTGTGCACAAATAAAAGTCCCTTTTGAAAATTTGGTCCTTTGTTTCTTTTAAATTAAAGCAAGCAAACTAATGAAAAGCAAACACTATCTTCCAACTAGTTTGCACATGTAGTATATTGTAGCAAAAACAAATACCACGGTCTATGGTTGCTGAATGTCTTTTAGACAAATAAATAGGCGCTTAAAAAGATAGCAATATAAAAATAAGGTTAAAAAAAACAAAAAACCCTCCATCTTTGCTTTATTTATGTGCTTACAATTACTTTTTTACATGCTTTTTTTGGATGTGACACACTGGTGGTAAGAATGTGTGTAGTCATGAATTTGACAGTACTGCTATAATAGGTTGGATAAGGAAGGGGCCAGCAGTGGATCGTAAACCAAAGGGGATTATATGTGTAATAAAAAGTTGATAAGAAGCCTCTTTTAGGGGTCTGTGTTTAATTCTTAGTAAAAACCCAGGAGGTCTCTGGTGATAGCTATGCTTGAGAGAGGCAGACATCAGTTTAGAATCCATTTTAATAGCACAAATCTTTAAAGTAAAAGTGGACTTGTCCCTTGACTTGGTCTGTTTCGCTCATCTCTCTGCAAACCAAATTTTACGTAGTTATTTTTGAAACTGAAGCAAGAGTCTAAATGTTAATACAGTTTGGTTAGAAGTTTGCACTGAATTAGCTGACATCATTCTTCGCGTGGCAGCTCCCTAGATAGATGACCGTTTCATCAGGTTGAGAGATCAGGAAATTTGCTTTTTGGTTTTTATTTATTTATTTTTAATCCACAATAGTAGACAAATCGATTTACAAGCTTTAGATACTGTTGAAAGTGATCATTTAAAAATATTCACATTAATTTAATACTCTCTAAAACTGATTGACAGGACTGGAGAGGTAATAACTCAGACTTCTCTATTAGAGAAAAAAAATCTCTTTGCCTATTCAGTCTTTGGTCTCTGGATGAGTCTGCCAATAAAAGGCCCAATTACTGCCAAGTATCGTTAAAGGGACAGTGTCATCAAAATTTCAACAAAATTTACATTGTAAAAACCAATTTCTATAAAATCTGGATCACTAATAGTATTTCTACATGCTTTTTTAAATCATTAACAGATAAACATTACCTCGAAGTGTTTGAAACACAAACACTGCAGCACTAAGAATCTGAAAGTGAAAACTGAATGTGAATAAAAGTTAACTGACATTACTGCATTTCATTGACCAATCTAAGAGAAATGTAGGAAGTAAATAAAGAACATGGATAAGTAGTAAATTGAATTTTTAAAATGTTTACACTTTGAGTGGCGTTGTTACTATAGGTAAATTAATGTGTTTGTTTATAACTGATGTTTTAGGTTGAAAATGTCTAATAAATAGTAGAAATCTGGACTCTGTTTTTCTTATTAATTTAATAAAACTATGCATTTATAGATTTACCATGGACTGTTACTTTATAACATTAGTGACGATAAAGCATAGGTCATTTTATTTACCGCAACATTACACTCATTTTACACTGGTTCTATTCCAAAGTACATAACAATCCACTATCAATAACAATCCAATATAGTTACATCAGCATAAAAGCTGTGGAATCAGGCCCCACTTAATTATTTAGGAGCATAAGCAGGCCATGGGGTTTTCTTGTGCCCGAAACGATTTTGATAAATGTTCTCTATTCTGCATCTGTCTTGTGTGTTTTGAAACTTAAAATTCAAAGGTTTTATTTTAAAATGTTAACTACATTTCATATTGCTTTTCTGTTAGGGATATAAAACAATTTACTATAAAAGAGCATAGGGTTAGCAAGTGTATTCCAGCCCAGCGCTAATTCATTGTTATGTTGCACAATCTCATCAGTGGAAACTAGTGTACTGGAGTTTTAAAAACTATGGGCCAGATTTTAGTAAGTATTTAGGCTCCCTAAAGGTACAGATAGGTGGATTTGCAAATCCACTAGGGGCCTAACTCCCATCAAAATCTATGGGAATTAAGAAACTAAATGGGATTTTAAATCCCCATCGGTGCCTAAACACCTTTATAAAAATCTGGCCTGAGATATTTGTGATAACGTCTCTGGAGATTTCCATGAGCAGAGTCTCATAGCAAGGATCTTTATTGTTAAAATCCTTTCTCCTGATTTTATTTTGCACCCAAGGGAAATGTCTTGGATTAAGTAATTGAAATGATTTTCCCTTCTTGTCTGTTATTCATCCCAACCTCACTCATTCCATCTTGTATCAGTTTTAAGTCTTGCTCAGTATAATTGCTTGTTTTACACAGGAATGTTTTGTACCCAGCTGGGTCCAATATTATTATCCAACTTCATCACAATTACAACAACAAATTATAATAACGCAGATGGGACTTTAAAAGTTACTATAAAACTGATCCAAAGTGAACAATATTATCGGAAGGAAAAAAAAACCCACCACCATGCTGCATTATACAATAAGGGTCCCTTCACACACAAGTGTTTTGACCTATATCCAGTATTACTGGTTTACACCTCTTTGTAATTGTATAACCAATATGCCATGTTGCAATAGTGCCACTTTTTAAACTATTTTTAAGACATGGCCTTTTGACAAAGATAGCACCTTGCAAACATTAATGTGTGGATTTAAAAATATCAGCAAATTTGCAGATCTTTTCCCCTTAATGTTCTTTCTGCATACTCTGATTTTTAAATTTGTCCTTAACTTCCAAATACTCCAACATGCAAGGGGATAGAGACGTGCAAGACTTTATAATAAAGGAAAAAGTGCTATTTTAATGGAAAATATAATTACCTAATTGTTATAATCCTTAGATGCATAATAGTAATTTACTTAGTCATTAGTACTGAATAGTGATGGAGAACAAGAATGAAGATTTAATCTCATTTACATTTCATTTTGTACACACAGTTTTTCTTTACAAGTACACCCTGATTTGTAAGTGGTTCTTTTCTCTTTCTCCTTTTGTAGTTGTTTGAGATTACAGTGCCGCTGTCTCATGGGCCTAAACCTGTAACAGTCAGCTTTGCTAATCATACATCTTGCCGATGCATGTCTAAGCTGGATGCTTACAGACAAGTTCATTCAATCATTAGACGCTCCTTGCCAGCAACACAACCACAGTAAGTATAAGACTTGCATATTTCCTCCTGGTTTACCATAAAGCCTGTACAATTAGCTTACAATTTGTTGTGATATTTAGACAGTAGAGCTCAGTTAATTGTGAATACTAATATGCATTTCCCACAAGAACAGCTTTAGGATATACACTAATAAAGAAAATATATTCAGCTTCTTCTTTTATATGGGAGGAGTCCTACTGGTGGTTTTAGCACAGGACATTCAAGCCATGTTTAAACTAGGGGGCTCAACCTGTTGTCATTAAAATCAAAGGGAGTTTTGCCATTGACCTCCCTGGGAGGAAGATTGTAATGCAGTGTTGTTTTGCAGCTATTGATTTTTAAATAAAACTAATATATAAAATGGCAATGTATGACCAAATCATAACATACACCACAGTTCAGGATATGATTAGTCCCTAATCAGCCAAATCATGGAGTTGCTTATTCATTTTAATAATAATTGTAATTTTCTTTGTAAATCATCCCCCTGCAAAAGCAGTCAGGTTACTGAACAGCAGTCAAACTATTTTTCATTCATTAGTAAAAGAATAATCAACCTCATCAAAATTATAGACAAGGTGGATAAACAAAAACAAACAATAAGAACAAAACAATAAATGTCACTCACTTTTTCCAGGGAGAGTTTATCTAAGTTAAGACTGATTATGGAACCTCAGAATTTACTGGAATACAGTTCTGGTACCTAGAAAAATATGGTACCATGCTGATCAACTCAACAAATTATTTGAACCATCAAATGAATATAAAATAGCCTATTTAAGAAAAATTAACTATAGAAAGAACGAGGGAAATGAGATACCCATTTAACATAGCTCTATAAGTACCAATCAGTATCTCCATTATACAGAACAGATATATTTATTGAACCCTTCTGCATTTTCATTACGAACTCTAGCATTTCTATTTAATACCATTGTTAGGATTTCTTTTGTTCCTAATTTTTTTTTAATTCCTTCTTATTGTTTTAAATGCCAATAGTAATTGATTTCACCTTTGTGCCATTTGTTTCTCTGATTAAATTTTATACAAGTGCCAGCTCCCACTTTATATTCATCACTATCAGCTTTCCCTTCCTTCTATTTGTTATATATTATTTTTATAGCTGCTTTTATTTCTCCTCTAAACTGGGTCAGATTTTTTAACCAATGCTGCCTTCTTTCCCAAGTGTTGCTTTTTGAATATTGTGGCATGGGCGACCTGTTCTGCCCTCCTATGGGTTCTGCACCCTCTTCAGCTGTGCTGGTGGTATGGCTGGGTGGGAGCAGTGGGGGCTGGTCCCACCCTCTACCCTGGGCCCTGACCCAGGGACTCTGTGAGGAGTAGCCTCAAACAGCTTAATCCGTGGGCTGCTACCTTTCCTGGGTCGCCTGTCCTTGTCCCCACTGCTCGTGGTCCACTTCCTGGAACCAGGGTGAGGGTCGCCCCTCAGGACTCTGTGTCTATGGTCCCTGGCCATACCCAGACGGGCTCCCCCTTGACTCCAGTACCTTTTGTGTTGTGGTAGCAACGGCAATTGCCCCAAGCTTTGTAACGTAGCTGCACTGCTCCTCCTCTGAACTCCCTTCAGCTGCTCTGATCTGCCTCACAGGGAGGCTTTTAACTTCTGGAGCAAGCTCCTTAATGGGCCTCAGCTGGCCTTATTGCCCTGCAGTAACCCCAGCTGAATCACCCAGGGAACAGGGATTTGCTGATCCTGGGGCTAATATATATCCCCTCCACTACTCTTCTGTAGCCATCAGATCTGCCCCTGTTACAGTATCTACTAAAATATTCATTAGAATTTAAACAGAAAAAAAGTGAATGATAAATTATCTCTCTCGAAGGTTGGTTTGGCTCTTAATTGTTTCCAGCTTTGTGGACTTAGCCCTTATATATATATAATGGTTTGGACTTTATTCTGTTTGCCTACATCAAATGTAATCAAGTCCTGATCACTTGCACCTAAGCAATCAATCACTAATTTTTAGTTCTGTGATCATTCTCTCTCTCAATCTAATATAGAATTTCTCCTTGTTGGGTACAACCCTTTTTGAGTTGGGAAATTGTCATCTATACAGTTTAGAAATTTAGAGGGTATTTTAGTGCTGGCAGAATGAAATCTCCATGATGTATCACTTAGAATGAAGTCCCCAATGATGATGCCATTTTCCCCCCATTGCACAAAAAGCCAGTCATGCCTGTTTCCTCATATGATTTGGTGATCTGTAGCAGACACCAGCTAGTACCTATCTTGTCTTTATCTGTTAATCACTGAAGTGTTCAAGATCATTTGCTTCTGAATTGTCAGTGACTCAAACAAGTAATGCCATTTCTGACATAGAATGCCACTCCTCCCCTTTTGCCCGTTTGATCCTTCCTAAATAGGTTATAGCCTTTGATTTTTAACATGCTAATCACTAGGTTTCAGTACTGCCAACTAGGTTGAATTTATGCTCACAAATAAGAAATTTAAATTCATCTCGCTGATTACTGGGGGTCCTGGCATTGGTATATAGGTAATAAAGAATTAATAATTACCTATATACATGAGCTAGAACCCTTCTCTTCATGGCCCTTGGTGCCTTCATTAATTTTGTTATCAACATCCTGATTTTGTTCCAAATTAAAGTTCATTTATTCCCCCTTTTCACCCTCCCCTCTCGTTATTAGTTTATTGCTCACCTGACCAATCTCCTAAAGATTGGATTTGGTTTTAAAAAGCAATTTAAAAAGGGGAGATGGCAATTTTTATTAATTTAGATGGGAGTTTTTCTCATGCTGGGGAGGACGAATGAGGGAAGGAGTGCATGGGAGAAAGCACAAAGGTGTCTAAGGGAGAAGCAGACAAGTGTCTGATCAAGCGATACTGGCAGAGTGAAGGTGAGGTTTGACAGCTTGCTACACTAGTAGATGTGATAGGTGGTGGGAGGGCCTTAAAGGCAAAGACAGAGAATTTGTGTTCAGTGTGGTGGAGGATGGTGATGTATTTGGGATGCTGAACTAGGTGGTGATCCTAGCAGCAGCATTTATGAAAGGGCTTGTAGGCGCAGTGCAGCTGACATCAAGGTAAAGGAGGATGAGATAACATTTGAGGGGTGAGATGATGAGAGCCTGGACAAAGGCCTTGTCAGGCTCCGTCGTGAGAAAAGTTTGAATATTACAGTTATGTAGGTAGAAACAGCAAGTAGTTGTGCAGCCTGTATGTGAGAGTATAGCGAGAGGCCCAGATCTAAGATGGCCTAAGCAGGCCTACATGACTAGGAAAAGCCCCAGTGACAGAGAAATTGAGGTAGAGGGGACGTTTAAATGATGTGGTTGACAGTGATCTGGTTTTTGTGTTTTATACTATATTCGGGTGAGGTACACTGGCGTAGTTCAGTCAACCATGACAAAGAGCCTAGCTGGTTATGTTTCCTGTTACACGCTTGCTCAGGCTACAGCTATTTCAGGGGGCAGCAGAGGCTATCTGCTGAACCATTAGAAGAAGTGTCTCATGTCATTGATCTCTGCAGTTTATTAAGAAACAGCGATGATAACATCTAAGGGAAACCCCATCATCTTTAGGTATAAAAATGGTGAATGAGATGTGAGTGGAAAAATTCATATTGACTTAGGAATCACTTGTAAGTAGGAAACCTGTTCTTGTGACATTTGACATTAAGGTTTTCTCTAAATCCATCATAATCTTTGCTTTGTACACAAATTATCATCAAATATCTTGTGATCACAATATGCTTAAATAAAAACAAGCATGTATTATGTTGCAAAACATCTATGGTATTTTGCACTTGACACCCATGTTTCATTCTGCAAGCAGCTTGTCATTAGAACTCACTCGTTGTAGCTACTTTTTACATAAGGAATAGTATATATTTGAGAGTCAGAGCCATGACCAGAACTGCGTTAGGGGAAAGGTTATTACTATCAATGTCTATAAACCTGCTTAAATGGGTTGTTGAAGGAGGATAATAAAGACAGATCCCAGCCTGTGCAAAGGGGACTTACAGCTGCCTTAAGCAATTAAGTAAGGATTTCTCTGGTGTTGGGGGGGAACCTCAGCTAGCATATGGGACATACTAGAGGGGGTTTGGTTGGAGCATAATGTGCTCCAGTGATCCATAGGAGCTACTTACAAGTAGTGGAACTTATAGCAGCAACCTTTGTCCACACGCCCCTGTGTCCCAGGAGACATGCTAAATGCAGATCCTGCGCACGTACGGATAATATCCATAAACTATCAAGAACTGGAACTTGATTCCTCTTGGGATTTTATACAGAGCTAATCACAGTAACTTTACATATACAGGATACTGCTAAGATGCTTTTGGGGAGGAATTTATAGTCAAAGGTGGGGATTTTCAAAGGAGTCTAAGGGAGTTAGGCACCAAAGCCCAGCCAAAATATGTCAGTTCTCCATCGTCTCACATTTTTGGTGAAGAAGCAAATCATACAGTGGCTTAACTATAATTGTCATGAAATGTTGCGTTTCTCTACACTTTGGTATGAATAAAGGAATTGACTTGACTCTTGAACACTTTCTTTTCCATGTGTTGTCAGCCTAGGCCTTCAGGCACAGCAGAGAATCAGGTCCTGGCTCTTTTAATTTCTCAGAACAGAGAAGGTGATAATTTTTATTAAGTATTTACAATTTGAACAACATTCTTTACTAGGCAATGAGAGTTTAGGAGAAGTCAGATTTGGGGGCTTGAATCTGTTTCAAACATCCTAATTAAAGCTTAGAAAACAGATTTCCATCCAGTAGACAGCACTGCTATTTTTGTTTCAAATTTATTGAGAATGAATTACATACCAGATAACAATAATACACATTAATTTACTTTATATTTGTATGTTCTGTGACAGCTTCCCAAACCTCAGTCTCATTTAGACATTTTTCCCTCTCATCGCCTAAGTCTTTCTTTCTCTTGACTGTTCCAACATATCAAGGTGTTCTCAAGGTATTTCATTCCCAAATAGAAACATTTCTCTAGTTTATTCAGTTCTTATTGTCCCATAATTTCCACTTAGTCAGGACACTTTCTGCGAACAATATTTCTTCTAAAAAGTAATACTGTCGGCTGCAATTTTCTTGATAATGTAATTTTTCCAAGTTTCATAGTTTAGCCATTCTAATAACAGTGGGTGTGTCTTCACTGCAACCTGAGACATGCTTGGTAGCTCAGGCAGTCTTCCCTGCATTGGCAAGGGCTTCAGTGCAAGCTGTACAACATGCTCATGACCCTGGGTCCATACTCGCATTACTCACTGTCACTGAAGCCCTGTCCCCACATCTGCACTGCTCTTTTTAGCTATTCCAGTGTGTACCTGAGCTGCAATCACACCCCTGATTGCAGGGTAGACGTAATTGGTGGCACGAAATCCCCTTTACAGCATACTCTTGTTGCTGGGCGAAGAGATCTGTTTTTTCATTACCCTGGAGACCAGGTACTTTGCACTCATTCCACCTGCACTGCACGCGATTTCCTCGGAGGGCTATCCTGTTTTTCTCTGTGAGGATTAGATGATCAGACGAGTCACTTTAATAGTTCATCCTTAGCTGGATGAAATAGTGTCCAAGGGGAAATCATTCTGTCGTATGGGCTTTCAAGATTAATGGCCAGCAGAATTTAATATCTTCCAAAGTCTTTGATGTGTGGGCACTCAAACCCATATGCATCATTTCCACCCTCAGTCAGGCATTATCCAAGATGTGAATAACCCCCACTGATTTCCTGTACATTTTAAGCATGTCTTTCATAGATTCGAAGGCCAGAAGGGACGACTGTGATGGTATAGTCAGGCCTTCGGTATAACACAAGCCCTAGAACTTCCCTAAATTAATTTCTACAGCAGCTCTTTTAGAAAAAACATTCAATCTTGATTTTTAAATGATCATTGATGGTGCACGATAGCCGTTGGTAAATTGTTGCAATGATTAATTACTCTCGTTTAAAATATACACTTTATTTCCAGTCTGAGTTTGTCTAGCTTCAATGTCCAGACGTAGGATCTTTCTCTGATAGACTGAAGCGCCCGTCTCAAATATTTGTTACATGTGTAGATATTTATAGACTGTAATCAAGTCACTTTTAACCTACTCTTTGTGAAGCAAAACAGATTGAGCTCTTTGAGTCTAACAGGGTGCACTCACCAATGGCATCGCCCCATCTGGTCTGGAATCTCCTGCTGTCACTCGCTTGCCCCAAATTCCCTCTCGCTCTCTAGGACTCAGGATGCTCTTCATGATTTAGCCCTAAGGCTGGATCATTGTATAGTTTTCCCCTTCTAAGGTAACAAAGTCCCACTGGAAAAGCTGTCCATATGCTGTCTCAGGTTCCAGCTCTCCAGGTCTTGTGTCCCTCTCCCAGTGGCTGTCAGGGGAGACCCTACTTCTATACTAGGTGCCAGCCAGAGACCCTATAACCCACAGCCAAGTTCTGTACAGTCCCCCTTTTTTCTGCTGTTTCCCTGGGTTTCTCCTACCCTGTCTTCTCAGCCCTTTATCCCTGCAACTTCTCTGGATTGTCCTTCTTTCGGGTCTAGGATCCCAGGGCTCCCAGAGGGTGTCTGCAGCCCCTTCCTGCTCTCAACGTCCAGGCTTTGCATGAACAAGCTTGCTCCTGCCCAGCTGAACTTCATGATCAGTTAAGCCTGGCTGTTCCTCCAGGTGGAGCCTGTAATGGGGCTGTTTGCCCCTTTTTACCTACTCAGGCCTTGTGTTGGGTAGACACCCCATCTCAGGCTTGGTTTTCTAATCCTGTTAAATAATCTCATCGCTCTTCTCTAAACCTTCTCCCATTTATCAACATCCATCTCGAATTATTAGCATCAGTGTTCTAGCAATGGTCACACCAGTGCCAGATACAGAGGTAAAATAAACTCCTTCGAGTTGTGTCCACTGTCTGTGTGTCTGCGTCCCTGCACTGCTGATCAGAGAACTTCGATAGCAGCATCTGTTGGGCCCCCCACATGCGCGCTCTTTCTCCTCATGCTGCACCACAGGGCTAGCCAATGCACGTGAGCTAACAGTCCTCAGTTCCTTCTCAACTGCCCTTGGCTAGAGACAGAGCATTTAGCTGTCTGTTTGCGGATCTTTAAGTTTTCTATCGACTGTTAATCTTCAGCGACCCCAAGGGTGGCCAAAAGCTATCTCCGTCTCACTCAGTATTCTCAGCACCAAGACCATCCAGTGCCCATGCCCCTCTGACCAGTACTGCTGAGAAGTCCATGGACTCTTTGGGCATGTGCACTAATATGCAAATGCCCTAAGACACTTCTGGTGCACGAGTCAGCATCAATGCTGCCAGTGACACTGGCCCATTTGGCACTGGAAAAGTCAGCAGGGACAAAGTCCTAATTGCCACCAGGGCAGTCGGTACCGGCATATTTTCAGCAAACCAAAAACCAAACGGTCTTAGAGGCCCGTAATTCTCCTCACCTCAGAACAGAAGTTCCAGACGCGTGCTGTGGCCATTCAAGGGGTAGCTCTCCTCAGCTGTATCCTGCCCCACCGTTATTGAGCGAGGGTTCAGAGAGAGTCAGATGAGGCTTCAACATACGCCTCCCAGGTTCCATATGGGACCCATTGCCAAAAGGGGGTCTGGGATGTACCGCCAGCTCGCACTGCCACCATCTTGGTACGGTCATCCCTGAGCACCTTCACCGGTGCCCATGCTACCAGAGTGGCCTAGGTGTCTGTCTTCTCCACAAAGATATTTACATCTTCAAAGGAAAGGTCCTCTGCAGTAGTCTGCACCTCCTACGGGAATCCTGAGAAGTGGAGCCACAACGCCCACCTCATCACTACAGCCATGAAGATGAGATGGGGTGCACATCTAAGTGACCTGACAACACAAGGAAAATGGTAACCTTCAGAGAGATCCCTACACATTAACCTCCTCAAGTTGAGAGTGGTTTGGAACGCCTGGGCTCACTCCCTACCACATATAGCAGGGTCTCCATAAAGATCCTTAATGGACAACATAGCTTGTATGTATTATATCAACCGCTGGGGAGTCAGATCGCCCTCCCTATTTTCAGAAGTAATGAAACTCTTGAATTGGTGCATTGTTCACAATATCATTCTATGCCTTACCACCCAAGTGCACAGAACTCAGTAATGAACAGTCTAAGCCACCCACACCATGAGTAGGAGATGCTCCCAGTAATACTTCATGATGTGTTCACACATTGGGGAACATCATCATATACCTTTTTGCCACTTACCTGAACAGGAAGTGAAAGCAGTACTGCTCCAGAGCAGGGAATGTCTTGCATTCCCTGGGAGATGCTCTTCCCCATGGGACAAGGACTTTCTCTATGCCTTCTCTCCATTTCCTCTGCTACTAAAGGTCCTGTTAAAGATGAAAAGAGACAGAGCCCTGTAATCCTCACTGCCCCCACATGGCTGAGACAAACCTGATATCCTTATCTGATGCAGCTTGCAATGTGTTCACCAATCTCCCTCCCAGCCACGCCGCATCTTCTCCCTCAGGACAAGAGTCACAGCAGGCATCCCAAGCTGGGGGTCCTCTGCCTCAAGACTTGGCTCCTATGTGCTCCAACATTTAGAATCATCATGCTCAAAAGAGGTACAGGAGGTCCTACTATACAGTAGAAAGCCCTCCAGGCAGTGCACCTACCTACAAAAATGGTCCAGGTTCCAGGCCTGGTGCATATCCCAGCAATTCCCTTCAGTCTCAGCATCTCTCCCTCATATTCTTGACTCTCAAAAAATCAGGGATGTCTTTGAGCTACCTTTTAAGTTCATCTGGCAGCTATTACAGCATTTCACCAATCTGTAGAAGGCCACTCAATCCTTTCGAACCCAACCACTAAGGGGTTCCTGAAGGGAATATCAAACCTCATACCTACTCCCTCCTGGGACTTAAACATGGTGCAGAAGGGGCTAACAAGATCCCTCTTCGAGCCCATGGCCATCTGTTCACGGTCACACCTATCAATGAAAAAATGGTCGTCTTAATTGCATGGTGAAAAGTTCCAGAGGGGTATTGGTGTTAATCTGTATACAGCAAAAACAATGAGAGTCCTGTAGCACTTTAAAGACTAACAAATTTAATTTTTGCAGGCATATGCTTTGGTGGGCTGTAACCCAGTTCATCAGCCCACAAAAGCTTATGCCTGCAAAAATTAAATCTGTTAGTCTTTAAAGTGCTACAGGACTCTCATTGTTCTTAATTGCAACCACCTAGGCTAGAAGAATCAGGGAGATGGCAACCCTGATGGTGCATCCCCCATACACACAAATCATCCTGGATAAGGTCACACACAGGTGTCATCCCAGGTTCATCCCTCAAGTATCCTCCTTATGCCACATCAGTCAATCCATTCACCTTCCAGCCTTTTATCCTAAGGCTCACCGAGACAATATGGAGGTCATACTGCATATGTTAAATGTCTGGAGAGCCCTGGGATTCTACCTAGATAGGACAAAATCCTTCAGGAAGTCCCCTTGATTATTCTTTTCCATTGCAGAGAGATCTAAGGGCTCAGCTATATCAACCCAAACGCTTTCCTAGTGGGTCTCAAATTGCATCAAACAATGTTACCGCATCCATAATACAACCGCTCCAGACTCAATCCATATGCATTCCACAAGATCGATCTCCTCATCTGCCAACTTCTTTAAAGATGTCCCCATTTCAGAGTTCTGTAAAGTGGCGAAGTGGGTGTCATTTCATACCTTTGTGAAACACCATGCGATTACTGGGAACTCTGCCTTTGATGCTATCATCGGTTCCACATACTATCAACGGTGACTAACTCAACTCCAAAGTGTCAGCCCTCTGAAAGTGGTACTGCTCAGTAGTCACTAGCGTAGAGCACCCATGGGGATACTACTTGAACAAGAAGTTACTCACCTTGTGCAGTAACTATGTTTTTTGAGATGTCTCCCCAGTGGGTGCTCCACTACCCACCCTTCTCCCCTTTACTTCAGAATTCTTGTTATGACTCTGTGAGAAAGAAAGAACAGAGGACGGTTTGCCTGCACACGCTGGCTAGCCTTGTGGTGCAGCACTAGGAGAGACAGTGTATATGCAGGTTCAACAGACACTGCTACCATAGCGCTCTGATCAACAGCACAGGGATGGAGACACAGACTGGAGGACCCATTTTGAGACCTATCAGTAAGCCAGTTTTTAATCCTTTCAGTGTGTGCTATATGAAATTTAAATCATTCTTGTCTTTTAATCAGTACCAAATTAATTGCCTTACAGAAGTCTTTTTACATCAGCACTATACTCTATATCAACCAAACTTGTAATCTCAAAAAAAAAAAAATTAGTTTGATTTGCATTAATTACATTACCATTTAAATATATGAAAACATGAACATTTGTGTTTGGATTCCCAGACAATACCATGTTTAAATCTTTTTTGTCAGTAGATCAGATATTTTTTATGTTTGTTTTGCCATTGCAGAGAGACCAACACTTCATAAAAATGGTCAAAAAATAATTTCCCCCTATGTCAGTGGCTTCCCTATAGAAGAGGACTTTTTGTTGAGTAATGGTAAAAATGCTGTCTTATCTTACAGCTAAGTGGTGCACTGACATTTTTGCCTCCTTAAAAAGCTGTGCTATTCTGATCATATCGGCTGTTATCAAATGCTGAATGAGCTTCATTTTATCTTTAATAGTATGGTGACAGGAAGTACTGACTGTGAAATATTCCAATTCAGTTTTGTAGCCAGTTATTTGTGAAACCATGAAAATGTTTTTCATTCTGAAATATTTTAAAATATTCTTATACACATTTTTGAGAGGCCCAGGCACCAATTTGAAACATCCTTTTCTGGTTTAACAAGTCTCATTTTCTAAGGAAATTAAAGATGTAACAAAAATCTCACAGTCATGTGAGAAAAAAATCTCACATCCTTCAGGTCAGGGTTGGATTTCAATTCAAGGAAGTTTTCCAAAATGGAAAAACATTTCCAGATTCATTTAGGATTAAGTGAATTCTGAACATGTTAAAAAGACAGAGCTAGACTGGCTGAAACCTTTTAATCAGTCATTCCAGTATTAATTAATCACATCTTTTTCTGTTATATTTTTGTTCTTACAGTTAATACCTATAATGCTTTAAGTGAATCAAACTGTACTTGTCCTTGAATCTGTCTTCCCAATTGGCAGCCCTCTAGTGCAGCATAGCATCATGGCATTTTTATTGTGTGTAGTGCACTAAATCATAACTTATGTGTAGTATTATATACATGCTTACATGAAATTGAATGGCAAACCCCAGTATGTTTTAGACCCAGTTTTCCTAATATGGAAAAGAAAATAACCTATACAGTGCATTATGCTGGTGAGAATGTGAATGAAATCAAAGCTTTCAGCACTTACATTTCTAATGGGAAAATGGCTGTGATCCATACCTAGAATTACCTAGCTTTTGTATTTTATAGCACTAAATAAACAGTGTATTTCATCCATAGGTGTCATGTGGCAAACAAGACTTGTCCAAAGAATCACATCTGGAATAATCAAATTTGCAGATGTCTGGCACAGCATGACTTCAGTTTCTCTTCCCACCATGGAGATACTGGTAAACAATTATATTTTTGAGGATTAAATGAAGTTGTTCTGTGCTAATTTACAGAAAAAAGAAAAAAACCACATTAACATTAAATGCAAATTAAACAGTTTCAATCTTTTTAATTCTTTGTAATTGGTTGTTTACAGAGTGCATTTTTTGCCCCCTTTTTTTTTTAATCTTAAAACATCCTTAGGTAAGATTGTATTTTCTTCATTTTAAAAAGTGGATAAATCGTAATTCTTTAGTTAAGAAATGTGAAATAAACAGATGGGTTCTCCATTTTTAGTAATGTGTGGATTCAGATTTTTTTATGCTTCCTGTATTCCTAGACACTGCTGATGAATTCCATGATATTTGTGGACCTAACAAAGAGCTTGATGAAGAAACATGTCAATGTGTCTGCAAAGGGGGTGTACGGCCTTCAAGCTGTGGACCCCAAAAAGAATTAGATAGAACATCATGCCAGTGTACATGTAAAAACAAACTTTTACCTAGTTCTTGTGGTCCCAACAAAGAATTTGATGAAGATAAGTGCCAATGTGTATGTAAAAGAACCTGCCCCAAACAACAGCCCCTAAATTCTGCAAAATGTATCTGTGAATGTATAGAATCTCCAAATAAATGCTTCCTAAAAGGAAAAAGGTTTCATCACCAGACGTGCAGGTGAGTTAAATGACTAAAAGATTCCATAATCTATTTGTTATAGCACTGGATAGGGACTAAAAATTTTGGGGTCTGTTCTTATCTTTGCCATGGAATTACTTTATGACCTTGGGCAAATCATAAAGCCCTTTTTGGCTCAATTTAGCATTTGTAAAAGGACCATCTGAAGCTTAATGAGTGTTTGAAAAGCACATTGTGATTCTTGGATTCTTTAGCTATTCACTGTGATTTCAAGTAGAGAAAACACAGTATGAATTTACACTCTTTTAGTAGGTCTTTTGGCTGAGATATACAGTAAAACCAAGTTCTAGACCACTTGTAGTCCTTAAAAATCCCAGTGTACTTTGTACCAGAGCTGGAACATTCAGATCAGTGTCTTAGTCAGTATCCAAGTTGGATAAGTAAGTTCCTAACTAGATTTTGCCTGTAGTTCAATTTGGAGAAATTGCTCCTCATGTTCCCTCCACCCCAAAGATGGCTGTAGGGTTAGTGAGTGAAAGCAATTGGCATACAGGTTTTAAAGCTTCTGGAGCTCATTATGAAAGGCAGGGGCTATCTAAATTTATGTCAAATAGTATTATTGCAGGAGAACAACTAAACCACAAATGTGATTGCCCAATTTATCCTTTAAAATGGGATTCTGGTGTGCATATTCCATACAAGATTTTTCGCACTGCAAGCAGTATAATCAAAGCCACTAAACTTGGAAATATTTCACAATTCTGAAAATCGGGTTTTTTCCTGCTTCATACATTATCACTATCAATTAAAATGCATTAATCTGTCATGTAATTTTGTTGAGGTAATTAATTCTTATATGTACTATGGCAAACTGCCAACTCCCCCCTGGTGGGTCTCACGCTTTACCTCTGCCACCTGTGGTCGCCCTTTACCTCTGCCCCCAGCTACCTCGTCTCCCCTGACTGTAGTGAGCTCTGTCTCCTGTCCTGGAAGAAAACCTTCTCCTGCAGCTGCCCGAGATCTTCTGGCAGCTTTTCCTGCATGTGTTCCCTCCCCTTCCTTTAGGGAAGGCAGGGTTTAAATACTCCTGGCCTGGCCCTTCATTGGGTCCAGGTGCCATTAATTGCCCTGCTCTGTTCTTCCCTCTGCCTCATAGGCAGAGGGTTTTTAACCCTTTTGGGCCCTCATACCGGCCCTGGCATACTCTTTTGTAGCCATCTGGCTTGACTTTACCAGAGTACATATAAGGCATCTGTCACTATGCTGTCTTGTTAGGATGCTTTGCAGAAACATTGTTAGATTTTACAATCTAAAAAGACAAGGCGATCAGATGTAGACAAACCATACATCAAAATACAGAATTTGTAAATTGTTGTTTCACCCCACTTCCCCCATCCCCCCCGCCTCACATGACAACCTCCCATGTGTGTAGTATTACCACAGTCTAACTCTGTTCATTTCAGGTGCCCTCCTCTAACGCCCAAGTCCCTATAGGCGAACATTCAGCTTCACTCTGAAGGGGTGAAAAGGGAAAAAGTGTGGTAAGGCAGCTCCCAGTGGCTTTCCCCGCCTCAGGGCATGGAGCAGTCAGCTCACATGATCCATCCCTGCTCCCTCCACTGTATGTCCAGCAGCAGCTCCTGGCCACTCCCCTTCCCTGACTTAATTGGAAATTAGGGTAATTACCACCAGGCATTCTGCACATACAGGGCCATCATTGTTAGTATACGGATGTCAAATTTTTTCTGGGGTGCAGTGCAAATTACACTTTGAGTTGGGGTCCATACACCAGGGGAATAAAGTTAACAAGTAAGAGGCATTTTGTGATCTTCTCCAACCACAGAATGTCCCTTTTTAGTGGTGTTATGTACCAAAGAACAACCTTAAAAGAATGCTAAGGCCGCAAAGGCAAGCACCCGAAATGCCAGAATTCAGGATGCCTCTGCAACCTCAGGTCAACCCCCCTGTGCATGTGTGCTATGCTAACATCTTCAATTGTATAATCACATGCTGTGTTTTCCAGATGACTTCTGCCTCGTTCAATGCACAGGATAAGAAGCACTCATTAGCTCTTCAGTTTTTGTTTTCTATTCAGTGTTTGGGCCTGTGCCTTATTTTCTGTATATTATTCAAACCCAGCTCTGAAAACAGAATTATTAATTTCCTCATGTGCTTTTCAATGGTGTTTTTCACTATAGTATCCACCTAGCCCCAGTACCCCAATTCTGGCTCCTCACCTGACATTTCTTTCCCCACCTCCCCTGTCTAGCCCTGTCTCTTTGTCCAGTCAGTCCCAGTTCTCCTCCTACATCCCACTCCTGGTCACATCCCTTCAGTCCCTCATCCATTCTCAGTGTTCCCCCCGCATCCTTCTTTTCCCTCCCCAGCATCCAGTCCCAATGTCCCCAGACTGCACCAGCTCCCAGCCTCTTTGCCAATCAGTTCCAGCCTCCACTTCTCCCCAGCTCCTAGTCTGCCTGTCCCAGCTCCTCTCCTTCCCAGCTCGTGTCTCCTTGCCCAGTCAGTCCCAGCAGATTCCTTTTCACAATTTACTTCTTTCTCTTTCCCCTGGCTCCAGCTTTGGGCCCCGCTGCATTTTAATCAGATTACCTCCTGCTCCACTCTGCTTGAGGACAAGAGCGATGGGCTTCCTTCTCTCACTTCTGCTGCCTAGCCCACCGCTCAGAGACGCTGGAAGCAGCATTTACAGGGAAAGTCAAGCTTTGCCCCTGTAGTCCTAGGCTGCAGCATGCGTGGGTCACTCTGTAGGGCTGGCACAGGGCCAGTCTGCTCAGCACTAGGAGTTGTGAAAGGCTCAAGTATGCTTCATGAGGACAGACACGTGTGTGATTTTAATTGTTCTGGCAAGATTTTGCTGAGCATGGGCCTGCTATGATTTTTCTAAGATTTGTAACTTGCTCAGAGATGAGCATAATTTAATGAGGATGGCAAAAGCCACATCCTTGAGACAAAGGTGGTTCCCTCACCAAATTTCTAGTCCCTGCTCCAAAGCGTGGGGATGCTTAGAGAGTTGCTTGAAGGAAAGGAGCCCAGAATTATTTTTTTAACAGGGGAAAAGTTGTTTATCCCTAACCTCATTCTTGGAAATGACTGAAGCATTTTAGCTGAATTTTTCTGAAAAAAATTCAGGCTGAGGAAAACACTTGACACAACATATCAGTACAGATGGTTAAAGTTTGACAAAGTCATAAGCAGCTGAAAGCCTGGTCTTATTAATGAGAAGTGTACAACTTTAACAATAGATAAGTGACAACTCCCTGTAGAATTAACCCTTCTTCCCTCACACGCTTATCTGTAAAGACTATATCAGCATAGCAAGGTCGCTGTAGCTAACCACACTGGTATAGGAACACCACATCCCCAAACAACGGCAGCCACGTCAGTGGAGGCATTCTTCCATCAACATAGCTGACAGTTAGGTCACCAGAGCTACATGGTTGTGGATTTTTCACACTCCAGACTGACATAGCTATGTTGACCTAACTTTTAAGTGAAGGCCAGCCCAAAGCCAGATTGTTTGGATGAGGGCAGGGAGATCTGTGCACCAGTTGAAAGCATCCAGAGGGCAGCATCCAGCTTATGTATGACAGCCCTCATCTACTACTTTTTAATGTATATTACCCAACTGCTTTACTAGAGTTGGGCATTCTGGGAAATACAACATCCAAATAGATGAGTTTTTGGCCTTGGCCTCAGTTCAGTGGCTCAGATGGCATGACTTTCTCGTGGAAATTCAGAAATCTCTTTGAAGTCTTTAAATGGGAGGCACTAGGGAAGTAAAAAATATCATTGTAATAGGCAGCTCAGAAGGCAAACAAATTCTGCATCCAATTCACCCCCATCTCTGTATCCAAAGAAGATTTTTCCCAGTCCAAACTTACTCCTGATTTTTTTTTCGGGCATAGATGGTAGCACACGAAGGTAGAGGCATTGCTATTAAGTGCCACATTATTTTAGTTAGGGATCAACTCTACCTAATTCTCTTTTCACAATTTATCCCAGACAGCATTAGAGTTTTTCCTAATTGACATGATATAACATGAATCTCAGAATTATATAAACATGCTAACGAATCAGGCCACTGTGACCAATTCCACTGAAAGCTCTGAACAAGATGTGGCTAGTCAGTAACTGCCACTGCTGCTGTCTTCCTCATTCTTTACTAATTTCTTCATATTCATGTTCATTGGTAGAATTAATTCACTTGCATTAATGCAATGGTAATCCAAGACTTCATTTTAGAAACACATTACTGTAAAGTGGCAAGTCAATGTCCAAAATACGCACGCAACATGCTAAACCCATCAGCAATGATAATTAGAGTAGGCTTAGTCTAAAAACAGAAAAAAATTGCCTGGGGAAGACTACACTGAAAGTACCTCAGTACAAAATAGCTAGCATCTGTAAACAGAAATATGAAAGAGAAATATTTAGCAAGAATTATTACAATAGAACATCGTTATACCAGTATGTTTCATAGAACAGACGCACATTATTTAAAGACAAGTTTAAAATATAACTCTTGAAATCTGAAACATATACTTTACTCTCTTGATTCGCTGCCAATGTCTGAAAAAGCCACAGACTAGTACTTTGTCTCCATTACACACCAGAGGTTATTTGGCATTGCTATTGTAAGGTTATTTTAGGTCAAGCTGTTTAAAAAAAATGAGGTGGGGGGAGAGAAGCCAAGGAATTAGCTTTGTACAACTCCTTGTTCAAGCAAATATCCCACTAATGAGGAACATCTTGTTTATAGATGCAATCTGTAGTTTAATGATCTATTTGTATTAAAGTTATTTCAGTTAATATGATTGTTACCATTTCTTCTCCTTTAAAAGCTATCATATACATAGGGGCCTGAATCCTACACTGAAAATCACACCAGTGCAATACAGCAAAGAGACTCCCACTGAATTCACTGGGGATCTGTGGAAGTACATACTTTTCCCTATGCAGTTCTCAGAGCAGGATCAGGGTCATAGTGTAGAAAATCTATCTTTTCTATTGGGCAAATGTCTAGTAAATACAAAGAAAAAAGTAAAGCACTCTGACCTGTAGCATCAACTCATTAGGGAATGCTGGCTCAGCCTAGGAGACGTTCAGTAGTGGCATACTAAAGTGGCTTGCGTACTAGAAAAAATGTTACCAGTATTTGATAGAATATACCTTGGTATATTATTCTATCTTAGAATGTAATTAGAGCTGGGTAAATATTTCAAAGGGGTGTTAATGAATATTCATTTGCATAAAAACACAGATTTAGCCCAGCAATATTCCTGACCCCATTTAGTTGCTTTTCATTACAAGAAAATTCACGGAAATAGATGAGAGCAGTATTCATATTGCACAAATGTAATACTCTGGCCCATCTCCAATAAAATATATCTTTACAGGATTTAAGTGCGCTCTGGTATAAGTGCAGCATAAGTGTACTCAGTCAGACTTATGTTTCTCTTTGATTACCCCCTTTTTACCAATAACTGTTTTCTTTTCCCCTTCCTCCAGTTGCTACAGACCACCTTGTACAGTTAGAACGAAACGCTGTGAGCCTGGATTTTCTTATAGTGAAGAAGTGTGCCGCTGCGTACCCACATATTGGAAAAGACCGCTTATTAATTAGTGAAGAAAGCACGACTTGCCATTTTGGTGTACATTTTTCCATTAAAAAAAAAAAACTGCTAACGTTGGAATTAACTGTGCACCAGAGACCATGTGGGGCTCATGGAGACAGACATGTGCTTTTCCCAAGAAATGTGGAAAGCACATGTAGACAATAATGGGGCTCATATTGTGTAAAGAACTCACTAAGGACTTGTTTTCTGCCAATGACCAAACAGCCTAGGTTTTCCTCCTTGTGATTTTTTTAAAGAGATAATGACTATATAATTTATTTCCACTAAAAACATTGTGCAGCATTCCTGTTTATAGCAATAACAATTGTTAAAGCTCACTGTGATCAATATTTTTATATCATGCAAAGTATGTTTAAATAAAATGAAAATTGTATTATATACTGGTGAAACTGTTCAGTTGATTATTTTACCCAATCTGTACAAACCAACTACAAATCAACAATGTGAATGGTGGCTCTTAAAATAGTTTCTAGAAATCCAGAGCTAGAGTTCCTATCCATTAAAAGTAAGTGATATTATGAAAGTAAGCATAAGTGAGACAGCAGTGAACTTTTTATATTTACAACATCTATGTCGATTGATATTTCATTATTTAGACACAGATAATATTTCATAAAAACTATTATGAGTCCTCAGGAACAAGGACAGGACAGGACAAGTTGCACAGGAACAAAGCTTGTTGTTCAAAGGACAGCAGCAGCTAGTAATAAGTCACATTCACACACATGCCAATATATATATTAAAAAAATTATATGGTTATTGTTCATGCAGTTGTAATGTAAAACAACGATCTAACTGAAAAAATATTTCCATATGGAATTTTCAATTATGCTTTCCAATTTAAAGATTGTGTCCTAAAATTCAAAGCAAAATAGTTTAAAATTAGATGTTTTACAGTTTCATATTGTAAGTCAAAATATCTTTATCTGAAGTCTCTTTACACCAGATGCTTTTAAGAGAAAATAATTCATTTCTCTTTCCACTGTGCATCAGAAAAGACGTCCAACAATCCAGTCTGGATTTTCAAGATAACAGTTGTTTGTACAGAGGTTACAGAGCATTTTTAACATGGAAAGTCTCCAGTCTAATGTGAATGGAATAGCAGTCTAATAGCAATCAAGGAATCATTTCAGACATTAGGAAAAGAAATTTAGATAAATATGCAAAGTGTGTCGGATATAGGAATGGGGCAAATACACCTAAGATGGCAAAAGAAAAGTTACTTACCTTGTACACTAACTGGAGTTTGTCAAGATGTGGTGTTCCTATGTGTATGCACCCAACATGCCTGAGATTTGAAAGCTTTCACTAGCAGTATCTGCTGGCCTGCACATGAGGCCCTACCCCCCCGCCCCCCGCAGGCTCCCCATTGAGGGTATAAAGGATGGTGTTGCCCAACTGCCACTCTGGTTCCTTCTCCGTCTCAGAATCCTTGAAAAAAGAACTCTGAGCAGAGGGGAAGTAGGGAGGAAGTGGAATGCACATGGGGACCACACAACTTGAAGAACTCAAGTTACTGTACAGGGTAAGTAAGTTTCCTTTCTTGAAGTCATTGTTCCTACGTGAATTCCACTTCTGGTGACTTCTATGCAATAATTGCAGTGAGGAGGAGGGTGCTTGGAGTACCCGCAGCAGCATCTGAAGCAGCTACTTGCACTAATGTGTAGTGCTGAGTGAAGGTATTTATGGAACCCTATGTTGCAGCTTTGCAGATATCCAGGATGGAGACATTATTGAGTAAAGCCATAGATGCTGCCTGGGCTTTCATTGAATGTACTCTTACAGGAGCTGGGCCTTATCAGTCATGCATCCTGAGGTCCATTTGGACAGTCTTTGGGCAGAAACTGCATTACCTTTCATTAAAGGAAATCAACAGTTTGGGAGACCATCTGAACAGTTTAGCCTTGTCCAGATAGAAAGGCAAGGCTCATCATATATCTAGCAAGTACAGCTTAAATTCTTGTCTGTGGTATGTGGTTTTGGATAAAACACAGGAAGATGAATGACCTTATTCAAATAGAACCCAGAGATACCTTTCAGAACGAATGGAGGGTGGAGCCTCAAGGACATTTGATCAGGATGAAAGACAGTCTATAGTGGATTTGCCATGAAAGCTCCTAAGACTCCCACTCTTCTGGCCAGAGTTAAAACCACCAAGAATGTGATTTTCTTTGAAAGGTGGGATAAGGAACAAAAGTGTAGAGGTTCAAATGGTGAATTCGTTAAAGGTTGATAACAAACTTGAGCTCACATGATGATGTTAAATGAGATACCAGTAGAAAACACTCTGATAAGACCCTATAGAAATTGGACCACAACCAAGTGTGCGAATATGGTAGTGTTGTCTATTAAAGGACGGAAAGCACTGGTGGCCACAAGATAAGCCTTGATGGAACTAGTGGAGAGACCTGAAGTCTTCAGCAGTAAAATGTATTCTAATATGACTGGGATTTCTGCTTGTATCAGTGTTGGCTGGTGTTACTTGCATCATGACATAGCACCTCCATTTGGCACCATAGCATTTTCTAGCCATGTCCTTCCTGATCCTAGTTATGATGGACTGGACTCTATATGAGCATGTTCCTTCTAGCATTATCCAAACACCATACCACCAGATGGATGGTTGGGGTGGTGAGTCATACCTCTATGCTGCGTCAACAGATCAATTGACAGGGGAAGCTTGAGGTGGGGGAGGCAGATAGTTCCAGTTCCCTCTGTTACATCAGCTATCTGGGTCATGTTGGTGCTACTAAGATGACTCTTGCCTCGTTCTGTTTGATTTTGTTCAAACTGTGAGCAGCAGGGGGATTGGAAGAAACACGTACATTAGATGCTGCGACCAGGGAATCAGGACTGTATCTCCTAACAAATTCAGGCATAAGAAGAACACAAGAATGGCTATACTGCCTCAGACTAATGGGCCATCTAACCCAGTGGACTTCCAACATTGGCCGATGCGAGGTGGTTCTGAGAAAATGAACAAAACAAGCAATCATCGAGTGATCCATTCCATGTGGTCACTCCCAGCTTCTGGCAGTTAGAGGCTAGGGACACCCAGAGCATACAGTTTCATCTTGGCTAGTAGCCATTGATGCACCTATTCCTCAGGAATTTGCCTAATTCTTGTTTGAATTATAGCTTTGGTCTTCACAACATCCTCTGGCAATGTGTTCCACGGGTTGATTGTGCATTGTGTGAAAAAATACTTCCTTTCATTTGTTTTAAGCCTGCTGCCTATTAATTTCATTGTGAAGGAATAAATAATACTTCCTTATTCACTTCCTCCATACCATTCATGATTTTATAGACCTTTACCATATCCCCACTTAGTCTTCTCGTTTCCACGCTGAACAATCCCAGTCTTTTTAACGTCTCCTCATACAGAAGTTGTTCCATATCCTTAATCATTTTTGTTGCCCTTCTCTGTATCTTTTCCAAGATGGGACGACAAGAACAGCACACAATATTCAACATGTGGGCGTATCATGGATTTATACATTGGCATAATGCTATTTTCTGTCATATTAGCTATCCCTTTCCAAATGGGTTTCTAATATTCTGTTAGTTTTTTTGACTGCTGCTACATATTGAGCAGATGTGTTCAGAGAAATATCCACAGTGATGCCAAGATCTTTCTTGAGTGGTAACAGCTAGTTAAGTTCCCATCATTTTGTACGTGTAGTTTGGATTATGTTTTGCACTGTGCATTATTTTCCATTTTTCAACATGGAATTTAATCTGCCATTTTGTTGCCCAGTAACCCAGTTTTGTGAGATCCCTTTGTAACTCTTTGCAGTCTGTTTTGGACTTAACTATCTTGAGTAATTTTGTATTGTCTGCAAATGTTGCCACCTCTCTTTACCCCTTGAGCCTTCCTGAACCATATCTTTGGCACCTGTTCTTTGGGCTCAATGCTATGACCAGAAGACACCCATTGACTGAATCTGAGATGAGTCATGCTGTCCTGCAGCTCCCACTGATGATCCTTGGGAAAATGTCTGCAGCACAAATGAAGTCTTATGAATGGGGTCACATAAGTATCTGACACCATGTGACCCAGTAGGGCAGGGCAAGATCATAGTGATATTTGAGGGGTTAGCTGAAGTTGACTGATTAATTGTAAATTGTCTGTGTCTCTATTGGTAAATATGCCTTTGCAATGATTGAATCCAGTCTCGCTTCAGTGAATTCCATCTTCCATGTCAGGGCTAAAATGGACTTTTTTTGCTTAATCTGAGGGTGAGATGTTGAAAGACATATTATATTATATATATGTGTGTGACCTCTTGTACAGTCTGGTATGATTGATATATTTGATGAGTCAGTCATCCAGGTAAGCAAGACTGCAATGGCTTGGGGACATAGATGGGCTACCACAACCACTAACACCTTTATCAGTTCTTTTGGTCTGTCAATAGTCTGAATAGAAGCACCCTGTATTTAATGGTTCATAGCTATGATGAACCTCAGGAATCTCCTATTTGTTGAGTTACCACCTATATGGAAATAGTGTCTTTGAGATCAAGAGCTGTAAACCAATTACCTTGATTCAGGGATGGGATTATTACAGAATGGGTTGACCCTCCTGAACTTCAGATTTTGAATATAAGGATTTAGTAGCCTGAGGTCCAGGATAAACCTAAATCTGCTTTTTGTGGAACTATCTTAAGTAGAAGTCTCTTTGCATGTGCTGAGTGAGGACTGATTCTAAAGCTCCTGAGTGTTGAAGTGATTCAATATAGTAATTCTCTTTGCCTGGGACACGAGATCTCCCAATTTTTGAACTAGGATGTAGCTAGTCCTTTTCTCTTTGAAGATGATGATGATTTGGAGGGAGATCAATCCTTCTTATGGGGGATGTAGGGTCAGGGAAATGTCCAAATCCTGTCTCCTCACTCTTTCCCGGCTTCTTACCAGAATCCAAGTGCTTCGTGTTGAAGGCTCTGGAGCCAACTGAAACGAAGCTCAAGAGAGCTCTCGGATTCCTAAAGTCAATGTACAGGAGGGATCCCCGGGATCTGGTTCAGACTTCATTCTCATGGTTGTGTCGATGGGGAACGTTTTCAGACAGTCCTCCCTCGCCTGTCTGGTCTGGCAGGAAAAGGAATGGCAGATGTTGCACTTGGAGGTGATTTATGTTTCTTTCCAAAGCAGTATAAATAAACAAGTAGTTGTCATTGAGAGGTAATGGCCTCAGACAGACCACACAGGTTTTGAAGACAGGAGTCTTGGGTGTAATCCACAGGCTCCTGGTGGCAGGAAGCAGGAGGGAGACAGGGGATATAACCCCCAGACCTGAGACCCCTCTAACAAACTAAACTATTTCTAATTAACTATGAAAAGGTTAAAATTATATTAAACTACAGTAACACTAAATATATACAAGAAGAAAAGCTATCCAAGACTACAGCTATGTGTGGACCTGAGCATTCTGTCTCAGGCTAAAAGTATGTGAAGGAACTGGAGTGGCAGTTGGCTGGCCAGCAAACACTGCTATCAAAAACCTTTCAGTTTCAGGTTCATGACGCACATGTGCTACCAGAAGTGGAATAAACATGGAAACAAGCACTCAAATATGATGGTATTTGAAATGGTAGCTTATCATGGAGCAATACTTAAATTTTCAAATTATTGCACCTAAAGTGCTCAGTCTGAACAGCAGCTTCCATCCATTTCAGGTTGTTTCTTTTCTTTTTGTATTAATATTGTGATATGGATGTTCCTTAGAAAGTCAATGCACGTTACTGGACCCTAGACCTAGATCCTGGGATGCTCAGATATCAGAGTTCATAAAAGTGAATGAAAGCATCTTGTACTCATTCAATCCACAGTATTAAGAAGTGGAATTTGTGAGTACTTCTAGTGTTCCCAAAGCTGTAATCATCCAAATTGGATAGAAATCAGGCATTCAAATACTAAGGAGATGAAGTAACATAATAAAACAATGAATAACATCTTAGATAGGGGTGGGGAATCTTTGATGACAGATCAGCATCAAAGTGCAACCTTGAGCCAGTATGACATGTAACTTCTTGTCAATTGGACTAATGGTGACTAAAGTCACTAAGGTCTAATTTGTCAATGTCAATCCCATCTAATGTAATTTTGAAAATAGAGGTATTGCCAAAGAAGTTGAAGAGAACTGGAAACCCATTTATGAACATCAGGCAATCAGTTAGATAGGCAAAAACTATCATTAGAAACCAATTATGATGCACTATAATTTTATTTGACTCTACCATCAAGACACACAATTTTACACAGTGCTATGAAGTAAATTTCCCAAGACAAAAAACCCTAAAAAAAATAACTTGACTTAGTAGCTGGGGTGAGCCAAAATGTAATAGATCTTAATTCTCCCCTTGAGGTGAAATGTAATTGTGATCAAAAGCTAGGAAACATGGACAAAGACAAAAGTAGTGGCAGCAATTCCAACAATCAACTCTATATGTACCATAAAAATCCCACTGTACACTACTAAAATGTATAAGAACCGGGCATACCAATAAAGGGCAACTAAAGTCCTAGCTAAACAAATGCTCATTTAGCACATGAACAAGTGCAGCACTGTGAACATGTCGAAACCAGATTAAAAGGTTTAACTAGAGCAGTAATCAAGCAGACTTTTTCAGCACCCATTGGACATACTGTATATACAGAGGTCACCAAAGCAACTACAGTACTATACATAGTCCACACACATATGGAAGGTCAGAAAATGAGAACACAGATCAGGAAACACCAACTTTAATACAAACATTAACAGTAAAGAAGCAAGCATTTACTGGAAGCAATTTTTCAAGTTGTTTAGCTTCTGAAATATACTGTGGTTCACATAAGCTGTGAGCAAGTGCCTGATCCCCTTTTCAACTAAAAATATTAAAATACGCAGTTTTTACAATTTTGACAAAAGCCAGGGCCTGATTTCTAAAAGATCTGGCACCCAAATAGATTTGTGCTTAATTTGCATGTGCAATTAGCATTGCTACGCACACAAAATTAGATATTTGTGCGTACAAGTGAGTAAGTGGCCATTCTCCCAGATGTGCCTGTGCAGCATTACTGTTCTTGCACCAGAATGCAACTTTTGGATGTCAGGCTCTAAATGTGTTCTGTTTCAAACAAAATATTTTTTTCATTTTTCATTCAGGCTTGTGGTAACTATTTGAATTAGCATTAGGCTGCAAATCTCCATTCCATTTTATAAAATGTGGTTTTGTGTATCCCAGTGTTTCTAGAAATAGGCTGTGTTTACGGCAGCTGTTAACTCAGGGATGCAAAATTTTAGATGAGTGGCTCAAGCTACATAAAAGTTGACATTTTCCTCCTGCTGTGTGAAGATGATGTATATGGATTACAGTTGGTTTCACTGCATTTTTATAGTGTTGTTTGAATATAAACTATACAGCAGTTACTATTGTATTTTTCATTCTGATCTTATTACTTCATTGTTAAAAACGAAATATGCAGTGTTCAGGGTACACAGCCTAGTCAGAGCTGGGTCTGTTGGCCAATGCTGATTTTATATTCTAAGTGCTTCAGCACCATCAAACACAATTCAGGCTTTTTTAGCAACTCTAGGCAAAGCAGCAAAAAAGCTTGTGGGTGCTCCACTTCGATTATATAACTTTTTATGGCCCTCTATATATAGCTTTAATTTTGCGTGGTTTTGACCCGCCACATGATCTTTATGGTTTTTCTAGACTGTATCTCAATGACAGCTACAAATGCTCTTTAACTCCAGTTCTTCCTTTCCTCATTTTCATGGGGATTTGTTATGTTTTGTTTCCAGAAGCATAAACAGGTATGATTAAGTGCACTGAAGCTGGGACATTTCTTGCAAAGCCTATACAATAGACTTCCCTTGAAGAGTTATTCAGCTTGTTCATATAAGACCAGTATTTTTGCACCTGTACTTAAAGCTAAGGATCTGAGTAATTTGTGTGACCACTGTGCTCTCCAGACAGTCTTCCTAGCTAGAAACTGTTACGGACTCACTGCAGTATTTGGAGGAAGGAGAGGTTATTCCCAGCTGGGAAAGTTTGAAATCTACCACTGAAGACTATTGTTAAGGGTACATATCATAACTGAAGTAGGTCTGATTTATAGTAATTAAGTACTTTCCTTGGCCTCACTGAATCAACTGAAAAACTGCAGTAGTGTATAGTGTATGTATAGTGATTAATTTCATAAGTACTCCTACATCCAAAAGAAAGAAATGGAATACAAATAGTGGATATAGGGAGGTTACCAATTTGATCATGGTATGACTCAATTTTTCAATAATTGTTGGTAATAATTACATGTATTATTTTATCCAGTGTCTGAAACTATGAAGTGAACTTACATTTAGCTTGGGGATATGTTAGATAATTGCAATGGTTTGCATTACATGAAAAGTTTTACATCATAAAACAACGTTTTGCTGCTTGCATAAGCATTTGTTTGGCAAACCACTATGGAAGTTTCTGTAAGTCTTATTATTGCACAATTACCTTGTTTCAGCATACAGTATTGCGCTAGTCTCTTGGTTCAGCAAAGTACTCCCCATCAAAAGCCTAGTTTTATATGTTCATATTTTTATTCTGGGTAAAAGTTCGGTATCTGTTCTTGACACATACTGACCTTACATCTCAATTTCAGTAAAATCTCTATTCCAGTCTTCACATTTGGATCTGCAAACATGGCCATGCTGCACTGACTTGGTAACATTCTCAATGAGTGTTAAAGCATGCACACAAACTAATTTGAAAGAACATAGGCACAAATTCCACTCTTTCCTCTTCTCTTCCCCTTGTCTCTTTGAATTAGATGAATCTCTAGTTGGATTGAATTTTATACGAATCCAGTCAATTCTTCCTAGCTATGTGGAAGTGACACTAATGTGTTTCTGTTCTTCATCGGTCTGTTGCCTTTGCCATCATTAATCACTTACCTTCTCTCACTTGGTCTCTGCTTTAAGCTTCTACAACTCAGAGTTTTCCTAATTCTCCTCCTAACTTTCTGGCTGTTCCTTCAGCATGCCCCAATCCTTCTCTCTTCCTTTATGGGTGGTTCTCCTGCCCTCTCCCTTTAAGGGTGAAATTGACCCCTATACAGAGGACTGGCAAAAGGCTTCTGGTGCCACTTAGGTCCTATTTTAGCAGCTTGTGCTGAACTTCTACTATAGATATATTTCATCCTAGATTAATTTATCCTGTTCCATAATTTCACCCATTCCTACTATATCAATGATTCCCAAATTTCTCTGCATCGCCCTGACGTCTCCCCCTCATCCAAAGTTCACAACTTTAAAAGCCTCTCTTCTTGGACACCTGGCTACAGTCTCAAATTCAATCTAATAATACAGTCTAATATTAGACTGTAAAAGTAAAACAATCTAATACTTTAGACTCTATATGAAATCAACCTCTAAAGTTACTGGCTCAAAACCTCACATTGTGTATGTACAAAGCCCTTCTGCCCAAACAGATACAGTTTCTATGCAAAAATGAGTTTCTGCCTGTGCCTTGCAATCAAAACCTTCCTGCACAAAAAATGGCTATGTAAAATAGCTCCTGCAATTTATGACCTCTTTGAAGATCTGGAGTTCAATGCTGCCTGGTCCCAATCCAGTCTTGCACTTAAAGAGTACTATTGACTTCAATTATTCAAATCAGTTCCTTAAACTCAAACATTTTTGTTGCAGCAAACTATCTGTTTCTAAAATACGAAAAATAAGTCTGAAATATGAAAAATCAGTAACTTACATCACATGCTTTTTTTATCCTCAGAAAATTGAAGAAATCTCTGTTTAAAGGGACTTAATAGCAAAAACTTACCAAATTGCTTTGCTGCAAATTCATTCTCCTGCAGAAATTTCCCATTGTTTAGCCTTCTTAGGTTACCATGCTAACCACCAGAGTGGAAATTAGCTATCTTCACAAAGTGGCAGATTTTGAAATATTTTTTCTATGGTAAAACTAAGCTAATTACTTTTAGTAGAGTAAGATTTAGGATGTACAGTTTTGACTCCACTGCTGCCTCCTGTAGCATGATTAGGTTTTCCTGGTGAGAATGATAAATGAATATGAGCATCAAGTGGAGTTTTGGTACCTTGTATAGTAATTTTAAGGAAAAAGAAGAACAATAAGGCATTGTGGGGTGGGAACATTTTATATTAAGGCAAATAAGTAACATTTCCCAAAAGAGAGCATATTTTATATAAGGAAAATAAGTTTTATAGGGTAACATCACTGTATGTTAGAATAGTTAATCATATTTATGATTTAATTGCATTGCTACAGTACTTCCATGTATTAATTCATTTTCAGCAGCCTAGAGACAGCACTGTGACAGAAATACCAACATTGAGTGTAAATAGAAATGCATGAGATTTATCCTTACCCTTATACACAAATAAATTCCATTAACATTATACACACTTAGCTAAGATAGTAAGATACCTTGAGGTCCCTGAAAATGCAAATTTGAAAGCCCACTCTTTCTTTAGCTACTGTAGGATAGTACCTAAGATTTCTGTTCCGAGGAAAGACAGTCCTTATCTCATTTCTTTGCCACATTCCATGTCTTAGATCCCACTGAAGATTATTTTATCTGCAGTAAAAGTTCCTCAAACTAAATGTTACAAATTTCAGTCAAAATTAAAAAAAAACCTGGTACATTTAGGACATACTACTGGTATACCAAAAAAAAAATTAATAAAACAAACAGTAAAACTAATGACAGGTCACAGCCTACTGTTTAGAGAATAGTAGCATGAAAACTTACTGATGCATTTTAAATGAATGTTGTTCAATGTAATCTAGAATTAATGGGAAACTTTATTAAATCTACAAATATTAAGATTTTGGGTTCCTGTGAGTCTATTCTACTGAAGATCTTTTAGTTAAAAGTTCACTTTATTTTGTTTCTTTAAACATACTGGAACCATATCCTATACCCTTTTTGCAAAATACTTCTATTATAACTACCATGATTGTAGTTGTTTGCACAGCATTATAGAAGAAAAACTGAAAAGCAGTTAGGTAAAGTATCAGTTTTTCTTAACGTCATTAAAATGACTCTTAATCCACATAGAAAATAATTAGCGTTGTCATCTAAGTTATTATCTGGCCCTCATCTTGCAATTCACTGTATGGGCAGCCTTCGTGCACCCATCATTGACTTAAGTGAAACTCAGTGCATGTAAAGGAGTGTATGCCCATGTGCTTCTAGTTACAGGACGAGGGACTCAGTTTTCCTGATTCACTATCATTTCCCACTGAACTTCTTGTAATTTAAAGGCATGTATAATTTTTCTGTTTGTGTGGGGTTTTTTTTTACTGTCTTAGCTAAATAATAATAAAAATAGACCTCATTTTGTATAAGTGATTAGCAGGATTCAGATGCTGAAAGGTTGTATCTATCATTGCTCCCTGAATGTCAATAATGTATTGTGATGGTTATCTTTCTAGTTTTATTTTTAATGCAAATAATCCATAAATTACACTAAATATTAGCAAAAAGATGCTCACTGTTTTTTGTACACTTAGCCATCTGTATGGTGTTCATTTTTGTGGTCCTTTCTAGCAGGAGATGATGTATCTTTTTATTTACTTCTCTTGTGTGTGATTTATTTTTCTTGTATTTTGTCCTTTGAAAGAATGTGGGGGGGTTATTTATTTATTTCAAAGGTAAATAAAAAGAATATGAAAAACTAAGTCAGTCACATGACCAGATGAAATAAACATGTTTATTACACGTAAATACTTTCTGATTGCATATTTAGTAAACATGCCTGCTCTGGTCATTGTACCCCAGGTAAAAGGGGCTGGAGTGGCATAAAGGTGCCCTAGAAACCCTTTTTGTGCCTAAGGAAGGATTCCCTTAGTGCAGGAACTGAGGAAGACAGGTATAAGGCTGCCTTCTGAGGACCCCTCGCTAGCCCTCCCCTATACGGCATGTTGTGGGGGCTGGACTGCATCCTGCAGAGATTTCAGGCAATGCTGTGTCCTACAGAAGCTGCCATAATTTAAACAGTCTAAATTATGCCAGGGATCTCTCCACTCTACTGGAGCAGCCCAGGGTTCACAGATCAGACGAATCTCTTCAAATCAGTTTAACCCCACCCCCCACTCTGGGAGCTGCACATTCTGCCTCTCACCCATGAGTCACAATGAAATTATTTCTCCAGCCTTAAGCAATTCAACGCCATTAAAAAATCTTTTGCAGAAGACAGCCTGATGTAAGAGTATCCTTTAATCCTTCTGAAGTGCGGAGGCTATTACCGAAGTTTCATTGTTTTATGATGTTGTCATTTAATGTGAAGAAATGGTGCAGTTGGCAGTTTTGAGCAGCCAGCAGAGCTCCAGTCAAATAAACAAGAGAGATTTATGCATATTCATTAGTAATACAATCTGCAGGAGAAGAAGTGGTGCTGGAGAAAGCAAGGTTCCAGCGGAGCAGAGACAAAATAGAGCAGCTAGTAGCCATGCAAAGAGTAGCAAGGACGTCAGGCTACAGCAATGGCTATTGGAGATCAAAAATGACGTCAAAACACTTCAGCTGAAGACTATAAAAGTAAAACAAAGGATCTTTCTTGATATAAATCAGTCTAGTCAATTTCAAGGACTTGAAAGTGTTTTGGAAACATGAAACCAGCTGGGAGCAGAGGCTGGTGACATGCAAGAGCATGTACTGCAAAAGTGACGGGAATGCTAAGTGCCAATGTGTACATACACACATACACGCACACACACACACATGTGTTGGACCCAAAACAGAGTAAAGCATATCCTCCTTAGAAGAATCTCTGCTGGCAGGCGCCACCCACAAACTAACCCTGGATCCAATATTTTCCTTACTTTTGTATGCCTGACTTTTTTATTTTTTAAAGCCACATTAACTTTGCATCGTATTCATACACAACATTTCCCAATAATGCCACAATTTTTCCCAGCAGGATTAAGCACGTGAAGAAGTGGCTGTGAGACAGAGTGTCCCTGTTTGATATGTGTGCAGCCAACCCCCCCCCCCCCGAAGTCAATGGAGTTGCATGTGCATAATGCAGTAGAACATAGCCCAAATAATTTGCAGACTAGACCAAATCACATTGAAACAAAGATAGTAAATGGAGCCAGGAGTATATTTCAACATTTTTCCTCTGTCTGAAAGCCTCCTCTAGCTTTCACTCTGCCCTCATTTCCTTAAGCTTATTTAAGTAACTTAGAATATAACATACATAAATCAGCCAGGTACAGTATTTCTAACTCACTGTGAAACAGTTCTACTTTCATCAGAGTATGTGCAGGCATTTTGCTGCTACACCTATATTCTATTATCATAGTTTGAATGTGATTTAACTGCCATTTATCAATTATATAATGGCATCACTCAAATACAACTGTATTTGATGTATGTTATGTTCATGACTGCAAGATCTGGCAGAAATCACCAAAAATCCAACTCCACGCAGGTTGTTCCAGCATGTTTGATTAATCAGAAGGGGGAAAGAGCAATATATTATCTCCAATATAGAGTTCACTTATAGAATTAGACACACAATTCCCTGATCCCAAACAACAGCTGCTGGAAAAATGCCATTTCTCCAGAAAAGCTGACTTGGGAGACACTATCCATCTCTTTCTTCTTTGAATTTAATTTAACTACTAAACATAGAAACATAGAAACATAGGTCAGAAGGGACCAATATGATCATCTAGTCTGACCTCCTGCACAAGGCAGGCCACAAAACCCTACCCATACATATCTATAACAACCCCGAACCCATGACTGAGTTATTGAAATCCTCAAAAGTGAGATTTGAAGACCTCAAGCTGCAGGGAATACACCAGCAAGCGACGCATGCCCCATGCTGCAGAGGAAGGCGAAAAACCTCCGGGGCCCCTTCCAATCTACTATTTTTATAGAAAATGAAATGTATAGTTGTCTACTGAAATTCTAGGTAGGGTTTCAGGAAGATGAATAACAGGAGGGCCAGCTGTTCAAAGCATACATGGTGAGAACGGACTAAACTGGAAGAGAGAAAGTTGGGAGAGTTTGTAAAAAGCTGGCTGGCTGGCAAGCAAGTTGTTCTTTCAAAATTTTTCCTGCCTAAGAGCCTTTGGAGAGCTGACATAAATACAATGGCAAATTTTAAATATTTAGGCTTGGTGCCCAATTAAATTTCCACAATTAAAGTATTAACTAACCTTAAAAACTGTACTGTAAATGGGAATAATTTAAAATGGTCTGGCTGAGGTTTATGTTTCCCCTCATATTGTCTTTTTTATTTGTCACATCTGGAGCAGTGGTTTAACTTCATTGAATGATCTTTGGCAGCGTAGGCCTCAATGGCAGCACTAATAAAAGCTGTCAAACTAGAGTCTGGAAGAATGATGAAAGCATGGGCAGAATAAGACACAGGTTTTCCCAATATCATTGTAAATTATTCTGTTATGGTCACACCCTTAGCACCCTGCTTGGTCATGCAGTTGATAGAACTCACTCATATACAACAAGCCACTGAACTCAATACTTTAAAAATTAGCTGGCCACCAAATTTCCTTTTTGGGGAAACTGAAAGTGACCCTGTTTGATGGCTAGCACATGCCCTTGTTTATACAACTGTGCAAACATTAAAAAATATAGGCATAAGAGTTTTTCAGGGTAATGAAGCCCACTAGCCTATAAAACAGCTAATGCTTCTGATCTTGTTTTCCTACTTTAAACCAAGTAATTTCTATATGATGAGCATGGCCAGATCCCTTGGTAAACTACCAAAAGTCACCTAGCACTAAGTTAATAGAACATGATGTCAATAGCCAGCCCTTATCATTCACAGAACAAATACCCCAAGTTCCTTTTTCTCTCCTGACATGAGAGGCTGCAAAGAAAACAACAGAATTCAAAAGGCCTTCATGGTTTAAGCTAGCTCAAAGAAACACTAGCCACTGACCTGGTATTTTCACTGAAACTAGGAAGTACAGAGCCAGGTGAAAAATGCTGAGATAAAAAATTCTGCATGTAAAACATAATTATCTATCTATATTAATAGCACATTAGATTACTTCACTGCAAAGAATTTTACATTCCAATTTACTTTTTTTGCTGTTTATTTGATCCAATGTCCATTAAAGTCAAAGGGACCCTTTCCAATGACTTCTGTGGGTGCTGCATCAGGCCTCCTCAGTATGGTCAGTGAAAAGTTGTTGAAATCAATTTTACTTTGGTTTACAGTCAGGTTCACTTTCAGGTTTTCAGTGTTAGGGTACCAAAGCTTGCAATGCAATGCTTATTTGTTTACATATAACTGTTTGCATGTCAATTTAAAAACTCACAGAAACACGTAATAATTGTGCCTACTCCAAAGTTCCTACTCTCATTACAACATGGCTCTTACGTTTTGTACTTTTTTGTTTATTCATTTTAATTTAAATTTTGGATGAAATTTAAATTGACAGTGTCCCATTTATCTTTTTTTCCCCTATCCAAATGAAATTTGGTCCAGCCTCTATTATTTTAACCAAACTGTACCACCACTACCCGTAGTTAGCAGTAGTCCCATGATGATTTTATTAATGCCAGAATTACTTTGGTAACTTTCAGAATATGACATGATGATAATGTCCTGAATGTTAGCAGATGACTGTGGCAGATCTAAGGACAAATCCCATTCATCTACCTCATGTGAGTAGTCCCATTGTTCACTTTCATTGTGCTTTACCAGCATAGATAAGACATGCTCCTTGGCCCTTTCTCCAATGACTATTTTCATGAGATATTGGTGACCTCCATAGAGAATTGCAGGCAAATGTACACCTTTTTGTACATTTGCTATAGCTTCAATAATGTGTAGGATAAATTCAGTTAGTTCAAACTCAACTACATTTTAATCAAGTAGGAATTCTGTTCATTTTACATGTCTGCTTTGTTCTTTTGCTGCACTCTGTTAATTTATCATTATTGCTGTTGACATAGATCATCATTGTTGAATATTATACATTTTCTTGAGACCAATGCATTTCCCATCAGAAAGGCATTGCCTTGATTTTTAGTTCATGCATAACAATTGAAATGACTTAGGAATGCATAACATTTTGAGCGGAACAATCTTATTACTTAAACTCAAATAGAGTGAAATGTCCTGAAGACAGAAGATAACAGTATAAATTCACCTCCGTGTCCTTAACAACTGACTTCTCCTCAAATCCTCCAGGAAAAATCAGAATTCTAAATGGCAAAATGTGTTTAAATAGACATGAAGAGTCTGTCTAGCATGAACTGCAGGACTGTCACTGATTCTGCAGTAGGAACTCAGGGCAGAAACCTCACAGACTTCCTATTTAGTGCTGTAAAGCATATTGGTCAAAGCCAACTGTCTTCAGGGGTAAAATTCTTAAATACAAGAAGGTCTTTTTACATTTTCTAAGGCTGTGAAACAAAATGTGAAAAAGCCAGTGACATAAAATTCTGCTGTGCAACCCCAGTGCAGTTAAGAGGAATGCAGCCCAGTAGCCCCAATTCTCCTTTCATGGTGGCGTAAATCAGGAGTAACTCCACTGAAGTCAATGGAATGACACTGACATAAACAGTGAGAGAGGAGAATCCGGATCAGTAATTATAACATTAAGGCTATCTATTCATCCATGTACTTACACCCCCACAAATCACTGTATTACTTCAGTTTGTGATTTCTTCTACAAGAAACATGCAAATTCTCACTTTCTCTTTCTCCACCCCTCTGTAGAAAACAAAATGTTTGTGTACCATCTAAGGGAGAGATGTTACTTCAAAAAAACCATTTTAGCTCAGGATCACCGTTGTTCCCTATCTACAGTTACAGCTAATGTTTATTCTCTCAGTTTTAAATAAACCACTTTGTGGATAAGAGGAATTTATTTAGCTAATGGGAGGACAATAGAAAATGGTCTGTTTACACACCCATCATTCTTACACTATAAATAATACATGCCAACCTCCAATCCAATGCTACGCAAGAAGTGGAGATTTAGTTGTGCACAGGAGCCCACGTCTGCCTTCAGTTTGATCTTTGAATTGGGAATCAGTGTCAATTTTTCTTTTGAGTTCATGGACTTCCAATGCCCCATGGGTGTCTTTCCCACTTCCTTGCCCTCATCATGCACCCCACCATGCTCACAATCTTTCAATTATTACTACTAGAGGGTGACTTAGTAACATCCTCAGCACCACTTCAAGTTTTATGCTCAGCCTTGAGCCTAGACATGGGTCTATTGAATCCATATGAGAAACAGACCAAACTGCATAATTTTAAAAAAATGAATAAAAGCTTGCAAGCTTAGTGGGGGCCAAATCCTGGTTCCAGTGAAATCACTAAGAATTTTACAACTGATTTTAATGGCACAGAATTTGATTTCTCGTGGGCTTTTTTCCACAAGCTCCATCAGTTCTCTGCCTGTAATGTCTCCTTCCTTGGATTTGTTAAATATCTTTTGCACAGCAAAGTGATGTGCAAGACATAATCTAGAAAATAAAGGTTAACTGCTTCAGAAACATAGGCCTGGGGTTTGTTTAAGTGCTTCCTATCTGCTGTGGACGGTCTGCTAGAAAAATGTTATCTGTAGCAAAGTCTGATTAAATTAGAAACAAAATTTTTCTGTTCAAATTCCAGCTCAAGCTGCAGACAAGTGACAGGCAAAAAGAGATCATAAAGTGCAAGGAGGATGAACTGGCTGGAATGGAAAGGTCAGATCTTGCATGTATTTGGACCTTCCAATCCTCTCATGTGGAAGATTGATGGAAATTTGGTGGCTCAGAATGATCAATTAGCTATTTAAAGAACTTTTCAAAGTCTGAAAGCCTGATTAACAGAGGAACTGGTATTAGTTTGCATAATGCAGATCACATAAATGTCAAGGTTAAGGGCCTAAGGGAGTTGAACTACTTCCAATTAAAAAAAAAAAAGGCCACACAATATAGGTGTCTAACTTCAACATGTCAGTATCAGCTTCTTAAACAGCAGCAGTAAAATACCTTTTGATTAAATGTTATTAAAACTGAAGAACAAGAGAAGCCTTTTCTTTTTTACCACAAGTATTTATTAAGAAAAGTTGCAGGTTTTGCTTCAAAAATATTTATATACTGAAAGTTAAGGTGGTAAGATAATGTCCTTCACCAAACACACACAGAAATCAGAGGGACAGTCATTCCACACACAGAGATTTTAGCAGCTCTTATGTTTTCAGAGTGTCAATTTTATAACACTGCAGAAGTCCCTTGAGAGGCCTCTCCAAAGTGTACTTGCTTTTGCTATGTCAAAGAAAAAAAACAGGAAAAAGTATGTGCTGACATGAAAAAAAAAAACCACTCCAGCTTCACTAACGAGGATGATTTGGTGCCAACAGGTAAGAAGAGCTATGGAAAAAACATTCTCCTCACCAGAACAACTGGCAAACAAAAATAATTAATTAAATAATTTTTCAGGCTCACATTACAAAAGCCACCCGATTTCTTCCCAACATCATTTATTTTTAAAATGGAAGATAGTTTATGCAAGTAGAGAGCTGTAATTTTTACATCAAAATACTCTGTACACAAAACAGTATGGCAATTGTTTCTTTTAAATTGTTTAATGATGCATCGCCTCAAGGCATAGCATACCAAAGATGCATTGATTTGGTAACAAATTGTGGCTTTATTAAAGTCCAAATACATAATGTAACATTTATAAACCAGCATTAATAGCACATACTATACTTAAATTTGTGTAATTTGAGGTCAGCATGTTACTTCCCTCTCACAGGTTATTGTCCAGCATTTGTCAACCTGGATATGGTGGGCTGTTTCCTTCATCCTCTAGTTGAAGTATTCTTGAATGGCTTCCCAAGGGAAGTCTTGGGATAGGCCCACACTAGGATGGATAGATAGCTAAAATATTCCAATGTGCCAACTTCCAAGCACAAGACAAGCAGACACTTACTTTTCCTCAGTGAAGGGAGACAATCTTCCTATGTTTCCTAATTTCTGGTCAACATAACATTTTCACCTCACATAGCAAAACTGTCACAAACAATACAGTAGATGCCTTTTTAAAAAAAAAATCAGCTCTTGCCAAATGAAATCACATTGTCACCTCCTATTACGTGTATGGAAAATCTGCAGTATGTCAGATACCATTGTGAGGTAGGTTTTTGGCAAATGATGACTTTAATGGTGAACACAGTATCCACCACATTTGCTATTATATAAAACAAATTATCTTGCTCTCCATGTTGTAGCCTTCATTGATCAAACCCATTTCCAAAATATCCCAAACTAGAAACTAAGAAAGTTTAAGAACATGGGCAATGGACAGAGTCATCATTTAGGCGGTATCTCAAGGCAATACCTTCCTGTTAATGACCAGCTACAGCAGTCTACAAACACGTGGCCATTGCAAAGGCCATTGTTCACAAATAGCTCATCAGTTAGACGCATGTGATTCAACAACAGAGGCTTCTTTTTTGGTTCCTTGTATCTGGGATCCCTTTTCTGGGTTCTATGCCCAAGCTTTCTAGTCATCAGATGATTTCATAAATTGATGTAAGTTCTCAAAACTAAACACACAATTTTCCAGCTTTTTTCCAAGCATTTTACTGCATTGTTTGATGTGAATGAATTAAAAGCCTTTCTCTGCAATATACAGTATCAAATCTCATAGATTCCAAGCATAAATGCTCACCTCAGTCTATTGTAAGGCTATGGTAAAATGTCTCCCAGGTAAATCAAATGCATATCACTATATATATTTCATCTTTTTTAACAAAGGAATGGGGGTATTTCTCAGGATCCCCGAGAATATCGTGAGGTCATAGAACCATAGAATATTAGAATTGGAAGGTACCTCAGAAGGTCATCTAGTCCAACCCCATGCTCAAAGCAGGACTAACCTCAGCTAAATCATCCCAACAAGGGTTTTGTCAAGCTGCAGCACAAAAACCTCTAAAGATGGAGATTCCATCATCTCCCTAGATAACCCTTTCCAGTGCTTCACCACCTTCCTAGTGAAAAGCTTTTTCCTGATGTCCAACCTAGACCTCCCCCCCTGCAACTTGAGACCATTGGTCCTTGTTCTGTCATCTACCACCATTGAGAAAAGCCTAGCTCCATGCTCCCTGGAACCCCCTTTCAGGTAGTTAAAGGCTGCTATCAAATCCCCCCTCATTCTTCTCTTCTTCAAACAAGCCTAGTTCCCTCAGCCTCTCCTCATAAGTCCTGTGCTCCAGCCCCCTAATCATTTTTGTTGCCCTCCACTGGACTCTCTCCAACTTGTCCACATCCTTTTTGTAGTGATGGACCCAAAACTGGACACGATACTTCAAATGTCCTTGTTGAACCTCATCAGATTTGTTTTGGCCCAATCCTCCAATTTGTTTAGGTCCTCTGTATCCTATCCCTCCCTTCAAGGGTATCTACCACTCCCCCTAGCTTAGTGTCATCTGCAAACTTGCTGAGAGAGCAATCTACCCCATTCTCCAGATCAATAATGAAGATGTTGAACAAAACCAGCCCAAGGACCAAGCCCTGGGGCCCTCCGCTTGTGACCGGCTGCCAGATAGACATGGAGCCATTGATCACTAGCCATTGATCCCTATGATCTAGCCAGTTCTCTATCCATTTTATAGTCTTTTCATCCAACCAACCCATACTTCTTTAACTTGCTGATAAGAATACTGTGGGAGACTGTATCAAAAGCTTTGCTCAAGTCAAGGTATATCACGTCCACCACTTTCCCCACATCCCGAGAGGCAGTCCTTTCCTCTTTATTCATCTTCAGTGCACTTTGAATACTAAAGGTAATACAGGATTTGTACAAATACTCAGGCTTACAGTTGTGGCAGTTGCCAGTTCTTTCATTGGGCTTCACAAACACTTGGCCAATGGGTGGATATCTTAGATCATACACAAGTAAAGCCTCTCCCCTTCTTTGGCTCATGAAAGTTTATCATCTTCTGGGGTACCCAAATGTATTGTCTATTTTATATGTCTGTCTCGTCTATCCAGACAGATGCCTTCACAAGGTGAAAGGAAAGCCTTCATCTAATGCTGCCTTTGGATGTGAAGTCTCAGCAGCAGTCATATAAATAGGTTTTGCTTCCAATTTACAGAGCTCACATTGAACTTAATATTGATGGCTCATCAAACTGAGGCCTATGCTATACAGAAAAGGGACTTCCTTATACCTTGAACAGTTTTCTATAGAGAACAGATAATCAGGAACCCTCCCTGAAGTGGTTTCTATTAGGGCCTTCACTTGTTCTATTCCTTGAAGGCCCTAAATTGTCTTTACCCTTTACTTGTTTTATTCCTGTTGATTTCTCCAGTTGCGCAAAGTTTTTCAGTTTTCTTCGGTTGTTGTATATAGTAGCTAAGGAACTTGGGGAATCTGCCAAGAAGAGATCCTAAAGGGAACTGCTCAATGGAGATAAATTCTGTGATGGTCTTTCTGCTTCCCTCTCTATAGACAGAAGGAACACCAACCTGTCCAGGTTGTTGTCTCTGCTGAACAGAAAACCATTTGGCTGGTAGGCAAAATCACTTTTTTCTCTGCTGAATTTCCCCTTCCCACTTATACCCTGGATAATAGGGGCAAGTGTCAAATAAATCTATACTTAACTAAATTTTCCATTAGTCTATATTTTCTTTTTTTGTTTGAATTATTCCTTTATTCTAATCACTTAAAACTTACCTTCAGAATCTGCCAAACATTGCGTAATTATGTTAAAGATCTAATCTCCCTCCCATGTCAATGTAAATTATAGAAAACAATGTTAAGCTTATACCCTAGAGAGTCTTAACCACAAATTATGCAATGAACATTTCAAGGTTTTCATATCACTTAATATGATTAATTATAGGTCTAATACTATTAATAAATTTTCAACAAAGGAAAATAAATACAGGTTTTTAATGACAGACACATTGAAAAGCAAAACAATAGCAAGAAGTGGCTTCTTGCTCTTTCATAAGCCTTTTCAAGCTAACAATGGTGGTTTTGATCAGTGTTCAAGGTCCTTTAAGGATTTGATCCCGTGAGATATTAAGCACCTCCTGAAACATGTGGAGTGACCTTAACTGCCAAAGACAAGCAGACTTCAGGGGGAGTTGAAAACACTTGGAACCCTGCAAAATCAGCCCCGAGCCCCAATACCCAATTCCAGTAATTCTGTTCTTAAGTTGCCAATATAAAGTCTGATTCAATAGCAGTAGAATGTCAGTGCAGTCTCTCTTGGGGCAGTTTTCTCCCTTTCCCACAATCTACTTTTTCCAGGAAGGATGGCAGCAACATATTCACAAGAGGAATAGGGTAACAGATTACTGTCTACAGGCAGCACTCTGGAACCCCTCCATACAGATTCTGAAAACACACACACACACAACTCCTAGAAAAGTTCATTGTTTTGGAAAGAATTTAGAGATGATATATCTCTAATTTTGAGAGTTCTTCATGATAAATTTACCAAGGATTCTCATTACTTTTAACATAAAATAAGAAAATATAAGAATTCTAGACATGCCAAACCAAAGTGACTATTTAAAAATAGGCTAAAAAATCATGTTCTTACTAAAATGAAAGTTTATATATTTTGTAGCATGCAGTACATCATCTTTTCTCCAAATTTTTTTGAGGAACATCCATATAAACAGGGGTGTGGATAATCAAAACAACATGTTAAGTGACACAGGCTGCAGACCATAATTGAGATCCAGATCAAAAGGAAATTTGGGTTTCAAGCTGGAGGAAGAGAGGGAATACACCTATATTTATTTTTGTATTTATTTATTATTTGTAAAATATGCTTCTCTTCAAAAAAAAAACACCTTAAAACACATATTACAGGGATTTCTCCCCGAAAACTGTACATCTTCCACAGCCTCATCCCAGACCTGCATAAGGAAAAGTCTGCGTGAATTAGAATAATAGAATCATAGATTAGCGTTGGAAGGGACTTCAGGAGGTCATCTGGTCCAACACCCTGCTCAAAGCAGGACCAACGCCAACTAAATCATTCCAGCCTGCTTTGTCAAGCCGAACCTTAAAAACCTCTAAGGATGGAGATTCCACTACCTCACTAGGTAACCATTTCCAGTGCTTCAACACCCTCCTAGTGAAAAGTTTTCCCTAATTTCCAACCTAGACATCCCCCACTGCAATTTGAGACCATGGCTCCCAGATCTGTCATCTACTACCAATGAAAACATCCTAGTTCAGTGGTTCCCAACCTTTTTGGCTTGAGGGCCACAAATATAATTTTTAAAACCTGAAGGGCCACCAGTCTCTGTCAGCAGCCCCTGTTCCTCCTCAGCCCCCACTGCAGAGAGAGGGAAGGAGTTCAGTGAGGATGATTTCCTGTCCCGCTGGCTGCAGCAGAGAAATTGTTCGCTCCACCTGGGTCACTAGACAATGGCTCCCTTCAGCAGCCAGGGAGACAGGACATTAGTGTTCCCCTCCCTCTGGCTCCATTAGGGACCCAGGCCCTAGGGACCCAGGGCGACTGCTCTGCCACGTTACCTGCTACAGCCAAGGGGAGGGGAATGCTAGTCTCCCGTCCTCTTGGCTGCAGCAAGGTGACTGCACCGGCAATGCGCTCCACATGGGTACTTCGGCAGCAACTCCCTTCTGCAGCCAGTGGGAGGGGAATTGTGGGCCACTTTGAAAGACCCCATGGGCCACTTTTGACCCACGGGCCACGGGTTGGGAACCACTAGCTTAGCTCCATCCTCCTTGGTAGTTAAAGGCTGCTATCAAATCCTCCCTCATTCTTCTCTTCTGAAGACTAAATAAGCCCAGTTCCCTCAGCCTCTCCTCATAAGTCATGTGCTCCAGCCTCCTAATCATTTTTGTTGCCCTCCGCTGGACTCTCTCCAATTTGTCCACATCCTTTCTGTAGTGGGGGGCCCAAAACTGGACACAGTACTCCAAATGTGGACTCACCAGTGCTGAATAGAGGGGGATAATCACTTCTCTCAATCTGCAGGCAATGTTCCTCCTAATACAGCCCAATATGTCGTTAGTCTTCTGGGCAGTAAGGACACACTGTTGACTCATATTGAGTGTCTTGTCCACTGTAACCCCCAGATCCTTTTCTGCAGAACTGCTGCCTAGCCAGTCGGTCCCCAGTCTGTGGCAGTGAATGGGATTCTTCTGTCCTAAGTGCAGGACTCTGCAGTTGTCCTTGTGAACCTCATCAGATTTCTTTCAGCCCAATCCTCCCATTTGTCTATGTCACTCTGCATCACATGCCTGCCCTTCAGCATATCTACCACTCCCCCCAGCTTTGTGTCATCTGCAAACTTGCTGAGAGTGCAATCTGTCCTATCCTGCAGATCATTAATGAAGATGTTAAACAAAACCAACCCCAGCACCGACCCCTGGGGTACTCCGCTTGTTACCGGCTGCCAACTAGACATCAAGCTGTTGATCACCACCTGTTGAGCCTGATGATTTAGCCAGATTTCTATCCATCTTATAGTCCATTCATCCAACCCATACATCTTTAACTTTCTGATAAGAATACTGTGGGAGACTGTATCAAAAGCTTTGCTCAAGTCAAGGTATATCACGTCCACCACTTTCCCCACATCCACAGAGCCAGTCATTTCATTATAGGAGGCAATCAGGTTGGTCAGTCATGACTTGCCCTTGGTGAATCCATGTTGACTGTTCCTGATGACCTTCCTCTCTTTTGCTTGCCTCAATATGGATTCCTTGAGGACCTGTTCCATGATTTTCCCAGTGACTGAGGTGAAATTGACTGGTCTGTAGTTCCTCAGATTCTCCTTCTCCTCTTTTTTGAAGATGGGCACTATATTTGCGTTTTTCCAGTCATCTGGGACCTCCCCAATCACCATGAATTTTCAGAGATAATGGCCAGTGGCTCTACAGTCACTTCAGCCAACTCCCACAGCACCCTTAGATGCATTGTATCTGGCCACATGGATTTGTGCAGGTCCAGCTTTTCTAACTAGTCCTGAACCTGTTCTTTCAGCATTGAGGGCTGTTCATCTTCTTTGCATTCTGTGCTGCCCAGTGCAGTAGTCTGGGAGGTGGCCTTGTCTGTTAAGACAGAGGCAAAAAAAGTATTGAGTACCTCAGCTTTTTCCACATCATTTGAACTAAGAGACAATGAAGCTTCTGGGGAGGTTATATGTTCTCTGTGACTGGCAATGCAAAGCAAGCAGGAAGCTATATTATCTGAAATTTCAGAGTGGGAATCAAGTGTGGCTGCATGTTGAGCACATAGCAGTAATCTCTCTGGGAGATGATAAAACTTGGATTACTGTGGCAAGACCCACATTGAAGAGTATATGTGCAGGTATATAACTAAATGGAGATAGGAAAAAAAGCCTTTCTGTCAAGCAGTGCTACCATGGAGTCGAGAAACATTCAGGGGTCTAGAAGTCAATCTCACATTATACTCACAATGGGTGACTATGCCCTCTCAAAAACACGGTGTTGGCAACTCTCATGATTCTGTTGTGAGTCTTGTAATTTTGGTTATTTTTCTTAAAGCTTCAGCTCCTGGTATATTTCAATTATATACGAATTTCAGCTTATAGCCCTCATGGTTGCAGAGAAAATCTTGAAAAGATTACTCAAGTGTACTTTCAAGACTCAGGATCCAGAAGCCAAATAAAAACAACCAAATTATTCAATTGCATGATTTTTTCAATACTTGGAATTGTCAATATTATAATAGGGACAGGTAGCAAACCTGCCACTCTGCCCAAATCTTTCTTCTCCCTACTGTCATTTCTACTTTGTTTGAATTGAACTTTAGAAAATCCAGGTTCCTCTCACTGCTCCTTGCCTCCCCCTCCACTAGCGCAGCTCAATCTCTCGCTAACTCTGTACTGCTGTTACTGCCACTTGTCTACACCACTACCTGCCATTTACTCACAGTCTTCCTTCCTCTTCCAGTAGTAGTGAGTGCTTTTAGGCTGTCTAGCAAAGAGAGGCTGAATGTAATGTCACTCAAATTTCCTACTTGGTGAAATAGCATTATCTCAGAAAACTAGCTCAGTGAGGAAATTTAAAGCTCCAGATGTTCACAATTCTCCCAATACGTTTAGCTACTATTTCTGGTAAGTACTTGTCACAACTTCATCTTAGTAGAGTAAAGGCAAGAGCTACATATGCAAGCTGTACAGCAATTATCAAAACGGTAGTACCCTTCTACACGTTATTTCATTTCATATGAATGACAAAAGTTAACCCTTATCCTCACCAGTTTAGCCTTCAAAATGTTTCCTCCTCCTCTAGATTCACATAGGATGGGCAGGAAAACAGCTTCTGCTGAACATGCTATTTCTTTAATTTCATTTTAGGTGCAGAATACCAATGAGGTTTTAATTATAACCAAAATAAAAACATCTAAGTCCTGGTTCAACCACCATTATTTTTGATGAAAACACAATCTTAATTACAAAGGGCACGGACATACCTATGGATCTTGATAAGTAGTTTGCATTGTTGTAGCAGAGTTGGTCCAAAGATAGGAGACAGCCAAAGTTGGTCCAATAAAAGATATCACCTCACCCACCTTACCTCACTTGAAAAGTAGTTCGGGTTCTTTTCAGAAAATGGGAATTCATTAAGTGTTTCCCTGCTTATTCACTTCCCCAAGTACAGGCTTGTAAAGTATTTGATTATACAACATCTGTAACTCTGTAACCCCAGCTGCATCTTTCCACGTAGCACTGTAAAACTACACAGCTACTTGTCCAAAACAGGAAACGTGATTGCTTTGGATCAAAGCCCTGATTTTCTTACTAGAGTAGGAATGTAGGAAAAAATACATGATATTTGATTCAGTTCATTAGTCTAACATTTGCACAGTAGTCAACCCACCTGACTAGATCAGTGCAAAGGGCAATGCCAAACGACTGAATTCCCATTGGACACTTGTGCAAAAACCATTAATGTCTTAAATTAAGGGTTTTTTCCAAACCATCATTTAATTTAGACATAAAACAAAACAGGAAGAAGATGATAGCTTAGAGTTTGAAGACTTACTTTTGGTATTCCCATTAACAGGAGTCATCTTCTACTGCCTGGAAAATCTATTCTGTATCATATAATAAATACCAAGTGAATGACCATATAACATATTTAACGTGGATTAGGAGCTATGTATTCATTATGCTCCAGGGGTTGAGAGTCAAAAGCTATGTGCTAATTATTTTATCTGTTTAACTTACAATAACTTTTTTTATTAAGTTGACATTAGATGCATATTTTGTATTTCTAGTTTAGAGCTGTACCCAAAAGCATTTCTTAGGCCTTGTCTATACTTATGAGGAAATTTGGCAGCAGCCGATGGGAGTTATGTGAGCTATGCAGAGTAGCTTGCGTAACTTACATCAACTTCCTAACTCTTCTTCTGCACGCCGTCTCCACTACGCTGTGCCTTTTGAGAAGATGGTTTAATTGAATTGACTTCCAGATCAATTGAGTGGGTCTTCACTGTCGCCGAATAGATCGATCTGACAGTGGCAAATTTGCTGCTGTCAGTGAAGACATACCCTTAATGTTAATTTCCTGAAAACTGATCATGTGGTGTCCATGAGTTTGTTCACTTCTGTCTCTGCTCAAAACATTCATTGGTTGCTATTATGCATACTGTATTTGCCAATAGTTACCACACAGTCATAAATAAGATACCACAGTTTTGCCCTATATTTGAAATAAGAAATAATTGTGGAATCTCAGATACTACATTGTGGTCATTATTGGCCAATGCTGACTTCTTACATTTATAAATCCACAAAGAAAACCTGATTGGATGATTCAAACTAAGCCAGATATATGCCAAGTAGCTACAAACAAGAAGGTCTGATTTGTTATAGGAGGTCAGAATGAGTAGGAATTCTAAATTAGACATTCAGTAGATCTACTCATATGATATTTCCTAATTTATTCATCTTTGCTGCTCTATTACAGTGTCTCCAAACTAATTCACAAACTTCATAGACAGTTCTTGAAGTGAGGGGGAAAAAGGCAGTTACAGGCAGAGATTTGAAGGAAACCAGATGATGTTGTTGTTCTTGCCACTGAAGATACTTTACTTTAAAAATTGACCTGCATTACCAATTTCTGTTGCACTAAAATATTTCCCTTATACAATGATAGATGATAATTAAGTTCATGATCCTGTAAAGATTTACACATGTGCTTCACTGTAGGCATGTAAGTAGTACCGTTGAACTCAATGGACTATTCACATACTGAAAGTTAACCATGTGGAGAAGTCTTTAAAGGTTTTAGACCTAAAATTGCATCCTAATATATTCCTGCTCAAAAGGGCTGAGTGTCAAACTGTCCCATAAAAGTTCCTAATAACTAGGACTCTCTGAACTAACACTTGACATTATTTCAACTATCGCTACAATTCAGAAACCTGGAAAGGTAGAGCTGGTTTATTTCATTTATAACTGTAAAATGAAGCCCAAAGATTCTTGGAACTGAGTCAGTAAGATTTAAAAATGATATGTAGGGGTTTAGTATAAAGTCTTCCTTATGTCCTAGAAAAGTGTATGCTTTTTTTGTGAAATTAATGCTGAAGCTATAAAAGAAATATTTAGATTTCTTTTCTGTGAGACTGGATTTGACATATTTACTGATTAAAGGAACATAAAGCATGAAGTAAGCTTAAGCAGGTTCAGACCTTCTTTTCATGTTTGTACATATTTTCACTGCCTTTCCCTATCCTCAATTGCCTTAGCTGCTGCCTTTCCTCTCTTTCAGAACACTAATATAAGAAAGTGGAGCTGTATCCACCTGAGTCACATATCACTTGCAAGCCAGGAGTGTCAAATTTAAGATCAAGTGTTTTATCATCTGGTAATTAAAAAAAAAAATAGGTGAGCATGGAATGCTATATTTCTTGGGCTCACCCGAAGAGTATCTGCCATGCTTGGGCATAGCATGAAAAGTTTTACAACTATAGATTATTTCTCCTTATTTAGCACATACTTTTTCCTTGAGTCATTGGTAGTCACTCATGTGCTCTTGTTAAATGTAGACAATGGATTTCATAAACAATGTTTTTAACTAGTGAACTGATATTTACTCTTTGGGTAATTTATTTAACATTAGAGGATTGTTTCCAGTAGCATAAAGAGATGCAGTTGTTCTCTGCTGCATAGGGGAGATAATTCCATTTTGCCTCTCAGCCAGAGAGGCCTGGCTGACAGAAGCATCAAGCTTTACAGGAGATGTCCCCTACGGTTACCTGTCCTTAAAGCATATGGCCTGTTGAAAGGATGGGATTGGGAGACAAGCCAGCAACCATATCCAAGCAACCACCAATCACAAGCTGGGAGAGAAGGAGCCCTAGAGTTCATATCCAAATGGACAGGACAGTTTGCTCTCCTTGCCTCTTAAACCTTCACTGCTGTGGAAGGATTTAAATACCTGAGGAACTTGCTTCACAAAAGGAAAGACCTGCCTTAACAGTGAATACTGGGGTTCTTCACTTAGTTAGGAAATGGTTCTATGGTGCGGAAAGTTCTGATTTGTGGGGGACCCTCTGCCAGCTGAAGGCTCACGCAGAACTGAAGGGATGTGTGGCACCACATTGCACACTGGTAGTGATTAGGTCTGCGACTGCCTTGTTCTTTTGATCATTTTACCATAAAAACGTATGTTCAACCACTCGTATGGCACTCCAACACAAAGAACTGTGTTCCTACAGACCATCTGTGTGCCCACTGTCCAACCAAGAGTTGAAAATAACTGGGTTGCACCCACTTGCCCACTTATCCTGTGTGGCATTTTGATTACATTTAGTTATTAGGATATTTTTATTTGAGGAAGAGTCTGATTATTGTTATGGGTTTAATTGTTCAGTCATCTTTTCCCCTTAATTCTCCTGCCTCTTCTTTTTCCTCCAAGTCCTATCTTTACCACTTCTTTCATTAAATCTCGTCCTTTCCTGTACTAAAGTGTTTGTTCCTTTTTAAATTGGTTGCTCTTGGCTTGCTTTTAATTCTTAACATCCTAGAGGTTATAGGGAATTTAAGGCATATGAATATGTTCACCTGGGCTCTAACTGGAGGGACTGTGTACTGAGAATCCAGTTTAGTTACAGGGACCAGTAAACGAAGGGCTGAAATCTGTCCAAAGACCATGGAACACAGAAAACCCCAGGTCCACTGGTCTTAAGGAACAAATAAACTCTATCTTGGTTGGGTATCAGGGGCAGTGATAAAGCAGTATAAAAGTAAAATGATTGCTTCGTTCTTAATTATAGTATAAAATGCACCTGATTTTCAGATTTGGTATAAGTGCCAGATTTTCAAGTCCATTCAACCTATCTTGACCCAAGACCTGAGAAGTTAGGGACAGCAGTGGCTTTACACCACCTTTGTAATCCCTTTATCCCAGTTAGAAAATGGGCTACTCCAGTGTATGCTGGCAGTATGTGATCCTCCAGGTGCCTTTCACCAGAGCAGAAGACACACCAGTCATGCCTCCTGCCATTGTAAACCTGATTCTATGCCAGGGAGGAGCCCAGAGGGGATGGCGTAGATTTGACCCCATTCCAGGGGAGTCCCCAGATACTGAGTTAGGGATCAGACTGGCCCAAAGACTTGAGCCCTCTGTATCTATGGAAGGAGAATTTTTCAGACATTCAAAAAAATAATGCATTGCAGAAGTGGCTGTAGATTTTAGCCAATTGCCTGAGACACTAACAGTCAGGTCATGGTCCACTACAGTCAGTGGCAGACTTCCCATTGACTGCAAACAGGGATCAAGATTTTGCTTGAAAGATCCTAATGAGCATCATATTCATTTTTAAATGTATAATTTATGATACAGTTCAAACTCTTGTAAAAGTCCTGGGCTATTTTAATTGAATATTTTATCCAGACCTCAGCACAGAGAACTGTCTAGATGGTCCCACTAAAGTTGTCCTTCCTTTTCAAGCCAAACTAACCCCACACAAGAGCCAACAGTTTGGAACCTGGGTATCTAGAGTTAGGCACATAAATCCATGTTTACCATTAAGCACATAATTACAGATTCAGATGCCTAATGTTGAGCACCTGCATTTGACAAGATTTGGCAAAGGTCTTTGCATCCTGTGATGAATTCTGTAAGATGAAATCTTGGGTATATTTTGATTGTATAGGTCTTCCCTGGATAATAGGACGCTACAAAAAGAAACGCACGTGCAGCAAACACTCCAGAAATCTAAGAATTATAATTTTTTGGAAGAACATTTTTTATTTTCCTATCAAAGACAAGCATGGTCAATAGTTTAATAGCATATGCATTTTATGTGATGCTTTCAGCACTTCATAGGGTTGTAAAATCCATTACACTAAGCAGCCAGCATGCTATTTCCCTCCAAGGTTCTTCATCTTAACTAAGACAATTTTCTGGCATGTCTTATAATTGTGTTGGCCTTATGCAGCTATAAATTTCATTTGGGGGTTTTAGTGATTTACTTTACAAGACATTATGTACCCAAAGCTAAACACTGTCACGGCATTACTCTTGCACAGTTTCTATTTAGGAACAGAGTGCTAATGAGCTTTTTTTTCATTCTAAGATACATATATGTGATAAGATTGACAGAAAGTGCTGTCTGTACCAGTCAGTTCAGCAGCATCAGAAGAGTGACCATACAGGAGACCCCCCCAAAACAAAAGGTTCAGTGGCTGTAAAGCATGCAAAGGCTCTGTGAAACCTGTTGGGCTCAGCAGCCATCCAGGTGACTGCATTCTGTTCTGGTGCCCATTACCACAGTGTCCGAGCGCCTTTCAGGAGTGCATTAAGTAACAAATGAGCATCCTGCACATTTAATTCTTGCCTTCTTTCTCTCTTCCTCTCCCCAGGTGGGTAGAACGATCTGTGGATTTATTTATGTATTTTTCTTTAATTTTTGTGGAAACAAGCTGAGAAGCAAAGTTCATTTCAGCTTTAAGCAACCACAGACGCCAAATACCACCCCAAAGGTCAAATAAGTGACCCATAGACCACTATTTTCTCCCTTTCCAAAACTCTCTCTGATAAGCCTGTTTCCCCACACTTAGAGGGGGCACAAGGAAGTAGGGCCTGAGACACTGTATGTTCAGGTTTTCTCTGGCAAGAAGTCAATTAACAGCTTGATTCTTTCCATCCTTCCTGAAAGCAGGTAGTCTTCAAGGCAAGGTGGTTGTGCAGCTCTCTCTCTTTCATTCCTAAAACAGTTACAGTAGGGCCCAATATATACAATAGCCTCTCTCTGCTGGGCCCAACTAACTCAATTAACATTTTACTCTCTGCAAGACAAAAAAGCCAAGAGCATTTGTTACCGAAAAGCTGCAAGAGGTACAGGTCTTAAACAATACCCAAGTACCAATAAAAACTTACTGGAAGGTGGTTGACTTCCTTTGTTAACTTTATTCCCTCTGGCAGGAATTAGGGAGGAAGACCAGGATGATGGAGTTCTTATTCAAACTTCCTGAAGTATTTAAAATTTGGTTCAGTTTACGTAGAAAAGAGATGAGACGATTCAAGTTGATTTCAGACCACTGGAATTTGTCTGACTTCACTATAGTTATACCCATTTCTATCTGATCTGAATTTGACTTTAAGTTTAACTCATCCTTAGTTAACATATGGTACATATGAAATAAAACTTGTTTGGAAAAGATCACAGACATTTAAAACATCAGTAATAGTTGTAACCTAATTTAGAGAATTCCATAGGTGAAAGGAGGAAGGATTCTTGGCATATTAGCAGTCATTAAATGTACCCTAACAGCATCATACAGCAATTTCAGTTTGGGATTTGAGCTAGGTCTCTTGTTCATAAGCAAGCAGGGGCTCAAGACTATGAAAGTTAATGTTCATTTTAGGGGATTCATCCGTGGATGAATAATATTTTGCTCCATTTATTTTGGCAATTTGTTTAGTATTCAGTGGTATGCATGATTGTGTAAACATATAAAGTTATGTTGTGATTAAAATAGTGACCACTCTAGCTAAGGTTGCAAATCAGTTTCCATTATAATCTCATTTTCATCTCCTCCTAATCTAAAAAATTGTTCTGAATTTTTTCCATATTTGGTCCATTGTTGGTTGATGGGTTGGTTGAATGTCTGAGACCACGCTAAGCTGTCTACTTGTTTACATGCTATTCTGGAAAAGTGACAATGTCTGAGACCACGTTACTCACACAATTTCTTTACATGCTATTCTGGAAGAGTCACTTTCCTCTTGATTAAAAAAACTCTAACCACATTATTCTGAGCTGGGCTAAAGCAAAAAGGTCTGAAATCAGACTATGAAATTGGCATGGACATAACCCTCAGTGGGGACCTCTATTTGGTTTGAAAACAGATTTGATTTGACAAAGATAAAATATGGTCATTAACCTCCATAGTGACAATGGGCAGTAGAGACTTTCCTCAAATGCTCTCTTGTGGACATAAACATGGATGTTCAACGTTTGTTCAAGAAGCTTAGAAGTTTTGACAATAAAACAAACTGAGGCCCTGATCCTGCAACTGATTCAGGTATGGGCCTGTGCCCTCATGGCGCCGGATCAACATCACATCCTAAATTTGAAGCTCCAAAATGCCATCCTTTGGTGTGCTGGGCTAGAGAAAGACTGCTAGGACAGGAGAGAGGTGCTGAAGAAGCAAGTTATTGAGGGTATGTCTACATGGCAACCGGAGGTGTGATGGCAGCATGTGTAGGCACACCTGAGCTAGCTTTAATCTAGCTATAGTGTGTCCCACTAGAAGTGAAGCCATGGCAGCCTGGCTTAAAGTGTGTACTAGCCGACTAAGTACTCAGTGTTCTGGGAGGACTTGTAAAGCTCATGCTGAAGGCCCTGCTTTTCTGGTTTCACTGCTGTTGAAGCTAGGCTAGCTCTGATATGCTCCTGAATGTTCTGCAATCATACACCCCAACTGCAGTATAGTTATACGATGGGAGGGAGGGCTGGCGTGGAGGAAGAGATCTCAGAGATAAGCAAGATGAACTCCACTTTGTTGTCTGTAGGCACTATTTTATTCTACTTTTTTGTTTAATGAAAAATATTTAGCTCCTTTAAGTATATAAAGTAAGACATAAAATGTACAATGTGGCCAAATAAACTTTTGCATTTCTTTGTGCTTTAACTGTACATCCTTACCATTGGTTTGTTTTTTTTTTCCCTTTATTTAAATATTCAGTTACATTATTTTGCTAGTTTATATTATGAATAATATGTAGTAATATTCCTGATACGGGTTAGGAGGAGCATATATAGGAGCATATTCTCTGCTTAGTGAAGTCTTTCTAGGGTGTGCTACACTTTCAAATTGCCAGTGATAACAGGGTCTTTCTTATGTGATCACCTTAAAAAAAAAATCACAGAATTAAAATATGGGGAAGCTCTTATTTTATTCATATTCTTATATAACCTTTGATATGGGTGGCTCTTTCTGAAACTGACAGTAAGATCCCATAGCCAACAACATTTAAAGTACTTTCCATCATTATTTGCATTGCTTGTGATACCTGAGAACGCATTTGGTCTCAGACAATATGCAGCAGTTACTATTGTGCTATAAATTGCCTCTACTGGCTTTTCTGTGTGAACATAGTCTGAAAAGCATGCTGGTTGAATCTGTGGTCAATTCAGTCATTCTGAGAAAGCTCATAAAATCCCAAGAGAGTTGCAAAGAACAATCAGCCCCTGTATCAGGAAGTAAAGAGGAAGTGCCAACCCAGTGGAAATTTATTTATTGCATGTTTGAAGGCTGCTGAAATAACAAAACATCTGACTTTACAGGCAAACAGGGTACTCACAAAGGCAATGGGATTAATCTCACATTAGGCCAGTGAACGATATGCAAGTAAGTGTTAAAAGTATTTTTTTAAGTCACTCCCATAAAGTAAAAGGAAAAAAGCAATGTGGTAATAGAAATTAAATTAGGCACCAATGAGAAACTTTCCTTGACCTAGCTCCTTGCAGGAAATTGGCTAAATGTAGCCCCTTGGCGCCAAAGAGGTCAGCAGCTCTGCGTCAGTGCTAATTCATTTTTCGTGACCACATTGTGTTGGGAAATCCCGATTCCCAGTGTTGGAGTGTTAAAACAAGGCTTTGAACTGTGTGGGATGGGCATATGATATGCTAGACATGAATGAAATTTCATTTCCTCAGCCCTGCAAGCAATATAATATTTTTTAAATGTTCCACAAAACAATCATTACGACGTCTTAATCACTTTATTGTACAGGATGCTAGGTAACTTTTCCTTGGTGGTGGAATAAAGATTGGAATAAAAATACCCGCTGCAATTCAAATGTGCCCTATTCTAGGATGGTCACTTAAAGAACTTAAAAAAAAAAAAAACCCACAAAACCAGATAAAACCAAAACTATTTTAAGAAATTGTCAATTGCAAACAAACAACAAAATAAATCTAATGCGCAGACTTCTAAAGGAACCATTACGATCATCCCAGTCTGACCTCTTGCATAATACAGGTTTAAAACATTTCACCCAGTAATTCCTTTATCAACCCCATAATTTCTTTTTGTGCTATAACATATCTTTCTAAAAGATCTTCAGTCCTGATCTGAAGACTTCTACTCATGGAGAATCCACCACATTCCTAGATAAGTTGTTTCAATGGTTAACGACCCTATTAAAATCTCTGCTCCATATATACTGTACATAAACAAATGGCAACTGACATTTGCACAATGGAGAGGGTGGCTAGGTATCACACTCTTGCTTCTTTTCTTTATTGCTCCTTGGTGGTCCATTTTTGTGAACAATTGAATAAGGTTTATTATGCTCCCAGCATGCAACCTAACTTAGTACACGTGCTATAGCATTCTGCATTAGCTTCTGCTTCTACTTCTGAATGGTCACAAATGGTAATCCTTCGTAGGGCTGTCTTATCTTGAAGTGATAAAGGCAGAGATAATTGTGGCAAGATCCATTTCAGAGGGGAAAAAGAATCACTCTCTTTTCACCAAATGCAGCTGGAAAAAGACATCCTCATTACAACTACTGCCTGTATCCAGGTACAGCCTTGGATTTGACAACACTACCAAGATTTGCATCTGTTTTATAAATGGTTGTTACCATCCTTCAATGAAGAGTGACAACGTATACCCCATCAACTCATCCAGCTGTATCCCCTGTTCCAAATCTGTTCTGTCCGAATGAAGCTGCAGCCAGGTAGCTCTAACCCAAGTTCTTTTGAAAAATTGACAAGGAGGGGTGGGTTATGGGATGAATGGAATGAGTCATGAGAACTGATATTTGGATCTCTAGGCATTTGGCCCACAGGCAGCCAGCCAGTTCTCTTGGAGGTTCAAAGCTGAGTCTTTGTGACTAAGCAAATCTGAGTTGGCATGATAAAAAGGGGCATGCTCTGGGACAAGCTGATGACTCTTTTACAATCAGCCACCTGAAACGATTATTGTACTTCTAGCTGGGATTCTGTCGGGGACTGACAATCATCAGGGCACAGATATTTAGGGCAGACCCAGGACCCTTTTCCAGATATGTATCATATTTTGCAGCCACGGGTATGGTGGGGAGCCACAAGGCCTCATGGATGGCCAAGGCCAGAAGATACATGAATCTTCAGGAACAGGGAGGATCAGTGGTTACCAACCAAAACTATTTTATTGGGTAGTTGAATTATTCAGGGATGATGGAGTATACCTCTCCACCTGGGGAACATATATATCTTTGGCCAGTGCTATGGAGGGAACGGGTCATTATCTAGGAACCTCTATGGAAATGGGGGGAGGCAGCTAAGTTACTTGCTGGTGGCAAGTGTCCAGCTACTTGTTCCATGGAGGAGGGGGTGTCAGGCCCCTGATAAACTGAAGTCAGAAGAGGATTTAGGAGAAGGCATCCATCCTCTAAACACCAGGGAATGGGGTTCCTTATGTCTGGTATAGTGAGGAATCAACACACTTTCCTCAGCCCCTTTACCTTTATATGAAGAGAAGGCAGTGGAGTCCAGCAACAGGGTGGGACCAGCTGTGGAAGGGTGGGGGTCTGATGGCTGCCCTCCTCCCAACAGAAATGAGCAATAATGAAGGAAAGAATCATGACCTCCACTGAATGAGTTATTCCTGTGTAGTTCCCCCAGGAATTATGTTATTAAAACTTTAGCCTAATTAAACCACATCCCAAGCAACTAGTTTTTGTTCCCACATGTCCAGGAAAATGGACAATTCTGCTCCAGCTGAATTGTCTAATAGAGACAGAGGTAGAAGTTAGTGGTACACTGTGAAATCATTATAACATATGACTCCTCACCCACCTCTCAGCAGTGTCAGACTGAACAAGGGAGGAAAGAATATAGATCATGGGGTATCTTGCAGGACAGAACTTTTGTGACACAAAAATAATTGTTTACAACTCTCCTTTGGCTTTTATCAAGTGAATAAGAACCAAGCCACTCTTGAGTGTCTCTATGCACCTTTGTCAGAGGCTGAAAATCAGTCAACAAAATCTTACCATCTATGGTATTAAGAACAAGTCTAAAACACTCAGTACAGACACTTAGCGTGAAATATGGTCCCACTGCAGTCAATGTCAAAATGACCATTGATTTCACTGGAGACAACCCTAATCCCTTTGTTTTTGTCTGTTAGTAGGACAAAATGAACTAATTCAACCAAAGCAATTTCTACCCATTTCTTAGCTTGATTAATTTATTTGACCCCCTAGTCAGTAGGACTAAGGAATCAAACGGATATTGACCAAAGGGATCACACTGCTTTGTCTCCAACAATTGCAGCAACTTCCTGTTTGTTTCTGGATGCAATTAAAAAATGGTGTTATAAAGTCCTATATGGTTTGGGTCCTGTAATGACTGCCTTGTTAGCACCACAGCAGTTGAGGTTAGTTGAAAAGTTTGAACTAACAGGATCTTGATTTAACCAACTAAGATGCTAGTATAATTCTCAGCAGTTCAGTTCTCAGGACAGGTGTCTCCAAATTTATACGTATACAAGATGGAATATTAGCTAAAACAATGTTTAGAAAGACAATCCCCCTTCAGTGTTCCCAGCCATGCTGCAGGCACCCGGTATCCCAGTTAACCCATATACAACAGGAATATAGTTAAGCCAACAGACACTGAATTAAAGTATTGCACAATCAACCATACATCTCAGAGCCTGACACATACAATAGTAAAGCCTGTCGCTCAGAAACATCATGACAATACAGTTTAAAACTACACTAATAATATTATAAACTTTGCTAGCGTTTTTCTCCTCTCCTTTTCCAATTTGATGTAGTACCTAGCTTGAATCAATGGGGAGAAAGGAAATTATCAAGACAATATTCCATAACCCATCCAACAGAAAAAATAAAAATAAAGATATGGCTAGAAAAGAAGAGATTCCTATAAGCATACCAGAGGGATAGGTGTGTTGTTGGTTTTTGGTGTATACAGAGAGTCCTGTAGCACTTTAAAGACTAACAAATTTTTGCAGGCATTCATGGGCTGCATCTGAAGAAGTCTAATAACATCAGGACTTCTCGTACACACAGTTATTGGATTATGGAACCACTGCAATCTTTTATTCCGACAGAAACTGAACTAACCTCACCACTTTAACTCTCCATACAAACTGTGCAATTTATGTCAAGTCACACACCTTTCTTCCAGAATAAGCTATGATGGAATTGTCTTCAAGCTACTAGAGATGTGAATATATACTTTCTCCTTGTTGTTGGGGCTGCACTCACTCTCCCCACAACTCCCAAACTCTGCCTCATTTCTCCACCTACCATTTACTTTTGAGTGTGTGAAATTTCCACCTACCCTGTTGCAGATGCTGTTTATTCTCTCTTCTCCAAGCTGGTGGGGGGGAGAGAGAACCCAATTTTTGCCTTCCCCCTCTCCTGATTGTTAAGAAGCAGAAGGTTCTGAAAACACACACTCACATTTGGTTCTTTCTTTAACTATTCCACCCAGTGAAAATTCTGCATTTATGGATGATTTAATGCTGATTAGATAAGGAACAGGTTTGAATCAGACCCTATATCTGGTTAAGCAGTGGCCTACATGAAATTAGTTGGCAATATAGTTCAACTGCTTTTGAATTGTTGCCTAACAAAATTCATCAGCACAATTGGCATAACAACTGGAAGTCTCAGCAGAGGTTTAGGGCTCAATGGTGACTGAGACTAAATTATTGTCTAGATATTGCTAGTGCAGCCCAGAGTTGAGGCATTTAAATGCAGTGAAGCTACCACACTGCTTATGTTATACCTAGTAGGCTTTCAACATGGCTCCTTTCATCAATACTTGATGCACTTATTTAAAAAAATAGTATGCATTGTAAACAACTCTGCATTTATACAGATATGTACTCTGGTCACCTGAGAAACGCCAGATATCTTTTTAAAATTTCTTACCATACAATAAATCATTTTATATCTGTTTGATACAGTAACAAATACATTTTTCAATAACTGGCTATGAGCTAATTTTAACAAGATTACTAAATTATGCTGACCTGTTGTCATTGTAAGCATTTATGGGAAGAAAATGGATGGCTGTGCTACAAATTGACATGACTTGATCTACCTGCATTTGCTGAAAGAGATCCTCTCAGAGAAAGGGAGGGGGTGTTTTCAAAATATTTACAATGCCAATTGCCTCGAACAAATTAAAAAAAAAGAAAGAAATGAGAATCCAGTGAAGATACTAAGTTCTTTCCTCTTTTGGCAGTGAGAAAAATGCTGTGGGAGAAGTGAGAAAGAGGAATGTTTGTCAAATGCCTATAGGCTTCTCCCACAAATTAATTAGTCAGACATTTTGGAAACAATTATTTGACATTTCTCGAGGTGGCAATCTGCCGTAGTGTCTCTCTTCTTGAGAAAATTCATTCTACAATCGCTAGCATTGCACTATGCTCTGGGAAAGACTATACTGAATGTTACTAGTGAAAAATAAGTACTGGCACACACAGTGCTCAGTCCTGGCTTGTAGACATTGGCTTGTGTCCACAACGCCCCTGGAGATTCCAGAGGTGTTCTGGCTCAGAAAAGAAGGATTCCTCTCAGAGCTTCCTGAGCTATAAGAGGAGTACTATTAGCAAACATTTTTAAGTCAATGTGGCAACTTATGTGAGTAAACACTCATTGGGGTGAGTAAGGGATTCACAGTGTAGCCGTCAGTCTCTCTGTATATCTCAGGCCCCATCTTTAAGATACAAATACTAATTCTGCCCCACTTCAGAATCGTTGACTTCAAGGTCACATCCTGGCAGAGTAACTTCCCACTACTGTGAGGCCAAAGTGGCTTGCCCAAGGTCACAAAGCATGTAGTAGAGCCAGGCACTGAAAACACCTCTTTAGTCCCACTCCACAGTTACCAAAGGACCATGCTTCCTCTGGTTAGTTCTGCAGGCCTGTCTACTCCTAAATTGTGCTGCTAAAAACAAACAATTTAAAAGAGCTGTGGTGCACTGTTCACAAGAAATGCACACTTTGCCAAATGAGCCCTTTTACAAGATTTCTCTAGTTGTCTGTTGTGGCCCCATAAAACTTGCAATTAAATGTGAAGCTAAAGTCTTCCAACAGTTTAAATTACATGAGCAGAGAAAGAAACAAATCCACTAAAGCACAGGACATGCAGGAACTAAAAACTATACTGTCGAAACCCTAATATAGTTCCCAGAATTAGGTCATCCTGGTAATTCGGGACAGGAGTTTAGTCAGGATGGAATCTGGAATAAGGTGGTGAAGTAGAACCTCCCTCAGTACTTTACATTAAAGAAAATTGAACAGAAAAGCCCACAAAGAAATGTGTGAACTTCCTATCTGGAACACTTATTCCAGTTTCTGGAAAACCCAAAGAACACTCTGAAACGCTTGTACATATATAATTGCAACACCTTTCATCTGTAATTCTTAAAATGCTTCATACGCATGAATTCAGCTTCATAGCTTCTTCATGAGGTTGATGTTGTCCTTATTCACAAATGGCAAAACTGAGGCACTGAAAGGTGTTACATGACTTAGCTGGCGTATATGCATGCGTGCACATGCACACACACACTGAAGTAGCATCTGGAGACTCCCATCAGATCAGGGCCCCACTGTACAAGATCTTATAGAAACATACAGAAGATGTGTCCTCTACCTCCAGCAATTTACACGTTAGAAGACAAGAGAGTGAGGGAGAGGGATACAATCAAAATATTAAAATACTTTATTTATGAAGCTGCTGCAAATCTCAGAAAATCATGTGCAGTAGGACACAGTTTAGTCTTACAAACACAGGTATTTCATAAAAACAAGCTTTTGTGCTAATTGGGCAATATTGAATCAGAGGATTTCAAATGAAATATTCAGTACCACTGAGGAAAGCAAGGCAGTGACAGAACCTAGGATAAATCAGAGGGCAACCTGAAACCGCACAGCAAATAGCACTTTAAATCGCCAGCCTCAAAGAGTGAAAATAATCAAATCACTTACTATCATCCTGTTTAGGCCACAAATGTACCTTCTTGACAGAGTATTAATTCCAGGCACTACATCTATTTTGAGGTTTCTGGAAGAACCAGTTAGAAAGCAAAAGCATTAAAGCCTTGAATATACACATTTCAAGACTAGTACTTTGATCTCATCCAAAACTCACTTGTTATACAAACAATATAGTAAGCCAAATTTATTTATATGGATATTGACCCAGGCCTATCAGGCCTAACAAATGGAAATGGTCATCGGTTTTGGATAACAGCTACGCATTATATGTGTTTGTGAGTTGGAAAGTTAGAACTCTATTTGCGCTAGGACAGACTGAATTAGTAGGAAGGAGCTTAGGAAGTTACAAGTTTCTGTAGCTGCCATACAGGAGTCACGTTGGCTAGGTACAGGAGAGTTGATAGTTTGAAATTACACTTTCCCCTACTCCAGACATTTAAATGGACAAGCAAAGCATAGAAATGGGGCTGTTATAGCAGTGACCAAGTAAACAGATTACTTCAATGAACAGTTGGAAATCAGTTTCTGAGTGGATTGTCATAGCAAAGTTTACTACTGCCTAGAAAAAAAAACTATGCATAATTGTCATCTGTTGTTATGCATCAACAGGTTCATAGAAGAGAAAGCAGCAGAAGAGGAAGGAGAAGGATGGATTTTATTAACAGCTGGATAGCATTGCAGACAAGATTTCTGGTCATGATATGAATGCAAAGGTTGGTAGCAAACATGGTCAGCAAATGAATAAATGTTGGAGCACATGGCGTAGAATGCCAAATGATAATGGGGTATGGGTGGTAAAGAAGTTGCTGTGAGATGCACAACTGATTATTGGGAGTACTTGCTTTCCTCAAGACATGCACACAATTGCTTGGAACACACCAGGTGGCCAAACAAAAACCAAATTAACCACATCATCATCAGTAAAGCACATGGACTGTCACTGTTGGATGTTTTGACTTGATAGAAGTGCTGAATGTGGCAGTGATCATGAACTACTAATTGAAAAGATTATTATTAAATCCAAGAAAAAGATGGATGCAACTGGAGCAAATGTGAACTTGATAAGGATAGCTCTTGGAGGAAGGCATACAAACTGTGCAGAAAGAATAGCAAATATGACAGGCGACCAGCTTGGCTTAACAGAAAAATCTTCATTGAGCTTAAACACAAAAAGGAAACTTACAAGAAGCAGAAGCTTGGACAGATAACTAAGGAGGAGTATAAAAATATTGCTTGAGCATGCAAGGGTGAAATCAGGAAGGCCAAAAGCACAACAGCACTTGCAGTTAGCAAAGGCTGTGAAGGGTATCAAGAAGATTTTCTACAGGTATGTTAGCAACAAGAAGGTCAGAGAAAGTGTGGGCTCCTTATTGAATGGGAGTGACAGATGATGTGGAAGAAGCTGAAGTACTCAATACTACTTCTACCTCGGTCATCAGAGACAAGGTCAACTCCCAGACCACTGCACTGGGAAGTACAGAATGGGGAAGAGATGAACAGCCCTCAGTGGTAAAAGAATAGATTCAGGACTATTTAAAAAAGCTGGACATGCATAAATCCAAGGGGCTGGAGGCAAAGCGTCCGAGAGTGCTGAAGGGAGTTGGCTGATGTGATTGCAGAGCCATTAGCTATTATCTTTGAAAATTCGTTGCAATTGGGTGAGGTACTGGATGATTGGAAAAAGCAAATATAGTGCCCATATTTTAAAAAGGGAGGGAGGAGGATTGGGGGAACAGACCTGTCAGCCTTATCTCAATCCCTGAAAAAATCATAAAGCAGGTCTTCAAGGAATCCAATTTGAAGCACTTGGAGGAGAGGGAGGTGATCAGAAACAGTCAGCTGAATTTATCAAGGGCAAGTCATGCCTGATCAACCTGATTGCCTTTTATGGTGAGATGACTGGCTTTGTGGATGTGGGAAAAGTGGTGGATGTGATATACCCTGACTTTAGCAAAGCTTTTGATATGGTCCCCCAAAATATTCATGCCAGCAAGTTAAAGCAGTATAGGTTGAATGAATGGACATAAGGTGGCTAGAAAACTGGCTGGATCCTTGGGCTCAACAGATAGTGATCAATGGCTCGACGTCTACTTGGCAGCCAGTACCAAGCAGAGTATCAAAGGGATCGGTCCTGGGGCTGGTTTTGTTCGAGATCTTCATTAATGACCTGGATGATGGGGTGGATTGCACCCTGGGCAAGTTCGTGGATGACATGTGGGGGGAATAGTAGATACACTGGAGGGGAGGGATAGGATACAAAGTGACCTAGACAAATTGGAGGATTGGGCCAAAAGAAATCTGATGAGGTTCAACAAGGACAAGTGCAGAGTCCTGCACCTAGGATGGAAGAATCACATGCACTGCTATAGATTAACTGGCTTAGCAGCAGTTCTTCAGAAAAGGATCTGGGGTGTTAACAGTGGACAAGAAGCTGGATATGAGTCAACAGTGTGCCCTTGTTGCCAAGAAGGCTAATGGCATATTGGTATTGCATTAGCAGGAGCATTTCCAGCAGATTGAGGAAAGTGATTATTTCACTCTATTCAGCACTAGTGAGGCCACATCTGGAGTAGTGTGTCCAGTCCCCCCCCACACACACAGAAAGGATGTGGAGAAATTGGATAGTCCAACGGAGTGCAACAAAAGTGATTAGGGGGCTAGGGCACATCACTTATAAGTAAAGGCTAAGGGAACTGGGCTTATTTCATTTGCAGAAGAGAAGAGTGATAGTAGCCTTCAACTACCTGAAGAGGGTTCCTAAGAGGATGGAGTTAGGCTATTCTCAGTAGTTGCAGATGACAGAACAAGGAGCAATGTTTTGAACTTGCAGTGGGGGAGGTCTAGCTTGGATATTTTTCATTGGGAGAGTGTTGAAGCACTGGAATGGGTTACCCAGGTAGTGGAATCTCCATCTGTAAAGGTTTTTAAGGTGCGGCTTGACAAAGCCCTGATTCGGATGATTTAATTGAGTTTGATCCTGCTTTGAGCAAGGGTTGGACTAGATGACCTTCTGAGGTCCCTTCCAACTCTAATCTTCCATGATTCTAAGGTGGTGATGCTCTGAAATGCCCTTCAAACAATTTGTGATGATGAAGAAATCTCACTACAGATTGGATGGGAAATATTCAAGGAAGTAATACAAAGCACAGCAAAGAAAGTTACTGGAAGACATAAGCAAAAAGGCAAAATCTGGAGAAGGAACATTACAGGAGAAGTATAAATAATCCAAAATGGTTGGGGACAACTGGCAGACATGTTTGGATCAATGATGATACTCCTTGCCACCTTGGGAAACTGGTGTAATGGACTTGGACTTACAACAAATGCCAATATGACAAAGTGGTTGCATCTTGGAAAAGGGACAATAGATAGAGTGTCAAAATATAGCCTCAGTAAAGTCATAGAACAAATTGAATCTTGTGTGTACCTAGTAAGCTTGATCAATGCAAACAGTTCCATCAACAATGAGGTTAAAAGGAGATGTGCTACAAGTGCTGCACAGAAATGGACATTATAGACTGATAAAAACATTACATTTGGTACCAAAGTTAAATTTTTTCAAACCAGTATTAGTTTGCGATCTGGAAACAGATACATTAAATTAAACAAGCATCAGAAGGCTGGAGGCAGTAGAGATGAGAGTTCTTCAAAATATGGGTGGGGTCAGGTGGAATGATTTAAAAACAAATGAAGAAATTAGAAGGAAAATAGAATGTGAAGTCAGGGTATGGAATTGTCTCTAGTCAAATTGATTATGATGGTGGGAACAATACAGAAGATAAGCAGATGATAGGATGCTAAATAAAATAATGCAAACAAAACCAGATTCGGTCCAACCTAAAGGCTGACCATCAACTACATGGTGGGACATCATACACAGGGACATGACCAGGCTGGGCTTAATGAAGAAGCCAATTGCGGACAGGAATGAGAGACCTGGATCTCACAAAGACTGCTTCTTTGGAACAAATGATTTTTAAAAACAAAATAATTTTATCCTGGAGATTAATTTGGCTCAGACAAACAGAGAAAAATTGATAATTCTGCGATTAGCTATTATACATTCACATGATTGTTTTAATTGTTTCATTCATTATTAGATATGAAATCAACAGAAATCTGCTATTTTCTTTTGATTCCCTGCAGTACCTAGACACTCCGGCCCAGAGTTCTGTGTTACATAGAGTTTCTATTTAGCACAGCAGAGCATACCTTGGGACAGCTCTCTGTCAGGGAGCTTGTTATGACTCCCTCATTCCTATGGCAGATTTGTGTTCTGTGTTGGCTCCTGCTCTAGCATAGGTTAGCGTATTTTAAGGCAATACCAGCTACATGCCCTCTACCCCACCGTACCCTTTGACTGAGGCTAGGTTGAGCTCATGCAGAAGAGCTCAGAACACAGCTCTATCACACTGGAGGTTTTCTCAGCCTTTCAAATCTAGACATTTTCCAGCCCTCTGCAGTCTAATGCAACTAGTTTGCACTAGAGAATCTTGCCATCTGAGCCACATTTTCCTCTCACTTACAATAATATATCAGTGTAAATGAGGGGTAACCTCAGAGAAGTGAGTGGAAGTACCTCAGTGTAAACTTAAGTGTAAATGAGAGAAGAATTCTTCATTCTTTTTTCATTATTCAATGTACTTTGGACAAATATAATAATTTAATTTAATGACATTTTATCATGAATGTTTCATTTTCTAGTACTTTTTTATGGTTTGAGATATTCTTGAAGAATAATTTCTACATGTATATTCACTAAGTTCTAATTTTTATTTCCATTTACATTGCATGGGTATATTTGTTATTGTCTTATTTATTTTTGTATATGTTAATTGTAGAATCAATAAATACTTTTAAAAAATGTGAGACAAGGTAGGTGAGATAATATCTTTAATTGGACTCATTTCTGTTGGTGAGAGAGACAAGCCGTTAAGTTTATGCAGAGCTCTTCCTCAGCTCTTCATAAGAGTGAATGCTCATCTCTCCCACCAATAGGAGTTGGTCCAATATAAGATATTACCTCACCTACCTTGTTTCTCTAATACCCTGGGACTAGCATGGCTACACCACCACCTAAAAATACACACACACACGCACGCGCGCGCTATAAATACAGTCAAGGTCCATATAGCCTTGAAAAATGCCTTGTGTCCAAACTGAAATATGCATTTTTTTAAATAATCACACACACACACACACACCTTGTCTCACTCCACCCATCATACTACAAAGATTTACTCTCCTTTCAAGATTGTATGTTTTGGAGCCTAAACGGTTTGTGTCTCTAACTTGATTACCAAACTCGTGCTACCACACGTAGCTGGTGCGTCAGGCAAAACACACATTGGATGTTGTCCCAGATCCCAGGGATGTTATTTTGAAGTGTCAACTTTCCACTTTATTTTATGTTTATTAGTCTCCAGGGTTGCACTAATTTTGACAGCTGCTGAACTCAATTTCCTATGGTTTTAACTACTTTACAAACAAAGGATCACCACAAAAGGCCAAATTCTACATTTCTTAGTACAGGTGGCAGACTCTGCCCCAACATTTCAAAATGTAACAAACCAGGGCAATGTTAAGGGCTTTATTTTGTTTGCTTCCTCCTCCAACAACACAGACCAATAAAGCAAAAGGTTCCAGTAGCTGCACTGAGCTTGTTTCCCCTTAATTTGTTTTCTGTTACTTAGAAAACATTTACCTAAGTGGTAATTTTCAGAATAGCTCATTCTAACCCAGGATATTTTTATTTCTTTCCAGTGAGCTACAGGCTAACTGGTTGGTTAAACAAACCCCCTTATTAACAGTCACCCATTCTTCAAACCAAACATTTTCTGAGGTTCAAGCTGAAGCTAAAGCACCCTATAATCTCTCAGCCTTCACCTTTTATTAGCAGGAACTCTTCCTTATGCTGTTGCTTCTCCAGAAAGCACATTATTCCTAGATGATCCCCAAACCTCCTCCAGTTTGGGGCTTCCCAGCTGCCTTGTGGATACTGAAAATTTGAAGGCCTAGAGGTGAAGTCCAAAAGCACAGCAGCAGTTTCTGCACTGTAAAAAGTACTGCAAGTAAGAAGGGAGTTTGTCTTGCTGAGAAAAGGACTGCCTGCTCACTGTCCAAAATAGTTGGAGTAGAGTAAGTGGGACACTCCCCAAGACGACTCCTGCATGTGTGTTATGGAAGCAGGACAGACAAGGCACAGTGAAAGATTGCAGCTGCCCCATGACAGAAAGGAGATCTTCCATTCAATAAAGGTAAAGAGCAAGGAAGGAGTCATGAAAAGGGGTCCTCAGAAACGTGGTGCAGTCAGTTAAGCATCCAAATGATTATCAAACCAAAGCTTAGCTGTCAAGTGTCTGAGGTTCTTACAAAAGAGATAGATGAAAGTCTGATTGAACAACCATCCAGCAGTAAGGCCAGCATGCTGCAAATTAGTAACGCTCAGTGAATGTAGTAGCATTCTTCATGCTGATACCTCTTGTTTTCCCACTGAACTATTTAAAAGCACCAAAATGTGCATGTTAATTCATGTAACAGTCTTGATGTTGGCCCAAGAAACGCCAAAACAAAGTGAACGATCCCATTTGTAACCAATCTCTACATGCAATAAACCACACTGTGGCTGTTATAGTCCATGGAGTCATCCTGAATGCAATAAAACAGGCCAGGTTTTTCATCACATGCTGCTAGAAAGAGCGCCCAGGTGCCGTAACTGGGGATTGAATAAATTAACCACTTATCTTTTTTACCAGATGCCTTCTGGAAGCTCAGTGCACATATCAATTACCAGTTGCTGGGAGAGGAAATGTGCCTTCCCATATTTTCTCTGTGGAGTCCTCCCCATCTTCTGAATTGGTCTTGGCTAGTGCCATAGTTGTCTGTTACAGCTAAAGTTCACCATCACCTTGGAGTGAGCCTTTCAGCAGCAGCACTGCTCTCTTCTTTCTTCCTTCTGGTCTATCTTCCCTGCCCTAGCCTGTTTATGACCATGTGTGAATTTCTGCCTCCCCTCCCATCTCTCTCTGCCCCCTTTCTTTTTGGCTGCCTCCTCACATCACTATTGATTTTGTTTATTGCCTGTCCATGCACACCAGAATCATGCCCACACCTGCTCTTAGGTGTTTTTGCCTGAGTGATATTCAGATTCTTGGGGAATTTAGGACTGTCTACAAAAAAAAATCTCAAGACTTTCTGCAGTGCTAAGCCTCAGGCACCTCCAGCACAAAAGGGACATTGAACAAATGAACAGAGACAGATGAATCCAGTCCCCGAAAGGCTGCAAAAGAAACCACTCGAGTTTCAATTCACTTAAGAAAGTAAAATAATATAAAGCTTAGCCTAACTTAAAAGAAATACATTTACATTTGTTTTTTTCAGTCTGTTTTCCAAACAGCAGAAAAAATGCCAAGGTATGAGAGTCTGACAGGGGACTGTAAAACGAGGAAAATCTCAAGTTTCAGTTTCCTATTGTAGTTAGGCACGTTGGTGCCCTACTGGGCCTGCTTTTTTGCTAAAGGACAGTCAAGTGCCAGAGATGGTTATTTTAAGTTGCACTGTGCTTTCCTAGAAGGTGAGTAAAACAAGAATCATATCCATCTCACTCTACAGCAACAGAAGTGAAATGTTTACAAATATTCTTAGGGCAAAGTTATAAAATGGAGTTTGGCACCCTAACTACCTCACTTACACTCTCCAAAAGCTTCCTGGATTGTCTGTGCTCTGCTGTACTACTCTCCCAGCAGATGTCAGGGTAATTGAAGTGCCCCATGAGAACAAGGTCCTGTGATCTGAAAACTTTCATGAGGTGTCTGAAGAAAGCCTGGTCTACCTCATTCTCCTGGTCTGGTGGTCTATAACAGACGTCCACTACGACATCACCCTTGTTGCTCTCACCTCCAAACTTAACCCAGAGACTCTCAGTAGGCTTTTCTCCAGTTACATATGTTATGTCTTACATTATTAAACATAGATAAGATCATCATCTTCAGTTCCAGGATGGTGCATGTGTAGAGTAAGAAGGCAGGATTTAAGCAAGGTGCCTCTCAGCCTTCATTCTTCCTGGTATTCAACATGCACCCAAAATGCTTGACATGTCCTGGAAAAGGACACAGACTGTTGTGATGCTCAGTATGTTGAACTTTCATGAGGAGTGCAAAGAAAGGCAGAAGTAAAATTGCTTCAAAAGGTATTAGTATCCAGGCCAGCTGCACCCGACCCTCTTAAAGGAGTCAAAGTAAACTCAGACCCTCCTATGCCCTTAATACATCTGGGGATAAGAGGCCAAAAAAGCCTCTGCTACACATCCCAGCTCCAAGAAAAATCTTTGGCTCCAAACGAGGAAACAAAAATCTGTGGAATGCAAGCCTAAGAGCAGATTGCTCAAAAGTGTCAGCCTCTGCATCCAGAGCCAATCAATTAGGCAGATGTTCCTCAGATGATGTCCTCCTGCACAAGCTAAGGAACTGACCACAAGAGCTGGAAAGTGTTCCTTAGATATACTGGATTTTGTACACCCACAGATCAATTATGTTTTCAGTTGCATATTGAAATGTGGTGATCTGGTGAGTGGATAGGAGATACTAATAAACCTTAGCAATACCACAGCAAGATAGTGTGGTAAAGCAATAATAGGGGGAAATATCTAGAGGCTACATATCATGCTGCCAACAGCCTAACGGGATCAGGCTAACGGGATCTAGCTGGTTTCTCTTCCTCTACAAGCATTTTTCTCCATAGCGGAATTTTTGTTTTTCTTTGAAGCACAATGGTCCTTACTGAAAAACCTCAAGGGAGCTGCTTGATTTTAATCTCATTTTTACACACACTGCTGCAATATGCTGCTAGCCTCTGCTTTGCCTACCCCTAACATCAAGATTACAGCACAGCATTACTGAGCTCTAATGCATAAAACAATATAACAAGCACCATAACAGTCCTGCCCCGAAGTGCTGTCATTTGTGGCCACAACTTAAGTCAGAATTACTAGTTCTCACTGTTTTAAAAAGGCTGATATTTAACTGCTCCCTTACAAGCATTTCCTGTTATTGCCTTCTTCTGAAAGCCACTCCCACCAATCAAATTTTTATGAGAGCTAGTTGGCTAGTAACATTTTTGAACGTGCCTAAGTGACTCAGGGGCCAGAGTCCCATTTTCAAAAGTTTCAATTAATGACTTTCAATGAGATTTATAATCTTAAGAGTTTAAGCCATTTATGAACGTGGAATTTAGGCTTCTAAGTCACTTGGATATTTTTGAAAATGTGACCCTGAGTCTATATGGAGCAATGCCCAGTTTCATGACTCCAAGAACAACTCTGGGAAGAAATATGATTCAGTTCCAATTCCTTCCCTACTCCTCCTCGGCTCCAAGGACCAGCATCTCACTGCAGCTTTTGACTCAGTGCCAGCTACTTCCCACCCCTTCAGCCATATAGTTCAGCCCATTTCCCCACCTAACTCTTATCCCTCCCTCAGATTTTACTGGGGGAGATCACTGGACACACAACCCTAGCTTTGCCCCTACATGCCAGCTACAATTCAAGGAGCACTAGGGCACTCACAGGTAGGGGTTGTATGTGCGTGAGATATATATAGATAGATATATCTATCTATCTTACTCTCTTGTGCAGCTACACTAGGCTGGGCCATAATCTCACATTAAGAGATTTTGATCATCATTCCATCACTGCTGTTGAAGGACATACGTTTAGCGGCTGACTTCTGGGTATACAACTGCCCATCTAATTTGTCTACAATTTCTATAATGCTTGTATTAGATAGATGCACAAACACAAAAGGTCAATAAGACAAATAACTGGCTATTTGCATATTGCATGTACCACACACACACACACACACACACACACACACACACACACACCCTAGTGCATATAAAATTGTAATTCATTTCTATATTTACATTTCACTTAGGTTTAGGATTTTCTAGTAGTGTACACACATTCTTCATTACTACAAGCAATTTTCCACAGGAATGCTGCATTTTCAACCTCTGAGGAAAGATGAAAGTGAACAATAATCAGAGTTCCAGATCAAGATATTTCACGGTGGAGTAAATTAAGTGTTGCGCAAACTACCTTGACTGACACATATATGCAGTTCCAGCAATTTCAGTCTGAGTCACAGAAAAGGATCAACTGTTAATTACCCTAAACCAAAGTAAGTCAACAACACAGCTTGCATAGTTTCAGTTCCCAGCTTCTTCATTACTCTTTACAGTCAAAGGCCCCTATTGTGAAAACTGCTTCATGTGAGCATGCATATTGAGCCCCTTTAACTTCACACGGGGTCCATTTGGAGGAGGCAGTTTGCCAGATGAGGGCCTAAGTATACCTGTGACTTGCCTCTTTTTGTCTAATTCCTCATGATCCTTAAATCTGCAGTTCTAAAATGCTGTAATTGCAGATTTTTCACTTCAAAATTGTTGCCCAAACCTACTTGCAATTCCACCAACTCCTTCCACAACTGCCTGTTTAGCTGTTTTGTCTTTGTGATACATATCTGTGCAGGACACTCACAATGCCATTCTATAGGCACTTTATCCTACTTCTGAGGTGCTCTATTCTAAATGATCTAAGAGCACAGACTGATCCACCATGCCTGGAAACAGGCTCCATGTTCTTATACTGGTTTCTTTGTGCACCAGAATTTGCCTGAATTTTGTCTCTTTCTGGACTATGCGTTGCCATGCATGACCATCCATAGGGTTTTTTTAAACACATCAGGGTATGGATATATAGTTTCCTCAATGCACAGCTGCTTTACCCAGCCCTATGTACATGCCATTATTATTTGGCACTTATGGCTTGGGCATATAATCATAATCCAGATTCCTTGCAAATAGACTGTGGTAAATTAAACTCTGCTGCTACCACCAGGCACTGACTGTCTAGTTAATTTGAAGTCTGTCACTCTCTATTACCATCACTTTGCTATTAAATGTATTTTTTACAATCCATTTCCTTAAAGGCTCTGTAAATCTTTGGCATCATGCCATTCATAGCAATACGAGGCCTTGGCTTCACAATCCAGTGGTTTTCTTCTTGATTTCCACAAACTGAAAATCATCTTTTTCTATGTTTATAACTGATACAGGGAACAGAACTTCTCTACCATGGCTGTAACCAGGATGGGGAGATTAGGGCAGCTGATCAGGACACAAAGCTGCAGGGTGGAAAAATGGGGCAAAAACTGAGGCGAAGCATGGGGAAGGGTCATGTGGGGTCACATGTCCACACAGATTTCTGCCTTCCATGTAACGTAGATGTTTTCCATCTGTTGGGCATGTCCCCCCCCCCAGTTTGAAAACCTCTGTGCTAAATGGAAGACAGAAATCTGGTGGGTGCAAATATGCTTGCTCGCCCCGGGCGCTAAAATGCCTGATTATAGTTCTCGTCTCCTTATCTACCCATCTATATATGCTAGGCAAATGGCAATTACAAAAATTCACATCCATGAAGGGAGGAACTGCTTATTATGTAGACTTAAAAGTGGGGAAAGACAGATGGGAAAGAAGAAAAGTTAAAGATTTCATAAATTAAAAATATTGCAACAAGTTAGAAAAGTCAGGTGCACAAGTTGGCCAAATCTTTTGACACAACTGATTCACACGCAGATAACGCAAGCACTCACTGACATTGGCAGTAATGCAAAGATCTTTTTTTTTTATAAAAGAAGGATAAAATGTTCTTGAACCGTATTTCAGTGGACTATTGTGCTTTGCTTTAAAGTGTATTTTCTAGGTCTACATTTTAGCTGGACAAAATTTACCACATTGGTTCTTGTGTGAATGAACAAAGTTGCAGTTCTCCATCTATGCCTGCATTTTCAACTGCATCCTTACCACATCTGAAGCTGTTGAAAGAGCATTGGATCTCACTACTTTTGATATGTCAGAGAGCACTAGGAAAAAGATTTTTCTGCACTCAAAGTTCTCTCTTTTGAGGATTCAGATTGGATTTTTGTCAGCTGGACATAAAAGGATCCATAAGGCGCCCTTTGACACGCTGCAACAGAATGTACTGAAAACGAGTCGTTCGTATCAGCAGTAGTGGTTATATGCCACAGGTATCACATCACTATTCTATTTACATAGTAATTATGGAAGATTTTGTATTTGGCAAATACTGTAGCAACTCTAACCATGCTTAGTACCTTTCCTCCAAGGATCTTCAAGCACTGTATGGAGGGGTTGGGGGGGTGAGAAGGGGGAAGTAGAAATCATTTTTACAGATGAGGAAAACAGGTACAGAGGCTAAATAACTTCCCCAAGATCACACAGAAAGTAAGTTGCAGAGGTCAGAGTCCATCGGGCATAATCAGGGATATCAGGGATTAGTTAGTTCTGCAGAGAGCAGCATTAATTCATCTTCTGCATTATATAATCTTATAGAGCCACATGTCTAGATTTACACCTCCATGATACTAATGTAACTAAGATCAAACTCTGTCCCACGGACCATCACTGGCACCCTAGTATCATATGAAGGAACTCAGGTTTTGTTGCCATTTTTTATGGAGTCTGAATACATCATAGAGGGAAAAGTCGCTTCTTGCTGAATTGCTATTCATATAGTAAATCTGCCCCAAACCTTTCAGAACCATCAGCATCTTTTTACTGCTTCCACTTCCATCCATTTCACATTCCTGAGAGCCTTGTCAGACAAGAGGGAGGCAATGCATCTTACCAGTGACAGGAAGAAAAGCTGCTGAGTTTGATTTAACTTGCTTCTCTCTGCATATTTTTGTGGGGGAGGACTGTGCACATCCCCTAAGTAATTACATGCAGTAAATCCCAAAGTATCAACACCCTAGTTCTGAACTTAGAAGTGCAGCAATAAATATTTGGGAATAACACAGTACTACCACTCATGTTGTAGTTATTCCTCCCATACATAATAAGAGACAGATTTCCATTACTTACCATGAAAGACTTACTTACCTTGCATGACATTTGGGCTAATTTTTTACTGTGCTATGAAATTAAGTGATTATGAAGCACCTTAAAGGTGCTTGATTTTCAGAGGGTGGGTGTTGAGCACTTTCTGAGACATCAAGCCCCTTTAAATTGAGGAAACCAAAATCAGTCATTTTGAAAGTCTTGGCCTTTGGTTTTATATTGCACTTTTTCAAGGGACCAGATTCACCCTGGCCTAAGCATCTGCAACTCCCCTGAAGTGAATGGAGTTGCACCTGTTTATGTTACCTGTGATTTTGGCCTCAGGCCGCCCATATAATTCCTTGCAATTAAGTGCTTCAAACTGTTAGTCTAGTAACAGTAAGCAAGCTTAGAAACCATTATATGTTCAGCCATAGCCCACATCCAAAAGTTTAAGAAGTGACTTGTTAATAGTCTATATGTAGCTAGGTGGGAAGAAGATTTCTGATAGCAGAGAGCGCTTTCATTTAGCAAACAAAGGTATAAAAAAAGATATAATGGCCAGAAGGTGAAGCTAGATAGACTAGAAATAAGGTTCTTGTTTTTTTAAAAAAGTGCAGGTCATTAATAATTGAAACAACTTACCTAGGAGTGTGGTGGATTCCACACCACTTGAAGTCTTTAAATCAAAAATAGGTATCTTTTACTCAACCACACATTATGGGCTTGAAGCTGGAATCACTTGTAAAAATTGTATGGCCTGTTTCGCAGGAGGCTCGGTAATCATAACGGTCCTTTCTAGGCTTAAAACTCTATGAATTTATTAACTACTTTGACCACTAGAAGGTGTTTTATTGGGAGAGGGAGTGTTAGCCAGTGCAGAAATTACCCTTTAATTTTGTCAGAAAGTGACAGGGAATCTTTCATTTCTATCTGGATAGTGACTGGAAATGAGAGAAAAAACCTTCAGCTGAACACATTTGAAAGCACTTCTAATAGTATAGCATATCAGAATGTCCCTTCTACTGTACTACAGCATCAACACCAAATACTTGTTCAAGGCCTCCAGCTGGTGTCTTTTAGCTTACAAAGTAGAATCCTACCGAGCTACACCTTACTGGACAAGTATAATCCAGGATTCTCTAGATTAATTTGGTTCTGTCATTAAACTAAAACAAGAGCATCATAAAATCTGATCAAATACAGAGATTAAAAGATTCCTCATTAAAAAAAGTAAAACAGAATTTGCAGGCACCTTTTTATTATTTTATTCCAGGCCTAGAGCCAGGAATTAAAATGTTAAAATCCCATCTAGTTAAACATCAGTTTATATTTTACTGCAAGAAAAAAAATGTTGCTTATGACTTGGATAATAAAATGTCAATCACCAAGGCTTTTCAGCCCTTTGAATGTCCTTGACTGTTTGGCAGAACTATGAAGAGTCTCATCATAACACTTCCCACCCTTATAAAAATATTACAATATTCTGAAACAACACCACATCACCACCATATCATTATTGTACAAAAAGTAGATTTTTAGATAAGTGCAGTACATTCTATTATTTTTATCTGAACATAAAGCAATAAGCGAGGTTTTTATTCTGAATCTGGAGATTAAAATAATTTGTCCAATTCACATCTTCAGGTCAGATCCATCTTTGAAATCAGAATTACCTAGTCACAAGCGTCAAGTCACAGAATCGACTGTCAGTTGTATACAAATTTTGTAAGAACCAGCAAGTGGTACATTCCTGGAGCCTTGTCACTTTAAAACTACAGTAAAAATTGAAGGATAGCTTTTCAAAAGGTAATATTTTTATAGCAGATCTTGGCAATGATAATAAATCAGATCCCAGTATTAGGACTTTAGCAGCATGAAAAGATCATATAATCATAGAAACGTAGGGCTAGAAGGGATCTCAAGAGATCATCTAGTCCATCCCTGCACTGAGGCAAGAGCACGTATTCCCAGGCCATCCCAAGCAGATGTTGGTGTAACTTGTTCTTAGAAACCAACAATAGGGGAGATTTCACAACCTCCTTAGGGACCTGTGGCTTAACTATCTTTACACTTAGAATTTTTTTCTAATATCTAACCTAAATTTCTCTTGATGCAAACAAAGCTGATTACTTCTTTTGTCCTATCCTCAGTGGACATGGAGATTACTTGATCACCATCCACTAGCAAAAAAACCCACACAACTTTTTATTGTAATCTTTTGATCAAACTATTCTGTAAACTATATAAAAAAATTGCTCATCTGTAAAATATTCTTCTACATCAGCAGAGAGGACCTATACTGTGTGTCAGAAGGGTGCCAACCTTTGCTCTCATTTTTTAGCTCAAAGATGTCTTCTAAAAGGGTTTAAATTTTTTTAAACCGTGTAGTCCATTAAGTCTCATTCAAAGAGGGCAATCAACTCTATCTGTGTAAGTGAAAAAAGCAGCCTGTTCTTTCTAGCTAAAGCAGTCTGCTTTCCTAAGCAGGAAATTAAAGATAGGAGGGGAGAAAGCCTGCAGGTGAAGTGAATGTGCTCTGATTTTCCCCTTCACCATCCACTAGTGTTACTTTAAAAAATGATTTTCACACCAGTGCAAACCTGAGGAAGGAAACATTAATCCTAAGGGCAATTTACTTAACCAGTAATTTTCTTATGCAATGTGTAAGCATTCAAAATTTGTTTTGAATAAAAGCTCTCTCCTTTATTTAACTTGTTTTTCTCTTATTTGAGCTTCAAAAAAGTTCTAATCCTTCTGTTTATGACATCATGGTCTGTTTATATGGAAAGAATTGTACTATCACAAATTTATCATTGGTAATGAGGACCTCAGCTCAGGAGTGGATATGAGAAGGAGATGGGGGAAATCAGCATGGTTTTTTATAATGAGCAACAGAAATGTAATCTGATGGACTGACTCGGCAGAAACATATGGTGCAGTCAAGTAAGCCATTTTCTCTAAAGAATAATATTTATCAGAATCAATGCAAGTTAACAAATTAATGTAAATTCTTCTTCCTCTAAACACCTGTGCAAAGATTTGGAGATGAGCTGTTAACTCTTGTTCACTGTGCACCAGCTAAGAACTCTCCATTCTGTTGCAGGAGGGAAAGCAAATGCTGAAAGGGGTCAAAAGACTCCATGTACACTTTCACTTTCTTCTGAAGCAGAGCATTTCTGAAATCAGTTGGCCTCGAGTGCAACCAAAGCCTAAATAAGATCAAACTGTTCCCATTTCATCGAAGACCAGAAAACGAATTTGAAACAGCACACCCAAGTTTGTTGGAACCAGATCACTGCTGAATAAACATTCTGCACTGCTTCGTAAACAGACAAAAATGTCACGTCAGTTTGCTGTAAACAGAGTGAAGAGAAGCACAAGATGAAGGCAGCATCTTCCCTAGCATGGGCTTTGTTGACATTTAGCAGAGTTACGTTTTTAACTAGAAAATAGTTACAATTATCTGTCTATTGTAGTTAGATTGCACAAACCTGAAGACACATCACAAAAACTGGCTACAGGCTTTTCTTCTAATTTTGTACTATCATTTGAGAGATTAATGGCAAAAAATAAGTCAAAATGCAGCTCAGTACATCTGTTAGGAAGGTGTTACAGGACAAGTTCTGCCCTTTTGAAGGTCCTTATGTGTAAATGGAATATTTTTTTCCATCCTGAAAACAGCTAACAAATGAAATACCGATGTTTGTGCTTCACTCATCTACTTTTTTTCCCCCCTCAGTACATTTTGTTTGGATTAGGCATTAAATTGGTCAGAGGGCATGAACTTGACTTATGAAGGGTGAAAAGGTTTAAGACTCGTGTTTGCTCAAAGGGGCTTTTCTCCTTCACCCTTCTTTACTTAGCTTTAATGAGATTTCTCTTTTTTTTCCTCCTATAGAGGGTAGGGTGTGTTGCTATTGTTCCTATAAACTTAACTTTCAGTTTAAGCAACTTCTATTTTGATGTTAACTCTCAGACATGGTGGTCTGAAAAGGAAATGAATGACTGTAAAGGATCAAAACTGTACCACAGAACTAAAGACTTTGTAATGAATCAGTGTAACCCAGTCATCATTTATTTGTATTAATCACATAGTAGTTTGTAAAACTTTGGTATCCCTCTGGATGAAGATTTATAAATCTTTCATTTTATAAATGGAAGATTAGTTTTCTGTCAAGATGTTTCAGTTATGGTTTCTGTGAGAATTATGAGTCACATTTTGATCTCAGATATACTGGTGTGAATTTGAAGTAATTATATAGACCTCGTGCATTATCTGCCCTTACCTGTTTACTTTTCAGTTCAAAAGGTGAACATATACTATATGGCCTGACTAACTTTTAGTATTTCACAGTTATGGTGATCATTTTTGGTGGAGCATATGTTTTGGTTCCCTTACCATTTTAAATGGTGGTGCCCAAATATGTCTGTTAGTCTTTTCTTCTCCCAAGGTCTTACAATGTCTGGTATTTTTACATCCCACAATTGTAGGGGAAATCAAATAAAGAAAAAACTCAAAAATTTAAAATTTTGTGCACAATCCTGCTTGCTTTACTAGTGCAAGCCATTCAATGATTTCAACAGGTTGTGGAGGTGAGTAAGGAAAGCAAAACTGGAGCCTTATTTGGGGAAATTTCATCCTCTGGTTCTCCTAGCGCATCTAGTCTTTCTTTATCTGTCTTCTCAAAGTTCTCCAGAGTTGGAACGATCTTAATATCTGGGTACATCAGCACTTAACTGACACATGCAAAAGTGTCAGGAGATTCAGTTACAGCCCAATTTCTGACTATAGTTCCAGTAGTTGACTTCAGTGAAGCCATTGAAAATCCAGGTGACTGGTAAATGGATTTAGTACAGACTTGCTCTCAGAATTTGACCAATAACTGAATTTCTTGTCTTTTACATGTAAAAGCTCAACCATCATAAAACCTGTGAGATGTAATGTCGCAATCACCTAACAGAACACAGTAACAATATACAGCAATTCAGGATAGCTAGTGATTATTTCCATTTGAGATCATACAGAATATAAGTATTCAGAATTTTATTACCCAAATTACAAATTGGCCAGGATATCATTTGGACAGGAGTTTTAACACCCACATCTTATTAAAAAAATGCCATTGAATTATTATCAACAAATATTGAGGACCTCAGTTTTACATCTGATTTAAAAGATAGCACCAGAAAAGAATTATCTAAGTACTAAGATAGAACCCAACTAAATAATAATTTTTCCTCACTTTTGTCATTCTCAGCCTATAGAAGAAATAGCTTGATTAGTTAATGACTTTTTGGTTTACTTGCTTCTTTTTGCCTGTGTTTGAAAGTGAGGCTTGTGTCTATGTAGGTCAAGAATCTATTGAAATTTACTTCTGAATGTGGTTAGCTCGGAGGACAGTTTTCTCTCATAGGAGTAAGTTCTATAATTTAGGTCCCGCTCCTGTGAAAATTCTGTTTCCTGCAGTCACAAGCCTCTCCCTATTAACTGACAAGTTTATTGTTACAGAGGGTGAAGCAATATTTCAAGTAGCTACTCCAATAGACGACCTTGAAAACCAGGACAGAGACCTTGAACTGGACCCTCTATTTAATTGGGAAAGGGGCAGTATAATGTGACAAGGTTGCTATGATGATAGCAACCTATATTCCTAAACAGATTTTATTTTATCAGTTAGATTTTATTCTTTCAGGATGGCTTCCTTACCAAACATGAGCTGCAATAATCAAAGCTGGGTATCATACATGCTTTACCAGGACTTTGTCTGATAGAAGGATGTACAAACTTCTGGCCAGTGGAAGACAGAGCAGGCATATTTTGCTGCCACTACACTGAGCAGTCCCAACCTGTGGACTAACGTAGTCAGTGGTAGAGCAAGAATTAGAATTTGAAACTTCCTGATGGCCAAAACTGTGCTCATTCATCCAAACCACAAGGCCTTTCACAAGAGCATCATGCAGATGTAGAAAAGTGTGTGGAAGAGGACTGAGTCTTGAGGGATTCTACATCAAAGAGCTTTGGAGTTGGAGTAAGAGTTGCCCATAGCTACATACTGGGTTTGGTCAGGGAGGAAGAACTTGAGCCATTACAGGATCTTTCTGTTTATTCCTGCAGCTTCTTGGGCAATTGGGTGATCAATGGTATCAAACACTACAAAGGGGTCCAGCAGGAGGATTTTAGATGTACTTCACTTGTCATGGACAGGAGGAGGTCATCTACCAGAGCAACAAGCTTGGCCAAGAAGGATCCAGAGCTTCATTTGAGAAGGTTGTTTGCTAGCTTCTCAAAGCTGTTGAAATCCAAGTTCCACTGCAGAGAATGTGTGGGAAAGTCAATGGTTTTTTGTGTGCACTAATACAAAACCTGACTGAAGTCTGGAGTATATAATTAAGAAGGGGATAAAAAGAATAAATCTTACAGTCCTTTCACCTTGTATCAAATGGAAAACCCAGAGAAAATAACTCTAAAGCTAAGAAAGGCCTCAGCAGACTCTCTTTACACAGAGTATTTATGAACAGGCCAAGTATACAATATGGATTTTTCAAAATATTTTCAAGAAATTAGACACACACTTGACAAAAAATTATTGGTCAGTGCAATAGCTTACATTGGACCACATAATCAAACTTACCAGTTTCTAGGTCCTTTTCTCTGTGTTTAATTACATTTACTATGTAGCCATAAAACTGTAAAATATAATGTGATCTTTTGTCTGTGTAAACTGATAGCATCTTTCTCATCTGAAAATAGGTGTTCATTGTTTTAATTTCCTGTAGGAAATTAATTACATTTCCTCACTTTGGCAACTATGTTATGTAATGTAATAATCCAGTCCACCCAAATTATTTAAAGTTATCTATTTTTTTCCCATCTAGCACGGTGAAATCTGCGTGGAGACGTGCACTAACAAATGAAAACTATACAGTTATTGAATAATCTACAACTATTTGGCTAATATTCACTAAGAAACCAAATAGTGAGGGGACAGGCTCTCTCTTCCTTGTATATGGTAGTTTTCTGAATACTTATTCATTTAATGATTTCTTTTCTTTCTTTAAAACAAAAACAAATTTAAGCATCGATCTAATCCATGAGTCTCACTTGCTACACAGTAGATACCATAGAAAACTAGTCACAGAGTTGGTCTTGCATTTCATTGTACGGAATTGAAAACGATGATTTTTTTTGACTATACAGGTACAATTTCACTTGAAAAAACAATTTCAAGAGAAAGGTCCCCCTGCCTTAAGATTTGCAATTGCTCTTGGTTGTAGAGAAGGAATGAGTTCCCCAACTGGATTACATCTCACATGATGCACCACAATCTCCCTGCTGTGCTCCATCAGGAAATCCCATGACCCTGATGCGTTTCTGCTCCAGCCAGAGAGCCCAGCTCACATGAGAAAATGAGGGGCATGAGGCACCTGAACTAGAGCTCATGAGGCATTGCTGTAGCTCAGCAGACATAGAATAATGTTGAACGGACTCAAAACAAAGCACTGGTTCAGGAATGTTGAAGGCAAATGTTTCAACTATTCCAAAAATTGGAATTTTTAAACATTTTGTTCTGCAAAAAGTTTTAATATTCTGGGGTTTTTTGTCTCAAATTTAGGATGAAAACAAAAATATTGAAATATCACCTTTCCTCCGAGCTGGAAACACTTTTGTTAAAATTAACTCTACCAAATAGTAGCAGCTTTTAATATGCTTTACAGGATCCACCCTGTTCATTTCCAATATTCTTTATATTAGGAATTTAAAAGAACAAGCAACAGCTCAAACTACAAATTAACAATTTTAAAATAATGTTTAAGGAAGCAATTTGCAATTTAGGGCTTTTCCACACACAAACTAGAAGGAAATTGCTAAACTCATAATGTACAACTTACTGGTTATTTTGTTTCACATTTGTTTGTGGACACGCATTATGGCTTCAATGTGTCCTACTGTTATTAAACTTAAAAATGGATAAAAATTAACTTTGCATTTTTCAATCTTTCAACATATACCATTCAGAGATTTAGAAAATAAATATGCCTGCTCGGAGACAAGGGAGATCAAAGTGGAGATTGCGAGATGGAAAATACAGACACCACATCACAGAACTGAAGGAACATACAGAAGGGAACTAGAAAGCTACATAGAAAGGGACGAAGGTTTTGATCTGTAAAGAGTGGTAAATGTACATTGTGTAACTGGAAAATCTTGGAATGTTGATGCTTTACTGATATGACCAGTAATGATCCGTTAATTCTGGAAATGTCAGTAGTTAGGAAAACACAAACCATAGCAACAAAGATCGTAGACGGGATGTTTACACTGAATGTGATCTCTCCCTATCAATATGTGTCAGAGTTTAACTAAGATTTATTAGAAACTATTCAATGAGGGAAGATATGTATTTAAACATACATAAGAACAACATATGGCTTGCTTAGGATAATTCAATTCATATAGTTCTTTTGCCTTTGTGGTAGGATATGGATTCAAACTATTTAGGGACCCTGAGTCTGAATCTTGAACTGCTCTCCTTTCCCCCTGACATTTGACATCATGAGTGGCGAGGGCTTCCAGCTGTTACAGATAACTGAATGGGACCACTGTGAATGTGCACTATTGTTGATAATGTAAATAAGTCATACATTGGACTCTGAGCAATATTTCAGAGGTATGTTCAGAAAGCCCTGCTTTTTCTTTGTGAGACCATCTTCTATTCTCTGCTAGTAAAAAGCACAAACAGAATTTCCTACACGTGATTTTAAAATGGGACCTAAATAGATGCACTCTGACTAAAGTAAGGAGGCTGTGAAAAGAAATCATATAATACGTCATCTGCAAAGGGTGTAATAGGGGTGCTGGACTCCCTCTATGCCCATCCGGCCATTTCCAGATTCTCCCCTCTTCCTCCTTCCCTGTGTCCTGTCCCCGAGAAGGGATGGGCCATTGGGTCCATGTGCTGGACATAGTGTTGTAAAGGGGAACCCAGCTGGGCTCTCTTCCCTTGCTAGTCTGCCTGTTCTAGGATTACTCAATGTGATATATGCTAATGACCAACCGTAGACTACAACATTCATATTCATTCTTGTTTTGGCATCCTGCCAAGACTTCACGGACAACATAATTGACAGAAGTCAAATTGGTGATTTTGAAAAATGCACATCTTAGCCAAACCAGAACAGGATTTCCTGGGACATAGAAAAGGCAATTTTTTAGGCCCAGGGCAAATAATGGATGTCCCTGCAGCAAATTATGAGAGCGTGTCAAAGAAAAGTCACCAATATATTTTGTAACTGAAAGTGTTAGGCAACCTATAACAATATTACCAATAACAAACCATTCTCTGGTGATGAGAAAGTACAACAAAAGTGCTCATTTTTCTTTCTAAATCTGCGTTCCCAATGACAGCATTTCCAATTCAAAGAATGCTATCGTGATTAAAGCACCACCTACTGTGTGTTAGTATTGTCTTATGCTGTGTTTAAGACCATCTTATTTTCCACTGCTCCTGTGTTTGGTTTTGGTTTTAAAATGCATAACTGAGGCATCCAGGTCATTGTCTTTATGCTCTCAGCAATAACTAACTTCTGCTATAGCAGAGCTGTCTCCACAGAAGAACTCCATAAAATCATTGAAGATTAAGGTTGGAAGGAACCTCAGGAGGTCATCTATTCCAACCCCCTGCTCAATGAAGGACCAACTCAAATTTGGAGGAATTACACAGAGGAATTTTTTTCCCCTCCTCCACAGAGGAATTACTACTTTGTAAATGCTAGACCTATGCTTTGCAGTACCATCATTTGTACACAAATATTTCTACTGCCCATATTCTACAGAGGAGCAAAAATAGATTACAGAAATTGAAAAGAATGGAATATGACAGGCTAAAAAATTCCATGTAGTCCCTATTCACCTAGTTCCTTTTGTTTCTGTATTCTCCTTCTCACTTCTCTTACCCTGTCTCTCTCCCTTTTGCCTTCCTATTTCACTCTTATCTGTGTTCTGGTGCATGAAGGTGAACTCTGATTACTTAACAACGCTGGGGAATAAAATATAAATCAGACAATATTTTCCCACACAAATATGGCTTAATCAGGAGACTATTAGACGTTTTTTATAAATGTACTGTAGTTAATCAGCAGGTTATGCGGGTAAATTGTCATGGGACGATACCTATCACTTACTCTAATCATAAGTCATATGCAAGGGGGAAGAGATACAGGCTGCATAGGGAATGCTGATTATTTATATTATATGTAGACTGAAATGGAGGAATGGGCATGGAAAGAAAGGGAAGGAGAAAACAGTGACTAAAACTAGCTCCCGCATTTTCTCATACTTAAGGGTTTAAAGCACCAACGTACTTCTCAACAACCCCAGTATTTGGAAATTAGTTGGTTGATTTGTTTTAAGAATGAAACATGTGAGCGGTAACAAGAGGACTGGGAGTTTGAAACCGTTTCAAGAATCCCACAACGTATTTACATATTACACACAAAAACACATTAAAAAGAATTAAGACTATATTAAAGTCAAGCTCTGAAAAGTTAGAAAATGGCAAAATGAAGGCTGTTCGAAGAATCTTAATTTGCCCTTCTTGTGCATATGCATTTTGCTACAGTCTCTAGCTGTATGATCACATATTACTTTCTCTACAAAACTCCTGGCTTCTTTCGCTGCACAGGATGGATGGTGCTCACCGAATGGGTTGTTCTACAATATTTCTTTTTACCCTCATTATTTGTGTGTGGCCCTTTCTTTATTTACTGCACAGTATACGAAGCCTTCACAAAACACAAAATTATTACTTTTCTTAGGGGCTTTTCTATGTCAGTATGAGTGCTTCCCAAATGAAGGAATTTACCTTCTTAACAGCCCAATAAAATAAACTGGTATTATCATCCCCATTTTACAGATGAGGAACTGCAGGTCAGAGACATTAAGGACAACATTGTCAGAAGTGTCCACTAAGTTTGTGTACCCACTTTGACACATGAAGGTCTAATTTTTCCAGAGTATCTTGTATTTATAACATGTTACATGTTCAGAGCACAGCAACTTCCACTGATTTCAGTTGCAATTGGGAATGCTCAGTACTTCTGCCAGTCAAACCCTAGTTGCCTCAAATCAGGCACTGGGAAAATAAGAAACCCATAATTAGTGACCACCAGCAAATATCTTATTTCAGTAACTTGCCTATTATCACATAGGAATTCTGTGGCAGGGACCAGGATAGAATCCAATTCTCCAAGATGGTATTGTCATATTTCAGGGCAACTGTGCCTGTATTTCCTCTGCTGTGATTCAGCAAGGGCACCTACCTCTCTTGGGTAGAGACATGTCTCTCTCCCCCTCGTGACTGGGTTGTTCCAGATTACACAGTCCCCTACCCACTCTGTGAATTCCCGAGCAAATCAGGCACCCAAAAGACCAGAATTTGCCCTTTGTTTTCTCTTCAAAGGCTATGAACAGCTATTGCCCATGGTTATAAAATTACCACACAGTTCATTCCAAGCAAGCACATTTATTCTTTAGGTAAAAGCACTACAGAGAAAATGTATTAAAACAATAAAAGAATGCATGTTCTATGCTAATAAAGCTTACCAGAGATTGCTCCCACCCTCCATCTGCAACAAGGGTTTGGTCAGTGTCAGTCCTTCCAATTTGTCCCTAAGAATTGTGGGGTCCCTTGTATAGAACTCCCTGTCCATCTGCTGAATCAGAAAGAAGGCCCTGAGTCAGTTTAAACTCTGGCTTTCTCTGCTGGCCTCTAGAGAATTCAGTTTGAACTAGCATAAGCAAGCCTCCCGAGGAGGGTGTTGTTACAACCTGATTAAATTTGCCAAATCAACCCCTACAGTGCTTACTTCCTGGAGGGGATGTGGTTACCCTCCATAGTCCATAATGATATATAAACTTAATATGGGAAGATCTCCTAAAGATATTACAGGCAGCTACCGTATCTGCCACAGATATTGCATTGTTTTAGCCATGAGACCTTCCCTTCTTTCCCTGTAGTTCCCTACTTCATTCACTACTCATCTTCCAACTTCTGCAACAAATGAGGCAGAAGGTCTACAGACAGCAACTCATTAACTACACAACCATGATTCATCTTATGTGCACAGTCCATCCTGTGCATTGAATGACACTCTGGGGGACTTGTGAAAAATATAGTATGTGGACATTTTTGTGAAGATGTTTTAAACATGGTTGACAAAATCACCTGTGGGCTCATGGCCAACTACTGCCGGGTCCTACACAGCAACAAAAAGCACAATGCTGGTACAAAATCACCACAGAAGTCCTTCATCAGACCTACTTTCCCTTAGTGAATCTCTGGCAGGCCACTGAATCTCAAGCAAGTCATTGGTGGCACAATCACATCACAACAGTAGCCCTGCATCAGGGTAACCTTCCTTCAGGGAGACTCTGACAGGCAGCAGTTTCTCAAACAAACAGTTCTAGACAGGCTTTACTCATGGAGTGAGAGCTGGAGTCTGCTCTCCTTCCCAGCTAGCCTCCAACTGAGCTAGGCTCTCCCATTTCAATCCCTCTCTCCAAGACTAATGGCAGGTGTAGCAGAGCAGGGCTGTTTGAGCCCACAGCAGCATATTAACCCTTTCCTGGCCAGTGCAAGGTTTGTATGCTCCATCACACATGGGCAAAATAATGTATATATTCTCTCTCACTCTCTCTGAAAAGTTTCAGCCCAAATTGGTAAAAAGCAGTGATAAAGCAACTGAAAACAGGAACTTGTAATGGAAAAATTTAGATTGCCATAACTACAGGCATCGCTGCCAGCTCTACATATGTTGTTTACTGTCACGCTCAGCACTGATCAGCACTTCACGGAGCAATAGTAGCCCTCTAATTGGTTAAATTGTTGCTATTGTTGCTAGTTTTAGAAATGTATAAATAGTTTAACACAAACTAAAACAAATCAGTATAAAAGTTTGCCAGCAAGAATAAGTTGGGTGAGCTAAAATAATGACAAGGGTTGGAATTTAGGTTTTAGCCAAATGAGATAATGTCAAATGAAGACTTCTTCATCTGATGGCACAAAGGCAAAAAATTCAGTTAAGTCCAAGAAATAAAGTACAGCCTCAAAATAGTAAACAGAAATCTTTTAAAGTAAAATACTAAACTAGTATCTACCCTAATAAATACTAAATTAGTTTTAACAGGAAAAGGCCTGACTAACATTTATATATGTTGAGTAGGACTTACACAAACTACGCATTGCTCACGCTAGTTGATTTCAGAAGGGTAATCATACAGAAGGGTTGTAGAATGGGGCCCAGAGTAAGTTGCATGTGTATGCAACATGTATTGTCAGCAGGAACTGAATCCTTACTTTCAGCACCAGTGCACAAACATTTACTCCTTGAAGTAAATTAACTATTGGCCAGTAGCACTATTAAGCTCTTATCCTTCATGTGGGCCAACCCTTAGAGTGGGATGGGACACACTTACCAGCATATTATACTGCTCCAACTTTGACCGACTGGGGTAAGTAAAACAAATTTAATCTGACTTGTTCAGTTCACAACTTCTGGTATATAGCTTTACAAATTCAAAAGAGACACAAATTACAGATGGAGATGGTTATTGCTGTTGAACAAGTTTGCTGAGCAGTGCTAATCATGAGCTGCAAGGTCCAGTAAGGGTGCATGAGTATATTATGCATTGAACTCTTAAGGTTGGTCTCCCCATCCTTCTCTATCCATTATCAAAGCTGGAATAACAATTTTCCAGCCTTTTGCAATACAGCAAAATAAGTCAAAAGATGGAATAATGTATTTCCTGCCTTTTGCCTTCAACATTTGTTAGAGAATTCAAAAATACATAATATTGAATTCATAATGGCAGCTGTAAGCAGAAACATCTCCATGCAACTCCATTTTGTCTAATTTAGAACAATAAATTGAGAACTAATTACTTGTCTATTTTACTTAGAAGAGCTAATTAGTGGTCAACATTGGTTTAAAAAACAGAATTTGAATCATACAGGACAAAAAAGAGCTAAAGGTTCAAATGTATTTGTATTGAACTCTTAAAACACTGAAGTTTCTAAACAAATATATTCAAACTTGGGAAAAATTAAACCAAGTGTATCAAAACTTCACCCTCAAAATTTTGCCCCAAATTTTAAATGAACAAGTACAGAGTTCATAGCAATGGAATTTCAACCTGTAAAGCAGTTTTGTTAGCACCGTGCTATGTAGATGTCTAGAAAAGTAGTTCAGAGAACATGAAAGAAAATGCAAAATGTTAAAGGCCTGGTTATTCTTTCACCTGCACTGTTATTAATTAGGAATAACCCCACTAAAGTTAAGGAGTTACATTGATGTAAAAATTGAGAGAGAAGAATTAGGCCCTTAAACTGTAAATGAAAAATGATTTTTCAGCACAAATTTAGAACAAACAAAACACAATATATTATACATGGAAAGCAAAATATATATATATTGGTAGATCTGTTTGAAGAGGAGCAATACCAAAGTTCTAGAAAGGCCATTTGCTTAAAGCTGATCAGGCAACAACAGACGTAAGGGAACGATATCCTTCCTCGGGTGTATAAAATATTAGTATGAGTTATTTTAAAATAATTTTCTTGCACTGGAATTGTTTACTTAAACAAAGTACCTGTCAACTGAAACTTTCAAATAGAAACCGCCTCATCCTAATCATATATGACAGCTTTTTCAAATATTTCTACAGTAATAGCTGACTTATGGCAATACACCAGATAGAAAAGGCAGTGAATCAGTCAAAGGAAGCTGAAGTAAATGTGCAATCTGTATAATCAAAACTAAATCTAACAGCATTTTTTAATCATCCATAAATGAGATGCAAGCACACAATAAGCCCTGGAGAACACATTCATCAAAAAGACAGAAGACTTAAACAGAGAAACAGACATCAAGTTTAAGATAACATTTAGAGTTATCTGTGACATTGTGATGTTAAAATATTTTCTCAAGTTAAATGGAATTTATATCCTCCAAGGAAGCTGGCCTTACTATTTATGTGTAATCATGTGGCATGGCTTCAAAATCTATCCACAAAGTCATGACTAAAAATTTCTCTTGTAAGCTTAATTTTTTTCATTTGCCTCGATTGCATTTTTATGGATAATTTATCTTTAAACAAGACACTGTGGTCCTATTTCCAAAGAAATATGTATGTGTCCAGCCACTGCCTTCCAAATAAATGTAATAACCTAAGGACTGTAAATAAAGTTTAAAGTGATACTCTATTTTCCTGGGAAGCATTAAGGAGTATTTTCATGTGGAATCATCTTTTCCTCAACTTATATTTCAATTTGCTGCAAAAACGATAGCTGGAGCCACTCAATAACTCGAGCTATAAAAATGGAAAAGGGATAGGTAGAGTTTACTATTACGCTGAAACGAAGAGCAACTATCACATGGCAGCAAACTTTATTAGACCATTTAATATTCTAATAAAAACCTGATATAACTGCCAATCCATTATTCTTCATTATTTTTCCAGTCACTGCTAACTATTAATAGAAATCCCTGAGTTAAAGCACAAAATACAGGACCCCAATTTTAGAGGCAAGTTAAGCATAGTGTCTCACCCCTTGTAGTCCTTTCAGGGTCTAAGTTACATCAACATAGACTCCTTTAGACATGCTCAACATGTCATTTACCATCCCCTCTCAACTCGACAGTGCCAAAAAAGTGGCAAAGCATTTTTACAGTATCACCAATGGAAACAAAACTGCAACCGCTCTAGGAGAAATAGCATAAAACCCAACTCCACTCTCCCTCTCCCAGAGCCTCCTTTCACAATAGGGAACGTATGAGAAGTTAGCTGGTACTGCAAATCCATGTTATTAATATTACTTTAAGAGCCTGAATCTGTACTCACACAGGGTGTAAATTAGGTAGATGAAGCTACACAGTGTAAGTCAGGAAGAATAATGACCTAAAATTCCATCAGATATTTATTCATCATAAACTGACCATTTGTGCTGAAATGGTTAAGTCAGTAATATCCAATCTGTCATTCCAGAGCCCCATTCAGCAAAGAAGAGGCTCCATGGAGTCTCTGTGCTTTATCAGAACTCTCATTCTTCCACATCTTAGCACTTCTGTAGCAGTCAGGTTTTCAGATAGCTAGATAAAACCTGTTTGGTGTGGATAAAACCCATGAGTTACCTCTACTAATTCCACGAGCCATCAAGTTCCCAAAATTAAGATGTTTATTCCATTTTCTTGCGATTTCTTTTGAAACAGGATACTGTATGACTTTCTATTTAATCATGAAGCATTTACTCATGTGATGACTAGAACTACTGATTTGGGTAAGAGCTGCAGAAATGGGTCTTATGAACAACTGCAGAGAACTGGGAGGTGAGACGGGAATGAAGAGACTCATGGATACGGCCCAAATTCTTTACAGATGCATCTTGTCCCTACAAATGCACAATATATGCTTTATGATTTTCTGTTTTACAAGTTAATAAAATCAAGTATAGTTGCCTTAGAGACAGGTTAGCCATGGTATCAACGAAAAACTAAAGTGCTACAGGGAATTTACAGGAAAAAGGCACTTAATTAAAGTGTACAGGACCATTCGAGCCAACCACCCACCCAGTATAAGTATATTTTGGCAGTAATGGTATTATTGTTTCACTGCCCTTAGCAGATACTGTTTTTTCCTCTAAGTCAATGCATTTTTTTTTAACTGTGCATTTAGCTATAAGATGGGTTTGAGGTAGAAAGATCCAAGATATCTATTTAAAGCATATTGTTCTGGGCTGTATCTTTTTCATAAGCATCTCTTAATCATTACTAGATATAAAATTTATATTCACCACTACATATTAGATATTCAAAGGTTACAGTGCTCAGTTTGGGACAGTAACTTCTACAGTATATTATCCAGTGCTCCAACGATTACTGCTATGCTGTATCAAGTTTTTCATTCACCCCAGGGTGCAATACAGCAGTGGAGAAAGATTGTTTACACTTTGGGAAAAATTCTAGCCATTGTTATGTAAACTGCATGAGATTGGGGCATGGGTAGAATGGAGATGAGGCAGCGGAGCGACAACTTCCCAAGTCATGCTGGCTGCACAAGATAGATTTAGGTATGGATCTGGTTCTAGAGAGCTGATCTGGAAGACGGATTGCAATCGCAAGTGGACTGAAGAAGAGGTATATTATATCTGTTTTATCACTTTCATATGTTTGAAATTTCATGTTCACCACAGTGTTTCCTAAGTCGTCTTCATGTTCTCTGTCCAGTGAGCTGGATCAGGGTCTTTGGATTTATTTTTTTGAAAATTAAACTGGAAGACCAAAGCTTTTCAAGAATGAGTCAAACAACAACTAACTCTACTTTGTGAGCTGTCCCACTGAAATCAATGTGACTACTTGCAGTGTCAAGTATTGCTCATTGTGAGTAAAGATGAGAAAAGGACTATCTCAGCGGGGGTGCTCCTTCAACAGAATCTGTGCCTTTAAGAAACGTCTTCAAAGTTCAGGGGGAGATGGGGGAGAATCTTTATTCTCTTCCATGTGCTACTTGTAGGTGAGTCACTGCTATATTGCTATCCCCCTTCACTCCACGGAGTCTCAGTTCAGCAGCATTTTCTTCAGCACAGTGCAAAGGAAGCAAAAGTAATCAAAGAAGTTCGCTTTCTTCAGCCAGTCCTCTCCAATGAATCAGTCAGCAGTTCAATCTATCGATGCTTGAGACTTTCAGCTCCTGACCCAACCCATTGTAGGGTACTACAGCTGGAGAGCCTTGAGCACCTTCCTTGGGGATCTTAGAAAGAACTCTCTCCCGACTCTCAGAACCTCTACTCTCTGAAAGCCAGCTTTCCCACAGAGAAGTTATGACTTATCCCATCTGGTCCACTTCTTGCCTCCTCCAAGACCTACTGCATCTGGAAAGAGGTTACACAGTCCACCACAGGGCCGGACAATCTGGCCCTATATATCTATCTATGGTAATCAGCAACTTGAATGTCACCCATCAGGTGACTAGTAGCTAATACTGTATGTGGATCACAGGTTTTCACAGCTCCAGTTGACCACCTCTTCTTGGCCACTTGCCAGAGGTGAGGGACCATGGGTCTCAATTCCTGGTCCACAGGGCTCTTCAGAGCTAGGCAGCCCCAACCTGCCATCGAGTGACCTGCTAACAGGTGCTAAAATAGCAGCTGAACTCTAGCAGAGAACTCCAGTCCTGGATTGGTGGAACCTAGGGGGTCCTGATTGATCCCCTTGATTAACCCAAGAACAGGAAAGGGAATCCATGCAACGGGGTTCTCCTTGCTTTGGACTGCTTCACTTCTAACACCACTCCTCTGGCCTGCTGCTGATCTCCTGGTAACCTGACACCGGCCTGCCTCCTGATACCTGATCTCAGTTTGCCCTCTGGCCTGTCTCAGACTCTGACTTCCTGGTGTTGGACCTGGCCTGACTCCCAACTCTTGCACTGACCACTAGCTCACACCACCCATGTCCCAGCCTTGATATCAGATTACTAAGAGGGGATGCAGGTGCTGGATGCCATGTTTTAAGCATCCAGAATCTGAATAGAGCCTAAGTGTTGCCCTTATCGTGGGGTCCCCAAGCACGCTTTGGAAATGCAGATCCTCTATCAGGCACTCCATTCTGAGAGCTTAGACCACACAGTTGACTGCCCAGCACTTGGAATCAGTGCTAGCCCCTGGGATTTCACCCGTAGCTTAAACAAACCCTCCCCCCGAACTCCAGCTGATAGAGTCTTCAGGACCGTTCAGCATTTATAACTGAAACACTTTGCAAAGGACTTGAATACAAGATTGCTCTTTAATCACGAGAAACACACAGATCTATGTAATAATATTCCACAAACGTCGGTATGTGTGACTCCGAAGCCTAAGTGTCTGAGTCAGTATGAAGTAATGGAAACAATTACAAGCATGGTTGGGAGCTCTTTTTGGTCAAAATATCACTAGGTTAAATCATCAGTGGGTTTCATGGTCTATTACCATCCAGTGTTTAAGTTCTCAGCCATTCTGACTGTAGGAATTACACCCACACAATGTACAGCTACACTAAGGCATGTATCTATGTCATGCCAAGAGTCCTAGGCCATTGTGATATTAGAAACAACAATCAACCACCACCCTTATTCTACAGTTAATTTGCACTGAACAATTTCATTGGTTGTATGAGGGACACTGCAGATGGTTATTAGTTATCCCAACTACCACAGTTCTTCAAAACCACTCTCACAATAAGTACAACCAACACGCAATAACCCCAAACACACATAGCGTCTCACTGCAGCACATACCCCTCATTTGGTATCCACATAATTTTCCAAGCACAACACAACCACGCACACAATATCCCCAAACATTACTCTGAAGCTTAGAATATCTGCTGAGTCAATGTGAAGTCATGGAAACAGCTACAAGAATGGCCAAGAGCCCTTTTTGTCTAAATCATCACCAGCTTCAATCACCACCAAGATGTGTGGTCTATTACCAGCCAATTTTTAAGTTCTCAGCCATTTTTGGCTTTTTAAACGTACATGATTTTATGAATTACACCTGTGCAAGAGCATGGGCTTTCAATTACCAGTGCAAAAATAATAAACCCTAAACACATTTCCCTGCCTCAGTTTCCTCACCACTTCACAACATACTTTGGGCTGGGTCAGGGTTGTCTGGGGCTAACAACTACCTTTCTGTCGCAGCGCATCAGTTACATGAGGAAATAGAGACCCTTCTCCCTCAACTCAGCTATTCTAATCTTGGCCAGTCCACCCCTTCTTCCTCCTTCCCAAACTTCTTGTCTCTCTTCCAGCATCTCTAGTTTATATGTCCCACTACCAACACCTCTGCCCATTTTCCTGCTTGGTAACTTTCCACCGCTCCTAGACCTCATACAGACCAAGTTGACTGAACTGGTTTCCCAACTCTGGCACCTTCTTTAGCATAACTATCATGTGGTCAAAGCAAAGGACTCCCTGTTGTTCTCTTTCTGGGAAAGACATAACAACCTCGTCAGCAATAGTAGAATCCACACAGAGGTTCATGATACAGCAATTTTTCATAGTAACTTCGTAATATGAATCATGATATGAATCCATAAGTTGTACACACAGAATACATGTGTAAATATGTTTTCACTAGATCATTTTTCAGAAGAGGGAGGCAGCCTTATTTAGCGCTAATTGAAGCTTCTAAGTGTGCTACACATTTATTTCTAGTAAGACTACAATGAATTAGTTAAGCAAAGGGGTATCAAAGAAGTGTGATAGTTGTAATGTCTGCATTTGAAAGGAGATGGCTAGCTGAGGGGGAAAAGTCACTTTTGGCCATGGCTGTTACCTGAAATGCTGAAACAGATTAATCTAGTATGACCCCAAGGTTGCAAATTAGTTTGACAACATGCAGGCAGACACGTCAGCTGACGAGCAGTCAGATTTCAACAACTATTCAAAATAGTTTCATCTGGACAGAGACTAAGCCAGCTGGCATTTATCCAGGTCCTTATCTCGACCACATAATGGCACAGAAAGGGAACAGCTCCATCTGAATCAGATGAAAAGAAGTCTTGGAATATACAGATGACACTAACCTAAGCTAGTTCATGGACCTTCTGCAGCAGCTTCAGATACACATTGAACAAGAGAGATAAGACTGAACTCTGTGACACACTGCAGCTGTGGGCTCAGTGGACGAAGAGTCACTGTTCATAACTATCTTCTGAAATCTCTCTAACAAGAATGAGGGGAACCACTCTACAGTAACCCTGTGCACCCCACCAAGTCTCAGAGTCATGTCAACAGCACTTCTTGGCTGATAGTCTTGAATGCTGCTAAAACATTTGAGAGTGATATTCTAGTGGAAGATCTCATTTATCTGTTCATTGCCATAAGAGGATACTAAATTGTTCCAGAGACTAATACCATTTCCATGTAGTCTCCAGGTCTGAAGCCTGATTTGTCAGCATCCAAAGAATCAGAGGATGTCAAGTGTTGTTGCAATTGCCTGCTGCCAGCTTTTTCAGTGGATGTTTACCTTAAAAAACAAATAGATTTGCAATAGGGCAATAGCTGCCAAGACAATTCAGTGGCAAGACATGGTTTCTGGACAAACAACTACACCACTGCCTGTTTCAGGGCTGCTGACCAGAGCATGCCCTACACCAAAAGGCACCCGAGGTGAGGAGTGGTCTGTGGCACCCCCCTCCATTTGTTAAACTTGTGAATAACTTATTTTTATAACATCTGTAGCCCATTTCATGACTTTGATGCATGATTTATCACTATCATATAAAATGATAAATTTGCATGCTCAGATCTGCAAATCTGTATTTATTCATGCCATATATAAGAAAAAAGTTCATCCAGGAAAACTTGACAATTATCCATCTCTTCCCTCACATTTTCATTGCTTATCTTCAGGTAAATCTGCTAATTGCTTAGTAATAGGACCTTCCATCATTTATGCTTTGCTCCTCAATCTCTTCTGCACTGGGATGATCGCTACTAAAGCCCAGTCTATGTTGTTCTGTTTCAGATAGTTTCCCATCAGATTTACCCCTTGCTCCAAACTAGATTGCAATTGACCTTTTTGCTTCCTATACTGAGCTGCTGAAAGCTTCTTTGGGAGTGGGGGAGAGGGCAGGGGGGAGGATCTCTGATTTTCTATGGGGGAAAACAGACAGCATTACGGAGAACAAAAGTCTATGTTCCTCAGTCTTAGAAATCCTTCAAACATCATGTGTTAAGTATGGCAAAACTAGTAACAGTGTTTCTTTTATACAGTTTTTTAGATAGGGGTTCGATAGATATCTCTGGTGTCTCATTAAATATTTCCTTTATTAGTCACTACTCACACTCTTGAAGTCTTAAAACCCAAGTACACTTTCACAATTACACAATAAACAAGGCTAACTATATTGCAGCTGGGCTCTCACTTCATTTCACTTTGTTCTTATATCTCATTGACTGACTGGCGATGCCCCACCTCTAACATACCCACGAGGGCATGGCTGACAACATTCTAGGAGGTTTGAAGACAATGTAGTTCTCAGAAAGTCTGGAAGGTTCCACGAAATTCTATAAAGGTCCAGAACATTCTAGGAGATTAGTGAAAAATATATCCACATACAGAAAACCTGAAATATTTTACTTCAAATATTTTCCCTTTCTTTGCTAACAAGAACAGCACCCCAAGTCCAGCACTCTGCATGCCCGGCACCCCAGACAGCCACCTGGATCATCTGCCCCTAAATCTGGCCCTTCTTCTGACAAGTTGCCCTTCCTCAAGTCAGCTTTTATGATCCCCGTTAACAACAGGCCCAGACATTCTCCACTGAAGTCCCTTCCAACCCTAATCTTCTATGATTAATCTTCTATGATTCACTGTTTCTCCATTAGCCACAAAAGGCATGGATCCAATTTGTAACTAGTCAAGTCAGCTTCACACAGAGCATCTAAAACTCTAACTGGGGCTCGATGAAGCTTAGTCAAGAGGTCTGGGGTAATTCCCTCCTATCTTGATGCATTGCTATAGCACCAGAAAGACCATCCCAAATGCAATCTATTTTATTGGCAAAGTAGAGCAAGACTCATTATATAATGAATAATCACAGCAAATGGGAGCGGGGTGAATGAAAGTGTTTAAAAAGCAGAAGTGGATCTTTTTTTATCATGATATTCAAAACCTGAAAAAGTGAACAAGCTTGACAAAAAGCTTTGCAAATCACTGTTAAATACAACTAATACCCATAGTCACAGTCATTAATCATAGTCATAGAAAAATTTTTTTCACAAGCTTCAGTTCATTGCTGAATGCTGCTGTTTTGCAAGCTCACACATGCACACATACACCTTTGACATTTCATCTACCATTACAAAATTTGCACTGCCCAACAGGTTTCTAATCAAAGACAAATTTTCATAGGTCAATACATGTCTTTCAAATACTTGTTGAGACTTAAATTAAAAGCACATAACACGGTTGGACAGACCTTATTCTGTAGGTAGAGGTTTTCATTTCAGCATGAAAAGAAAAGATCTACCATGCTACATATCAACAGACACTGAATTTTGAAATATGCTGGTTCTATGAGATTTCCCTTATCAGTTCCATTACCAATTCAACTAAATCTGTGCTTATAGTTCATAAGCACTAAAGGCATAATCCTCTAGCTTTATTCAGCTGAAAGACTCCAACTAAAGTCAATATGTTGTTTGCAGAAGTAAGGAATGCAGCTCTCATTCTTTTTCCTCAAAAAAAAAAAAGGTAAAACATGTTCCTGCTCTACAAAATAAAATAAATAATAATAATACATTTTGTCAAAGTCCACAGATTTAAAAGCCCACATATTTATGTTGCAAATCCGGTTGAACCCAGCCTGGTCGCCACTCATTAGGCTGGTGTACTTGGATCTACCTGTCAAATGGATCGTATGTGCTCTTAGGGTGGTGTGGTGTGAGCAGAGTCTAGGCAAGGTCTCTGGCTCTGGGCCTCTAGGCACACTCTTGAGGTACAGATTCTTCTTCCAGCTGCCTCCACCACCCCACAACCATCACCATCCACCCCTTTGGAGAGATGAGTCTCGGCCCTGAATCATAGTCCAAGATGGAGGTAAAAAGACAACAGTGAAGGCACATTAGTTTACAGTTAAAATGGCATTCATAAAACAAGATGAAGTTTATAATTTGATATAAATATGTACAGACATACATTAAACTGTCAAAATTATGTTCAATTATGTTTTTTTCTGTTAAGAAAAAAAGTGTAACTAAAATGCTATGGTGTTCTAATTAATAGTACCACTACAGAAGTTTAAGATAATGCAAAGTCTAATTTTTAGAACAGATGAAAGCCAGAACGCGTGGGGGTTGGGGTTTTGCCCTTTTCTTTTTGCGCACATTTTTTTGTTGTTGAAGTTGTAGCAGAAAATTGCAACTTTTCATCAAAAACCTGAAAAACATTTTCCTCCATATTTTAGCAACTGAAAATGTTTGCTTTTCAGTTTTTAGAAGATACAATTGAAACTTTTCAAGAAAGAGCATACACTTTCCACCAAAAATGTCTGTTTTGTCAAAGAGAATCCCACTGGAAAAAGAGTTTTGATAGGAAATTTTCAACAACCCTTAGTCAAGAGGAATCTGCCATCCATTTGTCTGCTCACTGCAACTGTAACAATCATGGGGAAAGAAGTAGATTCTCAGGTAGGCTGCTCCCAAGCCATTTAGGGCTCTACATAGGTTAAAGCCAGCACCTTAAAAATCTAACCAAAAGCTCAAAGATAACCAGTGCAGATCTAGGAGTACAGGTGTCATGTGCTTCCTATAGAATTACACACAATATACTATGTTATTCAGGTAGAGCCCTGCGCACGGTTACTTTTTTAATTCTGCTCCTGTCCTGTCCCACAATATCCACTATACATTGTCTCATGCCATTTTATCTCACTTCCACTTGCAAAACTTTAAATCCCACAACTGAGAGATTCCCCCATGCTACTTTAAAAAAAAAGAATTGGTTAATATTATATATATATTATAATATATTTATATTCAAATATATATATTATATATATTTATATATATATGAGAACAGAATTCAGACACAATTTTACCACCAAAGTAATAAAACAAATCTGGCTTAAACCATGTAAAAAAATACTTTAACTCCTGTTATAATAGATATCAAATTTATTTCTATTCCTCACTTAAATTTAAGTATTAAAACCTGTATTTAAAAAAAAAGAAAAACTTGCCTTACATTGCTGTAATTGTATTTATGACAAACTGCTGCCATGTGTACATCACATGAATCATCCAAACAAATTGCACCACAATTTTGTATTAAAAAGGTGCAGATTTTTTTTAATGATTATAAAAAGTAGGTTGTTTAATAAAACTTTGAATTTTTTAAACTGCTTAATCACTGGTTTTAGAACTTTGAAACATACCATTCAAGTTATTTATATGTCAGAATTTTTATTGCCTTTTGAAAAACATTTAATGGAAAAACCACTCACAATACTGACACCAAGCTGATACAACAGTGAAAGTGTGTGCGTATGTAACGACACAGAACTACAAAAGATGCATGTGATTCTCTGAGCTGACTTGAGCTGGTGTACTACATCCGACTAAGAACAAGGGAGATAAACACATAGGAAACAAAAGCTCAAACAAACTAATTAGCAATTTCCCAAATAGGCTACTTGTGGTAAACTGACAAGAGATTTAGTGATTTCCCACAAATTACTGCAGTCTGGGTTTTTTTGCCAACCCAGTCCTGCCCGCAACAAAATACATTTTGCGCACTCCCGCTATTATGGCAGTCGTTCCTGTAGACCCACAGGAGCCCAGTCCCACTGCAGAGCTCTACATTTAGGTTGAAGATTAAAGCACTTAGAGGTTAGGAAAAGCTAGAACTAAGGTTGCCTGTGAACACGCCCAACTCCTTACCCTAAATCTGTCTCTGCTGGCTCCCAGTCCTTCCCACCCCAGTTTCCTTCTCTCCCAGTACTCCCTCTGGTTCTTTGTCCATTTTGTCTCCCCTCTGCTTCCCGCTAGCTCCCTGTTCTCCTCTTGCCACTGTTTTCCCCAACTGTTGCTCACTCCCAGTCGCTTCCACCAGGCTCCTCACCCAGTCCCAATTTGTCTCACTCACTCACTCACTTTTTGCCCAATCTCCTTACCCAGCCAGTCACAGTTTCACTCCCTGGCTACTCATCTAATCAATCATCCTGCCACAGAAGATGCCAGGCTCATGCCAAAGCCAATGTTTTCTCACAGGCATACACAGAAGGGATAGGGATTTAGAAGTGCATGGGTAGAATTTTCAGGTGGATTCAAAGAAAGATGGAGTTTTATGCAATCGCTGGGTAGAGTGACCACAGTGTTTGTGGGAGAGTTTAGTAATTGGAAACTTCACGAGTCAAAATATTGTATGGAAAATTTTCAGATTTTTTAACAGCGTACTTTAAATGTTGGGAAATCACTAGAATATGGTCAGGTGCCAGAGACACCAAAAACATACATTCATTAAATAAATAATGCATTAGCTCTCTGATTACTAGTTTGCTGTAATATTGCCAAGAGCAGGTCATCCATTTATCCTAATTCTTCATTTGCACCATTTTACAAGCTTTATGTCTATGTCTCTATAATTTCTTTCATTTATTTCTATATGTAAAATAAATGTTTTATATTTTGGATTTGAGCAGTTTTCCCTTTCATAGGTAACCCACCCGATTATTTCTCGTAATCTATTAATTTTCACAACACTAACTACTACTCACACCACTGAGTTGTACTGAGGTCTTCTTAGAGCTCGTTAATCGCCTCCTGAGTATTGGTTAAGCCCTGCAAGCTGCCTCTTGGATGTGCAGAGCATCCTTAACTCCAATTGACATCAGTTTACATGGAAGGCACAGTGCCACTTGGAAGACTGAACCCTTTGGGAGCAATTCAAAACCAAGCTGCTAAGTGCCTGGCATTTCCTACAACTACATTCAATCAGTTATAGTAATCAAGGCTGTTGAGTGTATAAAATGTTCATCTTGCAAACTTTGGCATGAAATATAATCAAGGAACCACATGCACCCTTTTCCTTCTTTGTTGAGCTCGGCCCACCCCACCCTCTAATACCAGAGTAAAGACTTCACAATGGACTTTCAAACACTAAGCAAGATATACAGAGACTTAGAGCTATTTGTGTGTATTTATAATCAGATATAGTTCTTAACTTCTTTATGGTTAAACTTAGCATGACACCGTAAGTGTACATAAGTGCCACAATAGCTACAGAAAGGTGACAAATTAGTTATATTTAGGAGAAATCCATAACCCATGCCAAAATAGTTTTAAATCACCTTTAATGGACTGCAAAGGTACAATATCTTTTTAACTCAGCACATACAATTTCAGTGTTAAAATCAGACATTGAATCATAGAAGATTAGGGTCGGAAGGGACCTCCGGAGGTCATCTAGTCTAACCCCCTGCTCAAAGCAGGACCAGCCCCAACTAAATCATGCCAGTCAGGGCTTTGCCAAGCTGCACCTCAAAAACCTCTAATGATGGAGATTCCACCACCTCCCTAGGAAACCCATTTCAGTGTTTCACCACCCTCCTAGTGAAAAAGTTTTTCCTAATATCCAAATTAGACCTCCCCCACTGCAACTTGGAACTGTTGCTCCTAGTTCTATCATCTCCTGCCACTGAGAACAGCCTAGCTCCATCATCCCTGGAATTCCCTTTCAGGTAGTTAAAGGCTACTATCAAATCCCGCCTCATCTTCTCTTCTACAGACTACACAAGCCTAGTTCCCTTGGTCTCCTATGGTAAGTCATGTGCTCCAGCCCCCTAATCATTTTTGTTGCCCTCTGCTGTACTCTTTTCCGATTTTTCCACATCCTTTCTGTAGTGTGGGACCAAAAACTGGACACCGTACTCCAAATGAGGTCTCACCAGTGCCAAATAGAGGGGAATAATCATTTCCCTCAATCTGCTGGCAATGTTCCTATTAATACAGCCCCATATGCTGTTAGCCTTCTTGGCAACAAGAGTACACTGTTGACTCATGTTCAATTTCTTATCCACTGTAATCCTCAGGTCCTTTTGTGCTAAATTGCTGCCCTAGTCAGTCGGTCCTGAGTCTGTAGCAGTACATTCTTCCATCCTAAGTTCAGGACTCTTCACTTGTCCTTGTTGAACCTCATCAGATTTCTTTTGGCCCAATCCTCTAATTTGTCTATGGAGGCATCAGCTCCTTCTATGAGGATGTGAATGTTGTCTGAACTGGTATTTTCCTGGATTTTTATTGTTGATAGAAGTCTTAATCTTAAATTGTCAACTCGAAGTTAATGAAGTTTTTTTGTGGTATATTTTAGACTGAAATATTCAGTATCTGGTCTTTACTAGCTAGGAGCTCAATTTCTAAGGTCAGAGAAACTCTGGTTCAGTTATAGACTCTAATAAAATAAATACAAATATAAAACTTTGCATCAAGCACTTTCCTTCAATCCTCACATGTAATGTTTTTGATATTTTAATGACTATTTCCTTCCTAGCTCACTTTTAGTTAGTACATGAAGGATCTGTCAATTGGGAACCATCTCTCTCTCATAAAACAGAAAACCCATCTACAGTTGTCTGGACTGGATATCAGTTTAACAAGATCACTAGTACAATCAAGAAACTTACAGTATCATATTGATTTTTTGCTATCTGATGACAAAATCTGACCACAAATCATAACTTGAATGGTAATATGGCATCAAAATGATATCCTGGAGTGACACTGAAGTGTCTAAGTGTACTCTAAAAAGTTTCAAGATTTCTCTTCATGCCAGGCTGGTATCATTAGTTGGAAAAAACATTACTACACATGGTAGCCTAAACACTATGATTTAATTCAAATATTTACCACAAAATTGTGAACAAAGTTACCATGGCTGCAGTCTAAACTGTTGTAAATTTTGACATAGAAAATTCCCAAAATCATTGGGAGAAAAACACCACTTGCAGGTCAGAACATAGAGTAGAGATACCAAAAGTTCAAGAATCATCATTTAGCAGAAATGCAAACTAATGTATACACCACAGTTAAGAACACAATGGAAATATCTTCAAAAAACTGCTCTGACAAAATGTTTAGTACCTTTGAATATACGGTTCTTCACTATCTCCATGCAGTGGACACTTCATGTTGTTTTCCATCATCCTTCAGAAAAACCTGCCAGAAAGGTAATTATTTGTGAGCATAATGAGCTAAATTCTGTTCCAATTTACACTCTGTCATTCTGGTTGAAGCCAATGGGCTTATACAGAGTGAATTGCAGCTGCAAAGCTCCTCTGAAGATTTTGCGAAATGTTGCTGTTTTAGGACATGGAATGTATACATTTGATGCATTCTCTAGAGTTGACATTTTCTAACTGCATATTGTTGAAAATACAAAACCTGTTGTATAACACTGAAGAGGCTTTGCAGAATTTTATTTTATTTTTTATAAAGGTTTCTTTAAGTATTTATCCATTTAAATTTTCAATTACAGGACACTATAGGGCAGGGGTGTCAGATGATTAGTTAATGACTAGACATGGAGATTAAAAAAGTCAAAGCTTTATAAACCAATTGTCGACATCACTGGTCAAAATATACAAACTAAATATTCTTAAATCAACAAATCATACCTTTTTACTATTCATTTACTAGTCCATTTGTAACAAGCCTAATTCAGAAATCTAAATCACTGGATTTTGACTGTAATAAATTCTCAAGCAGCCTTTTTATTACTTTGCCTGTCCGTAATTTTGACCATTGCTCCTTGTTCTGTCATCTGCCACCACTAAAAGCCTAGTTCCATCCCCTTTGGAACTCCCTTCAGGTAGTTGAAGGCTGCTATCAAGTCCCACCCCCACTCTTCTCTTAGCACTGTGAGAAAATTTAAAAGAACAGACCTACTTGCTGATCCTGGTCAGAGTAAGTAATATGACCAGAAATCACTGATGACATTTCTTTCAGTCCTTGTAGCTCTTAGCCAATACTTGGTGTAGTGTATCTGAAAATTGTGACAACACAAATGAATACGTAAGGGCTTTTTCTGCTCTTAAGCAGGAAAAACTGCCATTAATTTTGATTTCTTTTTTTATTAAGAAAACCAAATTGGGAGTATGTAATGTGTAGTGTTCAGTTTTATTTCCTGAGGTATAGGCACGAGTAAGCACTCTTAAAAGCACAGTCAGAGAGAAATCTTAAGTTTATCAAATATTTTAAATCTGTTAGTTTTTGGTTTTTTTAAAGTAAGCATCACTCAGCCTAAATCAAGGAAACTCTGGTCACACATCGAATTGCAGCTGGATATTCTATTAATAAAAAGACCACAAAAAAAATCAATACGAGAGATTTTTTCTTATTCATGAAGGATATGAAACTATAATGAACCTGAAACAAAAACAATCTTGTATTTAAGACAATTTAATTTTCTTTTTAGAGCCCTCTTCTAACACTGCTGCTATATTTTTCTTTATGGTATGGGAAAGCAAGCTTTAGTATGCTCTGAGAATCCCCCAAAATCCTAAGAGACCTGCAAGCAAAGAAACTTATCAGTACATCTGGAAGTGAAAAGGGAGTATCAGCCCATTGGACCACCACCTATTATTTGTTTGATGACCACAAGTAAACGGATGAGCAATCAGACAATGGGCAAACATAATGGGGTCATCCTTGCTGTAGACCCATGGAAGCTGATAAAGCACAAGATTTTACAGCCTTGACAATGAAGGCACTCAGGAAGTGAGTGGAAGGAAGAAAGGCACTGTTGAGGAATTTTCCCTCCTTCAACTTTTTGCAAAGTAACTTGAAATTTTAGACAAATCAATCTGTAGATAAACTCCCTTCAATCCTAAATACAAGAGAGGATTGCACAATACTATATATCCTGTTTCAGCATAGGTTCACGAGTGAAACCCAAACTTCAGTCCCTGAAGTTGTCGACTTAGATTAATATAAAAGAAATTAATTCAGACCCTAGTCAGCTTTGTTCTAGAAACTGAATTTTGCTTCCCTAATGATTCTGTTCAGCAAGTGAAGTCAAATTACCCACTTCACTACCAGTGGTGGTTTTCCAAAAGAAAATCTCCATAACTATGAGAATAACCTTTTTTGAGTGTGTAATTATTTAACAAACAAAATCAATAGCAACTAGAAACGTATAGGACATTTAGGACACAACTAGAAACATATGGGGTACATCGGACATTTATTACACCCTGGAACTTTAATATTGAAGAATAAATTCAATCCTGGTATAAACCAACTGTCTTCAGTGGAGGAGCACTAATTTTAAAGTGCTTTAATTATTTCCCACCTGAAACAAAGACAGAGTTGACTTTTTTAAAAAAAATGATGTTATCCCATTTTGTCACAGGGGTCATACAGATGACTCCTACTGTAGTTGTATTGAGTGGTGAAAAAATAAATATGCATAGCCTATTGATTTACTTAGGAGGCTGAAAAGTAATTTCATAACTAAACTCTGGATTTGCATGGCAGATGATCTTCTGAAGTAAATGGACTAGACTTTTCACTCAGTTGGACCAGTATAAATCTTGAGCAATACTACTGAAGTCAATGAACTTGTCTACACTAGGGATCTTTTCGGGGCAGGGGGTGGTGGTGTGGGGAAGAGAGCCCCATTGCTAGCACCAGTTCAACACAACTGATATTAACAATAACGGGAGTCAGTATGGATGGCTGCCTAGCAGCCATTTTCAGCACCAAGCTGATTAGACTTGCCCTGAACAGCTTAGGTCAGAAGTTGCTTAAAATGCCAGCATAGCCAGCCTACATGCAGGCTTCCAGTATTGCTTGTGCTAGTAGAACTGAAGCAATATTCAAAACATCAGCTAAGGGTTTAAATACGCATCCCTTCCCCATAATGGACTTCGATATCATCCCATTATTGTGTGTGCTCGTCATTATTCACTGTGCTTCCAAGGGGAAAGGCTACATGTCCCATACCAGTTAATCCAGCTTCCTGTAGGCAGATAACAGAAATAGCACGAGGCTTTGAGAAATCCCTGAAAATGTCGGTCACATTTCATAAGCTGTTTAGCTTAAGAGAGAGGAAACTAGTGTTAGAAATGAAGCACCAGAATTCACACTATCTATGCACTCATAACACATACATAGACCACAGTGCGATCGTTACTGTAGGGTCCAGGATAGCAGTCCTTCCTCAGGCAAAACTCCCACTGACATCGGTGAGAGTTTTGCTTGAGTAAACATTAAGCACCAAGTGCTGATGAAGGCCCATAATTATAGGGGAAAGTGTTTGATGACTAGGATATCCTGCCTCCTCCCTATCACGTAACTCTGACTACCTAAACAAATACAATGTTGTGTGATTTACACTCCTTAAGGTTAATTAGACTCCTTTTCATGTTTCCTTTCAAACCAGAATAAGTGTTGCAAACATTTTTAAAGGGATATTTAGGGCCAGTTCATCTTAGGAACATAAAGCAAACCAATTCCCCCTTATAAGCTAAAACATGATAATATTGGTAAAACATTTTACACCAAAAAAGAGAGAACTGTGGGTTTAATAATACAAAGGGGTGTTGTACCCAGAGTGATCTTGAGCCCAATCAAAATAGTGCTTTAAAGACTCAGCTATGGACTGATATACTGCATAAACAATGATTGTTTGTCAGTCACATTGTGCTGGTATCTACAGAGTTACTTCATATCCAGTACTTCATATCCACACAACGAAAAGTGAGTGTGTGCACGCGCACGCGTGCGCACGAGCGATGCAGAGACCTTGTAAGATAAACATGCAGTTCTTAAAAAAAGGAGAAATGTATTTTAATAGATGTGAAATTGGCAATACTTAACATACTTATGTCAGTTTGAAGAAATTATTATTGGCTTTGTTTAAGATCAGAGATTCCCACATTGGCTGTGTTGTGAACAGTCCGCTAGAAAAGCAAAACAATGACTTCTTAGATGAAGCTTTAGGGATGGGTGTTGATGAAAAGGTTTCCTTGTATTATTTTCCTTGTGTTTCCTGCTTGTCTCCTCACTGATTATTGAGTGGAGATCCAGAAAATACATGACATTTTTCAGAAAAATCTTAGGGAATTATTTCTTCTGAAACTGGAAATTGCACCCCAAAATTGCTCACCTGTTTATATGGCCTCCAGCACTGTAGTATCTGAGTGCTTCACAAACTCTAATGTATTTTTCCTCACAATACCCACTCAAAATTGTCTTCATTGCAATTGGTAACAAAATGGGCCTGGGACAGGGGAGACCACTGAAGGCTGGATTGTGACCCGCTTACTCACATTGGTGAGCACTTACATACCTCACGAGCAACTAGTCACAAGAGCAACTACTGCCCAATGTGATTTAGGAGGAACACATTCTGGCCTTAAAGGCATAAAGAAAACTAGTGTAAATCTAAAACTATTTTTATTTTGTCTGGGATCACTTTAAAAGGTTTGCATCGGATTGGGCACAACGGAACTGCTAAATGAAACCCCAACTAGTTCTGGCTAGAGATTTAATAAGATTCCATAAATTTTTGATACTTCAAAACATGGGACCATCAGCCACCCATGGGCAGTTCAGGTATTTTGATACTCTGACCTATAGCTATTAGCCTTTTTATTGTCTTAACTATAAGTAAGAGAGTAGTGATATCTAAGGTTGCTTATTTCCTTTTATTCATGAACAAGGGTAATGATTATTCTGTATATGTGTCAACAGCTCCTTATACTAATGACCATGATCTACTGCCTTGTGGGTATTTGCTAGAGAGTTGACAGAATGGACCTTCAGTGGAATCGCTCTTTCCTCTTCAAGATGCCAAAGGGGTAGTCCTGGTCAACTGCTTATCATTAATGTGGACTCTTGCAAGTTCTGTGAGCTTCCATGTGTATGGCAAGCTACTAAGGGGATATCATCAGCTGTTTTGGCTGCAGCATCAATCTACTAGAAAGACTCAGGTTTTTTTAAAGCTAGGTTTAAAAAAAACCCACTCACTGCCTAATTGGCTTCCTAATGTAAGGAAACAGGCTACCTCCTAACTTAGATAAGTCTGAAGTAATGCTTGTTGGAGGGAGTTGCATTCCATTTGAACGTAAAGGTGAGAGAGGGGTTTGCAATCCCTGTTGAGGGTGTACTGCATAATCACCTTTCACCAAAATAGTATGTAACTTGGATTCCTCTATAACCTTCCTCATGAGTCCAATGGTGTCAGATAGAGTGGTTCACTGTGTATTTTACCCAATATGCTAAACTAGGAACTGTAACCATTCCTTGCAGATACAGATCTTGCAGTGGTCTTCCATACCTTTGCAACTTCTAGGACAACAAATTCTCAGCTTACATAAAAGTTCCTTCCACTGTAGTGAGTTCTGTTTAGGTCTTTCCTTGACGTCCACCAAAAAGCACCAGTGGCTTCAGTGTGCAGCTGCCTAATTCCTAAATGAAGCAGGCTGCTGTGAGTGAATAACACCTGCATTTAAATGTCAGAACTGGCTTCGTTTTTCTATCTGGATACAGTTTGGATTGTTGGTGACAATTTAAACGATCCTAAATGATCTGGGACCCAGTCTAGAGCCTATTTTTGCAGTTAAGATAATCTGGAAGCCTTTTATGATTACAACAGATTAGAACTCCAGGTGTGAGCCTCCTTTCACTTAAACCAGGAATAACGTCACTGAATTCAATGAAATTACACTACTGTAAAATAGGTGTAAGTGACAGTAGATTCAGAAAGGGCTTTTTGAGTTGAGGACCATCCTCTCTGGAACACATTTGTCTTTGTAGTCTATCAGAACCTGAAGCTAATGACCTTTCTGACATGATGAAAGGCCCAATGTATGTAAGTTTATAAAAAGGCATACATAATTGCTGTTTTTATTTTTGTAATGGAAACACCCAGACTGCCATAGCGATAGACACTATAGAAATTAATTAAATAATATCCTCCAACTGCCAGGTGTTTATTGTCTATTCAAGAAGGGAATGGCAGAGTCCTTGTAGGGCATAGGAAAAGGTTTAAATAAAAAAATAATGACCTCTTAATTGAAAATAAGGCTACATTCTCATACTCTACTCACAATAATTGCTCTGTGCTTGTATTTAAAAGCTCCTCTTTTCATATCAGTGTTTAGCTGTAATGTAAAAAGAGCTATAGTACACTAGTTCAAGCAAAGGTAAATCTTTGGTTTCTATGTTTCGATGTTTATTGGTATCCAGGTTGTCATTTAATCAGCTACTTAGGTTGTGAACTCATGTATTACTGTCAGGATAGCCATAATCCACGATGCAATGTGAATAAAACATCAAAACAGATTAAAGTCAATTCATCAGCTAAATATGAGCTTCTATACAATAGAGGAATGTAATTGTTTAAGGGTCTGGTATTGTGATTAGCTTGATTGTCTTTCTGGCTTCACTTCAATAATTTATTATCTCAGTTTCAGATTAAATAAATCTGATGGGGAATAGGCATCCGCTTCAACTGAGTTTGTTTTGGCATTGCATTCAACAAAAGGTAAGTTCATTTACCTACTACAGTACTTATATTTACTCTAGAGGATATGCCATCATTCAGTCATTAAATCTCTGTCCAAAGCAATAATGTTCCCCTTTCAAAAATTTATTAGGTTTTTTCATTTTTCTGAGTATTTTCTAATGAATCTCACAAATTTGTTTGTTAAAACCAATGTAACCCAAGATTACTGGAGGAATCACCTAATTTCTGAGAACTCGTAGAGTGCAGCACATAGAGTTAGATCCTATTACACAAAAATAAAAAGATTTCACTCAAGATTTGTTTTAAAAGCAAAACAACCGCAGAGCAACAATTTGAATTTTGCAGGATTCTAATATAAGCTCCCCACTCCACTACCCTACCGACCTTACACTATCTGTCTTCTCCACACACAACTACAAAATGAGGAATAATTGTCTAGGTAGTCGTTCTGCTGAAAAAGGATCTGCGAGTTATAGTGAACCACAAACTGAATATGGAGCTGTCAATGAGATGCAGCTGCAAAAAAGGCTAAGATGATTCTGGGATGTAGTAATAGGAGAGTTGTATGCAAGACACAGGAGGTAGTTGTCACACACTACTCAGCACTGGTGAGGCCCCACCTGGAGCACTGTGTCCAGTTCTGGGCACCACAATTTAGAAAGGATGCAGACAAATAGGAAAGTATCCAGCGGAGAGAAACAAAAAGGATGAAAACCAGACCTATGAGGAAAAGTTGAAAAAACTGGGCATGTCACAATTATTGTGACTGCAGCTACTGAGGCTAAAACATCATATTGTTACTCTTGGTCCCTCCCTCCCGCCTCCTGCATTCATTTGTACATTTCACCAATGGATGCCATGTTGTGTTTCTCAGATTCTAATTTAATAAGACAGTAAAGTGCTTAGCACATTTGGGCTTCAACCTAATCAACGCCTCTATGTGTTGTTGCAGGGTACATACTGATAATAAAGTCTGAAAGCTTTGTTTTTCCACTGCCTCTGGATAGAGCTCACAGGCCTTGTGTGCTAATAGGAAGATACCTGATTTTCAGCCACTCAGTCCTGGCTTATGCGAAAATTACAGATGTGGGTGTCTTGTAGTAGTGAAGTCTTGCTAAACCACACCCTCCTCCATCACTTTGTCTCTGACATGACCCTTTTTCTCCTCTCCCCACCCCTTGCCTTTTACCAGTCAGCAAAACTCCAGCACAGGAGGCAGCACCAGAAGGAACAGCAGAGCTACCTCCATGAGCTTTGTGCCAGCAGAGAATCCCCCTACTCAGGGGGAATTCTCCAGTACCAATCTCTGGCCACTAAGTTTAAATGACTTTGGTGACAGGAGACTCTAGTCCTGAAGCTGTATCACATAAAACCAAATTTTCACAAGACCGAAAGCCACACAGAGACTATAAATCATTTAAAAAAGCTGTACTCTTTTCTCCATGTTATGTACAAATCAGCAAGTTGCTAACTTTAGAAACTGAATGTACTGGACAAATAATGTCACAACTACAATTTCATGAGTACATAGAGCCACATGCTCCTATGTCTGGTGCAATTTAAAAAAAAAAAGTACACTATAAAACCCTCAATACTTGATGCAAATCTCAACCTACTACTTGGATTAATAGTGCTGGACTAAATTTGGGAAGCTATGTTTACCCTATATACTCTCTTTCAGAGTTTATTCTGCAAAAATCTGCTTTCGTTTCGAACATGACAAAGTTAAGCTTTTCCTAAATATTAACGTAACCCATGCCTGCTTAGTGTGGCACTCTGTCCCCCTCTAGTGGCAGCTAGACCAGAGAGAGATTGATGAGCCTGCTATAGTCGTGGCTAAGAGACATGTCTTTTAGCTCATGCTTTTACTCGCTCATACGTTAAGCTCCAGAGCTCCCAGGTTTGATCCTGGCTGACGATGACCAGAGTCTGTCAGCATTACAGTAATATTGCTTTACTCAATGACAGTACAAAGCACTCTATTCCACGCAACTGTTATACATGAGACTTTATAGAATTTATAGAGGCCAAAATTTTCAGTACAGGGTATGACAGTTGCATTCCTAAATCAATTTACATGTTTAAATAGAAATGGTCTAAATTTTCAAAATTGCTGAGCATGCTTAAATTTCAAAGATACTTAACGGGAGCTATAGATGATCAGCCCCTTTGAAAATAAGGCCAAATTTAGATGCCTAAACATGGATGTAGAAGCCTAACTTCTTAAATATTCAGATTTGAAAATCTTTGTTTAAACTTGGGCCCATCATAAGTTACAAAGATTATTTACTTTAAATATAGGTGTCAAATCAGCCTTAGCTTAAAAATACTTTTTCTTTTAGTTTACTTTCCTTTTATACCTCCATCTGTCTTCAGTGTGCAAGAGATTTTCTTTGCACAGTCACTGATGGCTCTCAAGTTATAACTGACATACCACATACACCACCATTTTTATCACCTCTGAATTTGACCCAATCATCATGGAAGTCTTACACATACTTCAGATGAAATTAGCACAACCTGTTATTTTGATAGAGTAAGAGAATTCCTGAATACATATAAAGGTTTTTGGTTTTACTGGGGGGCTCTTTGCGGCAGGGTCACAGTCTATTTGTGTCAGTCTGCTATTTATAGCCAATAGTGACATAGTTAGAGTTGATCTATGGAGTGTTCTAAGTAGCACACTTCAAAATTAGATACTTTTAGGACCACTAAACTTGAAACGTACCTGCCAATTTCCAGCAAGTCACTGTGAACTTTGTAAATAGACACGTGAGTAGAAACATACGTTATTGTTAAAGTATCCAGAGTATCTTCCAACGAATACAAGGTAGGAATGCCTCACTGCATATTTCAAAAACATCAAAACTCAGCATAGCCCCATTCAGTTTAGACATGATCTTGAAGGCCTAGCAAAATAATCCTGAACTTCATGCCAAGGCTCTGATGACGGCTATGGCACTTATGTTTTATGCAGGGCCAAACAAGGAAAAGAATAATGAGAGCTTGGGCGGCTGCACGCCATAAAAAACTCATTGTTTTTTCTAATGAAAAAAATACAAATTAAATCTTGACCTAGGTTGTCCTTTTCATCCTAAATTATTTCCTTATTTATGTGCTTTGCAAAACAGAGTAAAACCTCTTAAGTCTTATAGTCCATGTTGATGCAGGACTATTCCCTTCACTAAATTCTCTGTGCTACCTTGTCCATTATAAAATGATCCAAAACAATGACATTTCCACCACTATCCAAGAAAGGCAATTCCTCAGGTCTCATCATTTGTAAAAAATCACTGATATTTAGTCTATGTTTTCCCTTTCTTAATATCATATAAATTACTCCAATATATACTCCCTCGGACGATCCTAAAAATATTCTTCTTCAGCATGGTTTACACCTTTCAGGTACTTGTAGACCTTCTCTCTCCATTCATCTTTTGACCACCTAAATATATTTAGATGCATTTTCATCCCTCTAAGTAATACTTCCTTTCCACCTTTCCCATTTTTATTTCTCTGCTGAATTTCCTGTTATTTACATCAGTTTGGTACTGATGTGCCCATAACTTATGGCAGTATTCCAGGTGAAGTTTCATCAGTCTTACTGAGGGGGACTGTCACTTCCCTTGCTCAGTGACATGATGTGGCCAAAAGTAAAAAAATATCTTTTGCAGTTTTGCCACAGTATCACATGGCAAGCTATTAACTATTTAAATGACAACCACCATTAGTTTTCATTCAAAATTACTCCTTTCCAGAGATTTCCTTCTTATAAAATATCTGATCAAATTATTTTACCATATAGATTACCACAAAACTAAAATTAAAAATTATTTCAGCATATGCTGTACGTATTAAAACAAGACATACTAGATCCCAAATACCTGTACTTCTGACTCACTCTTTGCAAGGGGAGAAAAAAAACATAACAATGACCTTACAAGATATACTTGATCAATGAGTCAAGTTTAGTTTTGTCTGGTTATTCATGTCCATTAACACCATCTTTTTCATCTCTAATTCTAAATCAGATTTTTCTTACATGACCTCGTTTTGCTGTATTTTGAGTCCTTTCATCTCTAACCTATATAAAAAAAATGAAATAATGAGATTGTTTCTTCTGAGGGTGTTGTTGCTAGCATCACAGGCAATATTTAGATGCATCTCCCTTTAAATTTCCAGACAGCTATATTTTGTTTCGTTCTTTATTATAATCTTTATCATCTTCTCCTTTCTCATTCTGATCCTAATACGTCACCTTCCTCTCTTCCTGCAACTGATTGTTCAACAGTTCTTAAAACTTCTTAGAGACCTCTCTCATTCTCTTCCTCTATGTCAATATTAATTTACTGACATAAGCCCTTAACGTTGGTTAGCACCGGCTGAAGATCTGACAGTGGATGCGCCGCAATAGATTTCCATTCTGAATAAAAAAATCGGGACTCAGTCAGTATAATAATGAGCCTCTTTTCTCTCAGCTGAAACTGATTCCAAGCTTCCTCTGTATCCTTCTGAGTCGATGACTGCCTTTTTGGGGTTTTCAGGAACTGATGGACAATACCCCAGACGTGCATAAGGCATTCATATACTGTGCACTGTCTTTGTAAAATTGAAGACACTAGCACTCCAAATCATACTTTTACTTTCTCAGCAAACAATTTGAAAGATTGCGCTGTTAGTTCTGATGGATAACTGTTTATCAAAGCTCACTGTGACACAAATTAGAAGTACATTAGTTATACAAATATAAACATGAAATTCCTAATTTTTCTATTTCAATTATCCTACCCTTCCTCAGACCACAGTATAAAAGTGACAGAACCAATCCTAATCTTCCATTTTATCCTACTAAATTCAGACCACCACCAGTATATAGCATCAAACCTCAATAAATGCATACAAAATATAAGAAAGCTATTATTCCAGAATATATTCCTAGATTAAAAAAAAATATTTTAGGATGCAAAAGCAATGAGAGTCCTGTAGCACCTTAGATGCAATTGAGGCATCTGACGAAGTGGGTTGCAGCCCACAAAAGCTTGTGCCCACAGAAATTGGTTAGTCTTTAAGGTGCTACAGGACTCTTGTTGTTTTTGCTGTGTACAGACTAACACAGCTACCTCTCTGGATATTTTAGGATGGAGTTAAGCGTCAAAGCACATGCCAGTAAGATAAAACACGTTACAGGATGTTGTAGTAATTCCAAAATTATGCATTACATACCCAGGAAATTCAAACATATGAAGAAATGCACAATTAACAAACCCATATAACTGTAGCTCTACCTTGATGTGATGCTATACAAGAGCTATACGATTACAATTCATGTGTTTGTGGTCCCAGATTACACTGAACTTATTTTGAAGACGTTTTTCCCTCTTCCCGCATGGCGAAATTGCCAAGCAGCGCTAAGGTTGCTTGGATGCCTTAACTACTCATGTTGGTACCTTAACATATTTGGATTTCTTTTGAGTGTAACCTTAACTCTAATGAAATGCCTTATTTGGGGACAATTACAATATGTAATATGTTTTGCCCTTAAATTACTGATATATGTTCTGAAACTTAATGCCATCTTTACACAGATTGTTTGTTGTTGTTTTTTTCCCCCCTAGGACAGACAGACACTTTACACTCTTATCCTATTCCTTATTCTTTTCTTCCAAGAATAATGAAACAAAATTATTTCAGTTACACAGCCCTTCTCAATGAACCTCCCCAATGAATATATCTTTCCTTCAAGGAGCCAACAGGATTTTCTTCTCAGTTTTGTTGTCACTACCTCTACTTTGCTTTCCCACATGCTGCATTCCAAAAAAGCCTCCTGGATGTAGCCTCATGCTTCTCATCAACAAAATGTATGGCCACAGTAGATATTTTGTCCTGTCTTTGTATGGCATTTTTATGTTCTGTAATCCATATTTTAAGTGTGTTTAGTTTCGCCCACACACAACACTCCAGCAGAACATTTAATCCCATAAATCACATTACCTATCACACATGTAATTCTGTGCTTAATTCTCTGCCTCTTCCCATTGTAAGAAGATGCCACAAAGTCACTCCTTTGAGAATTCACTTGAGTTGCCTGGAATAAAATGGCAGTTTAAATAGATTTTCTTATTGTCACGCTGTGGACTGAGGTTAATGACAGCTGAAATACTGGCATATAAACAAAAGTTTATCAGCTTTACAGAAATGTTTGACTAGCAGATTGTTATGGTCTTGCTTCTATTTTTGCATCTGCTATAGAACAACATTTTCCTCTTTTTTGTTCCATTTTATCAAAATGGGTCATACTACTCTATAAAATCATGTGTCACTAGATTGGGCAAAGTATGCTGGAAACCAACCTCAACAAAGCCGATGCTAAAAATGGTACTTTGCATTCTATCACATCTTCCACCTCAGGATCCCAAAGTGCGTTAACAAGCATCAATAAATTAATCCTTACACATCCCATGTGGTCAGGAACAATTATCTCCATTTTACAGAATAGGAAATTGAGCCACACAGAGGAGAAATGACTTTCCCAGGGTACATGAGGAAAGGAACCCCAGCCCTCTAGTTTCCACTCTTGTGCCTTTAAAAAATGACCACCGTTTGTCAGTGTAATTTTTTTTTTAATTTAAAAGTTTCGGTCTGATAGAAAATATTGACAAAATTAGATAGCAGTTGTGCACTTCTGTAAAGAATTGTGTCAGCTACGTAGCTTAGTTAGCCACATGAAAAAGAATAACATAACTGAAAAAGATAACATACTACAAAACTATATAGGACTATTTCAGTCAACTTATAAAGGATCATAACATTTGGATGGATAAATACAACCCTATCATCAGATACAGGCCCTTGCAAGTATAGGATTTCTTCCCGCAGATGTGGCCTGTTTAGTATTAAACTGATACCAATCTTCTATACAAGTCAATATAATGTGTGGGGTATTGGAGACATTGAACTAGAAAATATTAGCTTATATCACCTTAATCTAGAAATAGGACAGCCAAGCATAGATGAGAAATATTGCGTATCCCTTATTTTTTCTTTATATTCTACCACAATAATTCAAAGTTTATAAACATGTTGCTCAGTCACTCAGGGTTTGATCCTATGCTCAGTGAAGTAACTGTCAAACTTCCCATAAATTGCAGTGGCATAGGATCAGGATACAGATATCAGATCCAAATTCCCTGATCTTCCCCCTGTATTTAAACTGTCAGAAGCAACAAAATCGATTACTTTGGACGAGGCGGAGGAGGGAAGGGTCAAGCCTACTGCCGTACTGAAAATTGGTATTGGAAGAATCGGTTAGTTAAAAGATTTAAATGTTTCATTTTGGTATAAAGATGAAAAGCATCTTGAAAACACACTGTGGGGACTTTGGGCTTGGTTCAATAAAAACAACTGAAGTCTTTAGCAATATTCTTTTTTAAAATATGACAGGCTACGAAGTAATGGAGATAAAGAAAACGATCTTCATATTACCAAACTGTACATTTTTCCCACATTCAGTCACATTTTTCCCATTAGACCAGTGTTTGGCATTTTGATTTGTCTTTAAAGCAGTGCTTACGAAGATAGTATTAAAGGTCTTAGTCTAACAAATGAGATTTCCTTGTATTGTGAAGAAGAGAACACTCCCTCTTAGTCACAGTGGAGTGGGTGTGGGGGATGGCACACAGATGCAGGATTGTTTCTGCATTGTAAGTGAGACTGCCAGATTTGATGGTATTCAAATTCATCAAGGAATTACAGCAAGTTTCTTTTCTTCACTCTTTTAAAACATGTCATTTCTATGCGTGATGTAAATTAATTAATAAAGAGGCAAATAAATGCTAAAAACATTATTGTACTGTTGGGTTAAAAAACTGTAAACTTCACAAAGGTAAAATACAAACACTATTTTGATTTATTGTTACAAGATTAAGACTGATCCTTAGTCAACAACCCATTTAAATCCTTAATCTGATTGTACAATACCACCTTGATACATAATTCGGTTTTTAAAAATTGCATAGATAGATGCTGTTGTAACATAAGAACATACTTAGATTTTAGAGTGACTGCTGTTCTCTACATATATATTGTAGTATAAATGGCAGTACTGACATGTTTCAGTAACAAGGTAGTGGTCTACATCTTTTAGCTGCATGAATTAAACTGGTTTATTACACATAAGGTAATTCACTGATTTAAAAAAGATGCACTACTGATTTCAATAAGCTACGCTCCTACTTAGGTCATACCTCCTGATTCTAACATGGCACACAATTGCACCTACTTCAGCATTTCCAACAGGGAGAACTTAAGAACATAAAAGGCATCTAAATAGCTAACTGAGTTGTCAATACTCCAGTGCTCATGAAATAGGAGAGCAGGTGAAAAGGTCCTGGTTGAGTGGCCATCTATTTAATTATACCAGTGCGTTTTCAGCATAATTAGGCCCCTAAACAATTACCAGAGATATCTGAGTAATCCAGTATTCAGTGTATATTACATATCCCCTTTTGTGCTTGAGCCCAAGAGGACGTGGCTGCCACAGCTCACATTTAGGGAATGTAGCCCCTGCAGCCTAGTTCAAATTATGAAAGAGGCCTTCTGGATCACTTTCCAAAGACTACCAAGATGAGGGTCATTACATTTGTTCATACTAGTAAACACAGTTTGTTGATAAGCAGCTGTTTCTAATACCTTGAGCTCCATTTCCTACAACTCCTATATCAGGAGGATTCAGGGCTTTGAAATATTGTAACATTTCCTTCATTACACAGTGTACTTAATTTTTGTTTGCATCTTTTAAAAGAAAACGCACTTCTTTTTGGCCAGCTAACATTTTACTTCACTCCTGGAGCCAAATTCCTGTCTGGCTCCCATTCAGCAGCCATCTTGTGTTGTCAACCACACCTCTGGCCCAGTGGTACTAAGTAAGAGGCCCAGTGGTACTAAATACATACATAACTGGGCTCTCTAGCAACCCAGCTCTTACTTGTCTGATGGGTCACTAAAGAGAGACCTCATCTGCTGCTGTCAACTGCTGCTGGCAGGAGCCAAACACCTGAACTGCTCCCCTAGGCTTGGCTCCTGCAACCACCCATTAGTGCTAGTTGTTAGGTAATGTGACAGTAACAAGCCCAAAAGGGCATTAGGCATAGGCAGGAACAGCAATGCCCCAGTAACACAGGAAGGTTCATTGTACAAGCAGCAACCTCAAGCCACAGCAAGGGGGAAACCAACAAGCCTGCCAATCCCAAGCGGCAGTAGACACGGTGCACCAAAAGCAAGCAACGCCCGTTACAGCTTGGAAGCATGTAAGAACCACCAAAGGTGAGTTATGGTCACCAGAGGCCAGAGTATCAGATTCTCAGTGAGGAGGAGCTAAACCTGGGGGCAAGCCAAGGGGCACTGGAGCCTCACTTCATGCAAGCTAAGCAGGGAAATGGTTCCTGACCAAGGGATCCCAGTGGGTGACCAGGCTGCAACCAAAAAAGTACAGCTTTGGGTTGTTCTAACCCATTTTTATTGTTCTATTGTTTTCATCCATCCCATGGAACAACAGCACCAGCCCAGAAGAATCCAAAGATCAATGTAGGAAGCTGGGCAATATCAGTTGATAGCCAAATAAAGAAATGGTTCACTTTGAGCCTGATCTAAAACCAATTAAAGCCAATTAAAAGATTCACATTAACTTCAAGAGACCTTGGATCTGGTCCTATGTGTTTTTCATTTAACATTAAAATTTTCCTCTTTAATTTTAGGGAGCCTAACAATTGCTAGTGTGACTGAAACATGCAAAGTTTAGTTTCTGAGCAGAGGTTGTTTTTCCAATTCTAGCCTTATTGAAGTCAGACACAGTATGTACATACTGACAGCAGCAAGTTCGCCACCATCTGATCAATCTGTCCAGATCAATTGAGCGGAAGTGAAGACCCAAGTCGATCCGAAAGTCGATTCAATTAAACCACCTCCTCCAAATATGGAACACCATGGAGACAGTGCATGAAAGGGAAGTTACAAAGTCTATGGGAGTTACTTTGATTAGATTTAATCTGCACAAAATTTTGCATGGATGTAGAATCTTGGCATGAACTAAGAATTAACAAATGCACCTTTTTCCAACTTGCATGGCTTTTATATTAGATTTGTAGCTCTTCTCAATGTATTTCTGTTACGATAATGGAAAACCTCAGCCCTCAATGCCCACATTAATGCCTATGTTCCCATGGATCTTTCTGCTACTAATGACTATAGCCTAGCAATTAAAAAAAATCTGCTTCTCCATCTTGTATGAAACCTTTCTGAAAAAACATAGAAGTTTTTCCAACAATACAGTTGTACATAAATTCTGAATATTTTTTCTTTCAAAAAAAGTAATATGATTCAAAATCTTTTGCATGTGTTAAGTTAAAAATATGTTTATTCCACATGAAAAAAAAACAAGTCCTGATCCGAAATTTCACCCCATCACAGATCATGGTGGCGAGGACGGTGGGAGAAATGTGCAAAAGTGGCTTCAAGCCACCTTTATGCTCCCCCAATCCTGAGTGAAACAACTGTCAGATGTCGCACACATAGCTGGTGATCGAGGGTAAAATGAATATTTAAATATTTATACAAAATGGAACATCTTTGACAGGAGAAAAAGCTAGAATGATTCACCCCAGAGTATCACATAGGCCCATGATTAGGACACTCACTTGAGAGGTAGGTCCCTGCTTTGCATCAGACAGAGGGGGGGGATTTCCCCTGGGTCTCCTACATTCCTACTGAGTGAGTATTCTAACCACTGGTTGGTTGGGTAAGAGGGGGACATCATCACCACCTCCTCCATTTTGCCTGGGACTTGATCCAATATGTTCTAAAGCAGCCTCTGTGCTCTACTGGATTGGACCCCATAGGCAAAAGAGACAGGAGAAACCCTACCTGGTGAATCTCACTAGGATTTAGACATGAGTTTGGCACCAACCTGCTCATTGATATCAGGACTGAGGTGAATGTGTGCATGCTCACCAGCAAAATTTTGGGCACCTTGAGAATTTCAGTGCCTACAGGGTTTAGGCATCAGCTGAGGAAGTGTTTTGTGAATGCCAGTGGTGCAAAAAGTTCCCACCTATCAGCACAGAAGTGTCTATTCTGAAGTGCTGCAGCTATGCAAATTTAGACATACCTTAAATGTTGGACTCAGGAGTCTAAAGCATGCAAGTCTTCCTTGGGAATCTGTTCCATAAGTAATTACATAAATAATTCTGAAAAACATTTGATGTCTGTGACTTGATAAATACAATTTACCTTTAAGAATGGAAGTGTTTTTATATACTTGTGTATTGTGAATATAGAAATATTTACAACATAAACAGACTGATTCTGCATGGTAATTTTACTTTAATTTATATTTTATTTACAACTATGACATAAAAGTGACTAATTTTGAATTTAAGGTAATCTATTCCTGATTTATTCACGGGTGAATACGTCAGTGAATATTACTTTACCACCTATTAATTCCACAGATATCAACTCAAAATTGACAGGCACTAGAACATTTTACTTTAAAAACCCACAAATTAAAGGTTTCAATTAATATAAGTAACCAGGTATAAAATTCTAATCAAGTCATTAACACTGAACTGTGGGAGAGGTGAGGCATGCATCTGGATATAAGCGGTAGCTAAAGAAGCATCCAAACATTGCTCAAAGGCTTTATGAAACTGAGAAGTCAGAAAAATGTACAGCTTTATGTTCAGAGCTGTTTGTTAAGTACCATGAAGTGAATTATAAAACAATATATATCCTTTTTGTAATTACAAGGGGCCACCCAGTGTCCAAGATTACTTTTTCAAAATACTGTGCTGTTACCATATATAGATGTTTTAAACAGATAGTCAATGCATTTATTTTTAAACATGAGATTTTCTTTGTAACAGTTACACTGTCTGTCTGAAAGGAAAAATCTGAATATAACAAATACTTAAACTATAAATACAATGGCAGCCTACAAAATGAAATAATAGTTCATTTTTATCCAATGTGATTATGGGTGATAAAATTGATATAAGAATAGTGAAATCAGTGGCTGGCCTTCACTACAGATATTACCAATCTGATTTTCAAAAGATACGGAGTCCTCAACTTCCATAAGTTCAATGGGAGCTACAGATATTCGGAGCCCCTGAAAATATTTTAACCACTGACAAAGTCAAAACAGACCTGAATGTTTTGCCACCACTTAAAAAAAATTGCAAAAATCTTCTATACTTAGCCCAACCCACTTAAAAACTATATAGGAAAAATATTTCCATTAATGACAACTGATTTTTAAACTTACTGAGCAAAGGCTATTCAAAGTGGAACATATATTGCCACTTCCACATTCCTCTTTAATAAATAATGGGTAAATACTTTCCAACTGCTCTGCTTGTGGGCGTGGGGAAGAGGCAGAGTTCCAAAGACTGGGGACTGACTGGCTAGGCACCAGTGAGGCAGAAAAAGACCTGGGGGTTACAGTGGACAAGAAGCTGAATGTGAGTCAACGGTGTGCCCTTATCACCAAGAAGGCTAATGCATATTGGGCTGCATTAGTAGGAGCATTGCCAGCAGACTGAGGAAATGGGTTATTCCCTTCTATTCAGCACTGGTGAAGCTTCATTTGCAGTAGTGTCCAGTTTTGGGGCCCCTGCTACAGAAAGGATGTGCACAAATTGGAGACAGTCCATAGGAGGACAACAAAAATGATTTGGGGCTGGAGCACATAACTTATGAGGGGAGGCTGAAGGAACTAGGCTTGTTTAGTCTGCAGAGGAGAAGAATGAGGTGGAGATTTGATAGCAGCCTTTAACTACCTGAAAGGGAATTCCAGGGAGGATGGAATTAGGCTGTTCTCAAATGGTAGTAGATGACAAAACAAGAAGCAATGGTCTCAAGTTGCAGTGGGAGAGGGTCTAGGTTGGATATTAGGAAAAACTTTCTCACTAGGAGAGTGGTGAAGCACTGGAATGGCTTACCTAGAGAGGTGGTGCAATCTCCATCCTTAAAGGTTTTTAAGGTATGCCTTAACAGAGCTCTGGCTGGGATGGTTTAGTTGGAGTTGGTCCTGCTTTGAGCAGGGGGTTGGAGTACATGAGCTCCTGAGGTCCCTTCTAACTCTAATCTTCTATGATTATAAAAATCATACCAAACTAAGAGGACTGAAGGCAAGTGATCAAAGACTGCCGTAACATGGGAGCAAGACTTCTCCTGCATAGGTGTATAGAGGAAGGCCATAATCTGGCCCTTTGAAGCTGAGTTAAGGTGCAAATTCCAAGACTATTATAAAGAACATACTATATCACTTGCTGAGATAGGAAATATTAAGTAGTTTCATTTACTCCGTAGACTTGGCAAGTTGAGCACATTTGAGAGCGTTGCTTGAGGTCCCTAACTCTATAATACTATAATTCCATGATTTTGAAATCTGTGCCATCCACATGGCTGGTGAAAGAGCACACAGTAATTTTCTCTTTGCCTATCTTGAATGGTAAGTTTTTTCCCTTCTCAGTAGTCTTTCCTCTTGCCTCTCTCTCTTTTTGAAAAGGCTAGCTGTTAAGTTCCCCACATCTTCAATTCCTGGGGTCATCCTTTTAATCTCTTTTGTACATTGGGTTACACTGCTGTTTGCCTTCCTCTCCTCTGCTATGTTGTTGATCATGCCAGATCACTACTCTATCCAAACCCTAAGAAAAGGTCTTTTATTTATATGTAAATACAATTTCATTCAATTCATTCCAGATTTAAATTACATCCAAATGTATTGAACAAGTATATTATTACCCCAAGATTTATTTATTTTGAAAACCTGAAAAGAATGCATTTCATAGCAAAAGGAAAGCAAAAAAGTTGCTATCAAAACCCAAATGTTTTGCATATCTCTGTATATTAGAGATGGTATAGATCTCCCTCAAACCCTTTAAAATCATAATCCAGAGCCTCATATACTACTTTTCTTGGTCAAAAGGCCAGCATGAAATTGTAGCCTTCAAAACTAAATACAGACAGTCATTCAGTTCCCCAGACATGAACTAAATATTACAGATTGACAGCATTCACCATCATGTAATCATTCTGTGGTTTCCAGGAAACCTTTGCAAATCTCTATGGCTGGACCACTTTCATGATACCATGGTCTTTCTTGGATATTTTGTCCGGAAGTCTATTTCACAGCTTTATGAAGCTTTGCAGTCAAAATTAATTTAATCTATGACCTCAAGAGTTAGAGATGATCACTCTCACATCCCAAGAAATGTGAGCCAGAGGTAATACAAGTATTATATATCCATATAAAACAACATATTTGACAATATTCCCATCTTAATTTCTCCCATGCCCAAAGCCAAAACAAAGAGTAAGAGGACACATAGCATTTTGTAGTAAAGGACTAGGGAGGACAACATTTCAGTAAACACACTCAAGAAATTGCAACAAGATGGACGAATAACAAACTCCCAAGTCCCTCAACCTTGGAATTATTGTATCATACCAATATGAAATCTGATGTACAGCAAAAGATGGTGACTGAGTTTTGTATACGGCCAGAGTATGAATCGTGATGCTGTTCTGCATGTTATCTTGATGACAGAGGCTAAATTCTACACTATAGCATCAGGAATTACGGTGGGGATGAAGGGAAGCCACACAGCACCTTGAACCCTGAAGAGACTACAGCTAAAAACTTAAAAAATTGGTGGGATTGGGAATTAGGCATTGCAAGTGGGAAAATGTAAAGGGATTAAGGAAAAGCAGAGAATGGAGGATGGGAAATGAAGTGTAACAAAGATCAGAAACAGCAGTGGTGTTACAGGTGAACATATTTTCTCACTACGTGATGCTGACGGTGACAATAAAGGTATAAACAAATAATGATAACTAAGAGTTGAACTAGATTGTATCTTTGAGACAAGTGCAGCACATATTTCAGAGAGGTACAATTCCTTCCCTGCTATCCACTTGCTGCTGGAAGATGTGATCTACCCCTGGCCCTCATCAGCCGTAGAATACTATACTTTCAGAAATACTATCCTTTCATTTCCCCTGTGAAACATCCCATTGGGGAATGTTGAGCAAAGGTTCCAACCATTCCCTACCCTGACCTGCCCATTTCCCTGTCCACATACAAGGTGGGAAAGAGGAGGAAATGGGGATACTGGGTACAAAGATCCTGCTCTCCAGCAATATCTGCAACAGAGAGGATAGGGGTGTCTTATTTTCCCTCATGCCCTGTGGGCTGCATAGGGCTGACCCATAATTTGGCACCTAACATTTTTGTTACTACATAATGATCGAATTCTACCTTTGATCTTTGTGCAAGCCTGTCACACACATCAAGGGGAGTTCTACTGTGAACTAAAAGGCAGCATATAGGCTTTCTAATCTTACATCCCGTCTCACAGACCACAAATACAAATGCAGTTCATCCCTCAACAAGTTTGACACCCCATTCTACCCTTTTTAGGCTAGTAACTGTCAGAATTCTCTAGACTTTAGTTCACTGGAATCTGATATATCTATTTCTAGTAATAAAGCATAATTAACCCTATAAACAAAGATATATTCCACCAAAGGGTTCTGGTAACATCATTAAACATGCTAGCAGAGTTTGTTATTTATCACCAAAGCCCCCAATTAGACCATTCTTCATCTCATAATTAGACTTCTAAGGATTAGATTTGTATCCATATATGCTGATTTCACCATTTACACACAAACCAGTGAAAAGGTATTTCCATTGATAACAATAAAATTACAGACAGGCAAAGTAATAAAAACGCTGCTTGAGAATTTATTACAGCCAAAATCCAGTGATTTAGATTTCTGAATTAGGCTTGCTACAAATGAACAGTAAAACCAGGTATGATGTGTTGATTTAAGGATATTTACTTTGTATATTTTGGCAAGTGGTGTTGACAATTGGTGTTTTAATTGGTTTATAAAACTTTGACTTTTTGAATCTCCATATCTATGGTTATTAACTAATTATCTGACACCTCTGCCCTACAGTGACCCTTAACTGAAAATTTAAGTGGACAAAAACCTTAAAGAGAGCTTTATAAAAAAAATAAAAAATTCTGCAAAGCCTCCTCAGTGTAGTACAACAGGCTTGGTATTTTCAACAATATGCAGTTAGAAAATGTCAACTCTAGAGAATGCATCACATGTATACATTCCATGTCCTAAAACAGCAACATTTGGCGAGATCTTCAGAGGAGCTGTATCATCCCATTGACTTCAACCAGAACCACACAAGGTGTAAATTAGGACAGAATTTAGTTCATCATCCTCACAAATATTTACTATTTTGGCAGGTTCTTCTGCAGAACAATGGAAAACAACATGGTAAAAGTATATAAAATGAATTGTGAAGCAAAGTAGGTCAGGAGCGTCTATCTTTCCTTTCTTGTAACATAAGAACAAGGGGACATTTGTTTATCTGAAAAGAAACAAATTCAAGAACTAAAACGTTCTAAAATATTACACAAACATGATAGTTCTTTATAATATCTCAGGGATCGAACCCTTTTTTGCATTTTGAACTTAAATTCAACTATGGGGAACCATAGGGGAGTAACTAACTTAGTTCCATCAAGTGAACATAGCAAAACAGCTCAGATTTGTCAGCTGCTTCTGTTTTCTCAGTGCTAAAAGAAATAAGAGGAAATATTTTTCAAACAAAATGTAACTCAAATGTGAAACTCATTGCCACAGGATGTCTTTGAGGCCAAAAACTTAGCCAAAGTTATAAAAGGTCATGCTGACACATTCTAGAAAAGACATTAAATCCCACGTTTCAAAGTTTAGGACAAAGCTCTAACTGCTAGAGATTAGGAAATGTTTAGCATCTTCCTCTAAAGCATCTATTGGACATAGTCAAAGACAGGCTACTGGACATGATGAACTATGCATTTGATCCAAGATGGCAATTCTTATGTTAATGCAAGATTGTTTTCCATGGTCCATTTGCTAGTGCTTTGCCCAGTCTAGTTTATAAAAGGTGCTTCCACCACTTGCTTGAGAAGTGGTTATTTCTTACTTCCCTTCTACAAAGTTATACGCATACCCTGGAGCTGCACAATATAATGAACCTCCTGTGCACTCTGATATTCATATCTCCCTTGGCTCCCCCAACACCACCAGTCTCTTCAGCCCATTCATCATCTTCTCCCATCCTTGTCTTTGTGCATTGTATGAACAGGGGGCAGCCTGGAAAGACTTCCCTAATTTGTTATGCCAAAAACATTTGAGACCTAAAGGATCTAATCTCAGTCTTAACACAGTCGAAATTCTCACTAAATTCAAAACAAGTTTTAGTTTACATACCTGGCAGCAAAAGCAAGCCCTAAATATGGAACATTCATATTACACTACCAAAACGTGATTTCATGGCTAGAGCTTCAGACAGAAGGAATGAGTGATATAGATTTAATCTCTTATTCCTTCAGTGCAAAATACAAAGATAAGCTTGTCAACCACTCTTGTACATAGGATTCTTTCAGAGGGTTGGAAGCATGAAAAGGTTGCGCTGAGAATGTTAAATCCAATCAAGTCACCAGATCACTTTTAATCATGTGATATAGTTCCTAGATCTTACTATATTTTATGCATAAACTACACTGAGCTGAATGGTGAGTACGTTCTGATATGCTTCAGCTTTGCAGTCAGTCACCCATTACTTATATCAAATAGACAGAAATAACAACTCCTTTGGGGCTTTCGTCAGCTAAACATCCTGCTGTTTCTCTTGGAATCAGGTTCAAAAGGCATCATTTGGCTCACACCCCATGAGTGTATTAGCTAATCCACCAATATGACAACACAAACAAAATGGAAACCCTGCTGTCCTCACCATTGCTCTGGTATTTTACAGCTGATGCTCCACTCTGTCCCCAGTTTTCATGGTTAAACTGAAGTGAGCAGCTGAATCCTATATCCACTTGCAGTGCTTATTTAAGAAATATTTTTTGTCAAATTAAAATCAGTGTGATGGGAAATAATACTGTTCCTTTGAATTGGATTACAGCAACATCCATATAGGTGTATTATGATTTAAAGGGTTCCATGATAAAGCTATTAAATTCCTTGATCCTATTGACATCTGGTTTAAAGAAAAAAAAGGAGTCATGTATGATGTTAGTTGCAACAAAGATGTGCTGGAGTGTGATTATCCTAAAATATTTATTTATAACCATTATTTACACTTCGTGGCTAACGGCTGTGCTTCACAGTATACATTTTTTCTATATTTATTTTTTGATACTGGGGAGCATCAGGAAAGAGTCACCATTTGGGGAAGATGAGAGATTTGATTTAGAAGGAAGGTAGACCAATCTCCAGTTTAGAAGACAGTGCCCTGTTCCTTGTGGAAGACTAAATTCAATTACAAAGTTTCAGTGTACAAACTGAAACATTGAGAAGGTTATTGCTAAACATATTAGACAACTCTGCATTCTATGAATTAAGTCAATTTTTAGATGCAATTCTTATATGTAACTGCCACTGCATTCTTACTGTTGGATAGCTCTTTTTCTATGAAAATTAAGAAACTATTAAAAAAATTTTTTCCAGATTTCATAAACTCAGTGGTTGTGACTTGAGTTCTGACCTTGAAATTATAAAAGTCTTTGTATTCCAGCATCTGTAAAAATGCAATGTGATTCATGACAAAGAGAAATGTCCAAGATGATGATGGGAAGCTGAGGGGGGAAGGAGGGAATCTATATTAAAACAAAATTAAATTGGAATTTGTGTTTCAGTTAACTTATTCTTATAGTTTAATATCCATTTAGATCAATTAGCAATGTAGAGCACACTATATTCCTATGAGGAGAATGTGTTTGTCTGCACACCAGAAACTAAAGAAATGGAAATGTCCTGCATGTTGCTCTTAACCAAATAGGATTAGGTTGAGTCTTTCATTGTAGTAAAGTTGCAGCTTATACATTTACATATATATAAAAACCACACTGTGGTTTGTGTACTATGCAGACCTGAAAATGAAAGTTTTTTTTCCCCACAAGTGCCATATGCTGCGTTAAATGAAACATCTTGACTATCAAAATGCAAACATTAAAAGGATGTGGGGAAAATGTCTAAAGCACTTAGTTCCACAGAATTAGAGTTTATCATCATTGATTTATATATTTGACAATCTATTGTTGTCATTCAAAAATTGAACATATAGGATTTTCTGTGCCTGGAGGGAGATAGGGTCTGGCTGCTAAAGCTATCTTTTCAAGGACTATTGCATTTTAAATCTGGGCTAAGAGAAAGTTCTAAATCCTTCTTTGTTACAGGGGTTTTTTGTTTGTTTGTTTGTTTTGTTTTTGTTTTTTTGCCAAAAACAAAAGAGAGAGGTGGAAAATATCCATCCATGTTTAAACTAGTATACTTTTCTCTATGGTCACTGTGACAAACATGGTATACTAACATTGCCTGTATTTTCAATATTGTGGGATTCAAGTACTTTTTATACAGACAGTTGACGGGTACATTTTACTTCATGCTTATTGGGCCATTAATTCATAAGTGAAGTTAAAATGCTAAAATATATATAAATAAATATCAATAGCTCATAACATTTTGGGTAGATAAATAATCAAAAACCTACTGGAGAGAAAAAAACCTAAGCAAAACGCAATCTTATAAAATTAATCTCAAAATACTAATTGTCATTGCTCAGATTTGCATAAAAACATTCATTAATTCACCTGCAGTTGGCAAGGTACCAGAGATAAACAAGAAAATCAGAACTACACTCTACCTAAAACAGGCTTGGTATTTTTTAATTACTCAATTGAGTAATTTTAGAAATGATATATATTAGTATTGTTTTACCTAAATTCCATAACCCTCAAAACTAGAACTGCTTCCTATCATAAGAGGATTTGAATGTTACAATTACAGAACCAATAAAAGAAAAACTTGTCTATAGACTCAATGTACTCAACCTTTATTAGATATCCTAATAATGTTTCCTATCTGGAAGAGAGGATCCAGCTCTCATAAGAAATTTAAAAACAACAACAAAAAAGAATTAGCTAGATTTTTCCTCCTCAGTCCTAGGATTCCAAATGGCCCAAGATGGATATTATATTTTCATGGGATCAGTCCTGCAAATTACTCAGCACTCTGGCTCAATCTCGCAAAATTTTTCTACAAAATGAGCAGCCTGGGATGTGGCATCTAAATATATGGACCAACAAGATGGCCAAATCACCACCATTGATTGGTTGGTCATCAATGTGAAGAGCACGATAGTTCTGTTCCATAGGCTAATCCAACTCCTTCTGAAATGAATGGAAGTCTATTACTTCAGTCCAAGTTGGATCAGGCCCCATCAGAGTAAAAGAAGCAAGCTGTTCTAGTAAAAGAGTAATGCCAGACTATATCCTTGCTGAAGAGAAAAGTTTTAAAAGCCATCATTTAGCTAAGAAGCTTTTTTTCTGGGTAGTGCTATTTGACAGACTAGAGAAGTGAAAGAATAAGAACGGCACCATGCCTAGGAGAGAAAAAAGTGGAGCCCTGTCTGAAGCAAGCTAGCTACTCTTTGAAAGCACTGCACAAAACTTGCTGGGAAATTTTTCTCCTTTTTTGTTCTCAGATTCATCTCAGTTTATTTTTTTCTGAAATACCACAATAAATACAAAGAGCACCATCTTACTCTTACTTACTTACACCATCTTACTTACAACAGTGCAGGTGTTTTATTTTCTTCACCCCTTTTTGCAAGCATAAGTTGCTATGTGTGTGTAAAATGTCCCTGCTTCTACCTGACTTATTTGCTATTTCATTTTGTATTTCCTGAACTTGATCTATAACCTTTGTTTTTTTATCAGAATATTTCCCTCTAACATTCCTCAAAAAGTTACTTTCTCTGCTTATCTCAACATTGGCCTTTTTGCCTCAGGATTTTAAGCTAAATTTTCTTCAAAATGTATTTGTATTAAGGAGATCAGGGACAATTAATTTAACTTTAATATTCATGGCCTTTTGACACATGAAAATTAAAGGTGTTACAGACAGAAAATGGTTAGCATTGAGGGTGTAATGTACAAGGATAGGCATGTAGAAAATTCACCACTGGCCAGGCATCTTTTTCCTGTCTCACATACCTTGTGGTCCCACTTCTCCTAACTCAGCCCTCTGGCCAGGTCACATTTTAGTTCCAGCCCTTCCAGATGGACAGAGACACTAATAGAAAGAGTACAATATCTTTACAAAATGTCTATGGCCCAGATTCCAGTGCCCACTTCCTTCCTTCAGGGTCTTCATGTGTCCTTATCCCCTTCTCAGAGGCCTTCCGCCAACTCTTCTAGTGATGGGAAGGGAAACCTAGGCCCCCACACTACACTAGGTTGCAGTTCAGAAAACCTATAACCAGCAGCCAAGGTCTGTTCCCATCAGACTCCTGATGCTGCATCCCTGTTTTTCTTTCTACAGGAGCCTCTTTTCAGGCCTTCTCTCCACATCTCTCTATATTGACCTTTCTCCCAGGATCAGGACACTCAGGGCTCTGCACTGGAATTCCCCATTTAAAAATATAAACAAAACCCCATTTCTGCCCTCATTTGCCTTGGCCTTTCATCCCAGTCTGTTGCTAAACTGAATGCCTCCCAAGGTGCTCTCTTTGGAAGCCCAAATCATGCCCTTTTATCAGGGCTAAACATCAAAGCCTGTCCCCACGTGCCTCCCCGCCCCACTCCATTGACTACTCTCACTCTCTCTTTGTCCCGGCCTCTTTACTGCTTAGAGAAAGAGGGTAGAGTTCTTTTCCTGCAGCTTCCTCCTTACGTTTCATGGCATAGTAGACTCACATTCTGAGCCTATAACCAGCAGGTGCTGGATTTCATGATATATCATTACAGTCTCTCTCTCTCTCTCCCAGTATTTTTTTGAAATTGTAATATTACTTTCTTAATGGGGCCCCATTTTCCTGATGCTCATATTAAGTATTTTAGTGTAAACTTTGCCACCTTTAGGTGTCTGAATTTGTCCCACAAAATCCCCCTACAGTGTTACACTCTTTACACTCCTAAAGAATGTGAGGAACTGTTTCTTCGACCTCGCATTCTCACAAAGCCAATCTTCATATTTATTAATAAAGGCCAAGTTACTATTTAAGCCACAGAGCCAGTGTCCAGTAAGTATTCAGAGCAGAGCTACTTCACTCTCTCTCTCAGGTCCTTGCAGGACGTCGTCAGTTTTTATCCTAGGGCACACTTCACAAAACCTTTTCCCTCGTTTCTTTTGTCCAGACCTCCTGCCACTCCCTTCTTAGTTCATTTTAATTAGATTTTGAAACTCCTGCTCACTTAGAGGGATCTCTGTATCCATTTTTTCATTTTCACAGCATTTTTTTGCTACATTGCCTGCCAGCTGGTTTCCTGCTACCCCAACATGCACTGGGATCCATAATGTTTAGTCCCATCTGCACCAATTCTGTTAGTAACAATATTTTATTAATTGTATCATTTCTTCTATCTGAATTCACATTTCTGATTGCCTGTAGCTCTGATAGTGAAATTGACAAGATGACAATGGAGGCAGGTCATATATCCTGTACCCAATATAATGCCAAAATTATCACTGTCAGTTTGGCTGTCAGAATGGCTACAAAAGTCGATAGTCTAATGGGTTTCTTTATTCCAAGTATTGGGACACAACAGCATGCTGTCCCCATTCATCCCGTTTTTTCGTCTTTAGAGCCATCTATAAATATTTGGCAATGTTTGCCCTGTTTATCACATACATATTGATTTGCTCTATTTAGCTGTCCTTTTCCCCTTTTAATTTCACTATGTAGTTCCACATTTATATGGGGGATAGAAGGGGAGAGATTTTCCAGAGATTTTCCAAAAATAATACATTTTCCCATGGTTACATATGCTAATATCTTTTAGGTCTTTCTTTTCTCTCAGTTCTTTTGGCCATACTTTAATCCTATTAACACAAGACATTTTTGGCTTCCCCACATTCCATGTTGTCCATTGACTTCCCAGCATTCTCCATATATTTGTTTAGTGTTTCCATCTTCCCTGTTTCCTATGACTTTTGCCCAGAAGGTAAAGTCCAATAATTTCATTCTTAGCGATTCAGACAATTCACTAGCAGCTACGTGCATTATACACAAAGTGGTCATGATGAAGGTACCACATGCAATGCATAATGCCTGGATTTGGACTGGGTCTAACATTCTTAAATTCTTTTTTGATACTGAAATAAATGCTTGGCTATCTATACTCAAAAACTGTTCTTATTAATGCTCTCTTATCTGCATTCCAGCTGGTTCTGGTAATACTTTTAAGTAGACTGCTTTTACCTTTAAATTTATCTACAGTATTTTCAATGTGATCCTTCCATGTTAGCTAGCTATCAAATGTCATGCCCAGGAATTTGTAGCTTTTAACAACACCTATTTGCTGTCCATATAAAGACTGATAAGTTTTTCTTAGTTTTCCTTTCAGTGAACATCATTCCTTTAGTTTTGGGAACTGAAAATTAAAAGCCTCATGTTTCTCCAGTCTACACTTTTCCTAAATGTTCATTGGATTTACTTATCAGTTATTTCCTGGTTTCTGTCTATAGCCCATATGGCACAGTCATTTGCAAAAAAGGAAATGCATAATCCTGCACTCATCCTTTTTGGGAAGTTGTTTGTCATTATATTGAGTAAGTTAGGGCTGATGACAGTCTCTTGTGGAGTGCCATCTGCAACCTCCTCCTAATCTGCACTTCCTTTCTTTATAATCATCACCCAGCTTCTTCCTCAGATGCTCTTCATCTTTAATTAAGCCTGACCCACCAAGAAGGTGCAGACAGGTAGCCTCTCAGGCCCACCCTTAACTGCTTCATTGCCTGTGTGAGGGGTACATACTGCATCACAAGGCACTATGGCCTGGTTTTCTACTCATACCAATTTTACACCAAATAGAACTCCAACGACTAATAGAATTCCTCCTGATTTACACAAATGTAAATTAGAAGAGATTCAAATCCTCTGGATTTTGCCAATTGACTAAACTATGTTGATTTGTATGTGCCAAACAAGGATGGTCCTTGATTTTTATACAAGCTTTTATGGTTTCTGCAGCTCATACTTCTGCCTCTTCTTAAAGAGCAATTGCCATTTTCAAGCACTTTAGATTTTGGTACAGGAAACAAAGAATTGTAACAGTTTCTACATATGTGCTCTGTTCAATTACATTTTTATATTGGAATTTTAACAATAATACTGGAAAATCTGATTTTTATCTACATATGTATTAGAATAGTGCTGAAAAGAAAAGAACTGTGTGTATTCATTACCTCTTTGGCGTTTATTTTAAAATGTAATAAAAGGTATAAATCAGAGAGTGGCAGAGCACTTGCTGTTGTATCTTGATTAAATTACACAGTTTACACTTTTGTCATCATCACCCTGTACTTTAAACATATCCATCCATCCAATATCTGCAATGGTGAATTCTTTGTAGAGTCAGTGGTAGGATATGCCCCTTTAAATGTTAGCACTAGTCTTGGTTGCACCAGTTCTCATCTGTTAGGCCATCTTGGGAACCATCATTTGTTATAAGGAAAGTCAGCTAACACTGCAGTTACAGCTGGGATCCAAATAAATAGTGGCCTTGACTCAAGCATGCTCTCATGAAATGTCTATTCTAATCAATCATAGAGTTCACTTTGTTTCAAATGACACTTGTATACTTCATCAAAGGAAGTGCTTATAGATGTGCAGTAATTTTTGTTTTAACATTTAGTGTCTTTAAAAAGTAATGACTAGCAACAGGAAAAGAGGAGACTGTACAATCCTCCTGCCACACCCATAACCTCTACTGCTTTCTACAAATGTCAATTATTCATGTTATTTCAATCCAAAGTTGCTCCAAATACAGAATGAAAAGCATACCAGAGAAGCATATGCAGGAGCATTGTATAAATGCTAAATCCTGATCCAACCAAAGTCAGTGCCAACTCTTCCATTTCTGGGCCAACATTTCATTATAAGCTGAACAATTATTTACTTCCACCAACAGGCTGAAGTCAGCCCCAGTATCACAATTGTATTGCAGTCACAAGAAGGACCACTGGTCTGACCCAAAATGGCCAATCTAGCCCACTATCCTGTCTTCCAACAGTGGCCAATACAAAGCATTTCAACAGGAATGAACATAATAGGGCAACTATCAAATGATCCTTCCCATATTGCCCACTCCCAGCTTCTGGCAGTCGGAGGCTAGTACACCCAGAGCATGAGGTTGCATACCTGATCTTCTTGGCTAACAGCCATTGATGCTCCTATCCTCCATGAACTTATATAGGTTTTTTGGACCCCATTATACTTCTGGCCTTCACAACATCTCCTGGCAACGAGTTCCACAGATTGATTGTGCATTGTGTGAAGAAGTGCTTCCTTTTGTTTGCTTTAAACCTGCTCCCTATTAATTTCATTCGGTGACTCCTGGTTTTTGTGTTATGTGAGGGAATGAATAACACTTCCTTATTCACTTTCTCTACACCATTCATTATTTTTAGACTTCTATCATATCCTCTCCCCCTCAGTCTTTTTTCTTTTCCAAGCTGAACAATCTTTTAAATCTCTCCTCATCTCTCTCCATACCCTTAATTATTTTTTGTTGCCCCTCTCTGTACCTTTTCCAATTCTAATACATCTTTTTTGAGATGGGGCAAGAAGAACTGTATACAGTATTCAAGGTGTGAGCATCCCATGGATTTATGTAGTGGTATTCTGATATTTACTGTCTTATCTATCCCTTTCCTAATAGGATAGCATTCTGTTAGCTTTTTTGACTGCCCCTGCACATGAAGCTGATGTTTTCAGAGAACAATGCACAACGACTCCACAATCTCTTTCTTGAGTCAATTAAGTTATACTATTTGAATCTGATTCCTTGTTTTGATCAGCTGGTTAATTTTTTTAAATGGGTCAGACACAGTATATAGATGACATTTTACAAAAAGCCATGTGGATTCAAACTGCAAAGAGCTCTTGGATTACTGATGTCCTTAACATTTCTTATAAGCAAGCACTTTTGACAGACAATGAGACATACTTTAAAGATGAGGAAGAGATCTATCAGGGGATGTGTGCTGCCCAAAGTTGGGCCTTGACAAAGAAATTGAAACAGGCTCTGTGCCAGACCGGATGGTAAACTTCAGCAAGCAGGGGGAAAAAAAAGTAACCAACGCAAAGATAAGGAAAAGGACTGATGTGTGGATAGCCACTGAATGTGCTGATGTACTGGGAAAAGGTTATGCAATATCTGCAGACAGACTGAGGAAATACACCTAACTGGAGGAATATGGCAAGGATGCATTCTCCCCTTTACATTTTCCCCCATGACTACAGAATCGTGTGGCACAAATCAGAATTAGAAAAAAATGTATATCTGATTTGAAGACCTTGGGCAAGGAATAGACAAATTACATTGTAGGTGTGTGATTAACCTCTTTATTTGAATAGACCTGAGGTTTTTCTCCCAGACTCAATTTCTGAGCTAAGCTAATTTTTCTTAACTTCAGATATAAAATAAAATATGCAGAATCAACAGAATTATTGCTATAATTTAGGCCCCAAACAATATAGGACCACAGCTGATTGCCTTTTTGGGTGATCTTAGGGGAAAAAAATTAAATACATCTGAATTGAAGCTGCCAGTAACCTGAAAGCCTTTATGAAACTAATTTTTTGCCTTTATTACAGAACTACTCCATGGAACAAACTTCTCAAAATTCACCTGAGTAGAACTTGTATCTGCAGCAGCCAATACATTAGGTTAGTGGCACTGCATTAGACTCACTGCACCTGGTATGGGGTGATGGTAAAGTGGCTTTAAGCTACTTTTGTGACCTCCCTGTCCTTGGTTCCTGGAGTAATTTAGAGTTGTGCAGGCAAAACACACAAAACAAACACCATAGATTTTTTTTTGTTTCAGTGGCAATTTGGGACAGGGGTGATTTTGGGTCAAACAGATTCTTTTTTTGCTTTGTCAGCAAATCAAGGAATTTGGAAAAGCTTTGTTTCAGGTTGAACAAAACATTTTGATTGGGGTATTTTTAATAAAAGCAAAGGGAGTAGAGGGCTAGATTCACAGATATGGATGCCATGGGAGTGAAACAGCCCAAATAATGGCTAAGACACTCCCCAAGGATGTGCGAGACCCAGATTCAAATCCCCACCCTGGAGCAGATCTCCCGCCTCCCCATTGCCAACCTAGGGGGGCATTCTGGGATGGATATCTTTTGAATATCTCCTGTTAGAGATGTTCCACTTTGTATGAATAAATATTTATTGAAGCAGGGCTTGGAACCCAGGTCTACCAGAAGAGTGCATTGACCACTAGGTTATAGAGTAACTTTTACTGGTCAAGTGATTGTTTAAGTTTTATACTCTATATGGAACAGAGATAAAATGGAAGGAGAGATTAAGAGAGCCCTACCCCAGAATACCCAAGAGTCTGATGGTTAGGGCACTCACCTGAGAGAAGAGAGCCTTGGGCTGAGGTCCTTACTCCAGAGTGAATATTGAAACTCAAATCTGTCACATCCCAAGTGAATGCCTTAACCACTGGGCTACTGTGACATGGTGAGTAGCACCACCGCCTCATTCCTCCTCCCATGGTGCCTAAATCCCCTTGTGAATATCGTCTGAAAAAAGCAAAGTCTTTCATTTTTACAATGTTGAAATGGTTTTGACATTTCCAAAGGAGACTGTGTCAACAGACTACATCTTTACATCAAAGACTCCCTCTCTGAGGATGGAATCTCTGTGTCTTTATTCCCTATTTACAGAGAATCAAGAGATAAAATTTCCAGCCTGTTCCTTTCTGTCAGCTCCCTTCTCTCTTATGGCTACCACAGTTCCCTCTGTTCACTTTAATTGCTACTTTAACTTACCTTATGGCAGCTTTAACGACTCCTTGTCAATTCTGTCTGTCTGACTTGCAGTGCCTCATGGACCTCCATACTCCGTTCATCACATTTTTCTCTATACCATATCCTTTTTGCTTTTTTGTAGAAGTTATTTCTGACCAAATGCTCTTAAAATAGCATTTTCTCATATTTTAATACCTCAGAATATGTTTCTGACGCCACTAGACTTTTACCTTATATTTGTGTTAAAGCCCATAGCAGATGCCCTTATCCTGTCATTTTCTCAGAGTTGTACACAAAGTCCATCCCCTCATTCAGCCTCCTTCTCCCAGGCTACCATACTCATAGACTCATAGACTCATAGGTCAGAAGGGACCAATATG
>ML675624.1:30640168-30698943 GCA_007922155.1 Mesoclemmys tuberculata | reverse complement strand
CTTGGCCCATGGTTTTTTTCCCCTTTCTTGGGACACAGGCTTCCGACAATTTCCGCAGCCGCGACTTAAAGTAATTCCAGGCCTTCTCCACATTTAAATCCCCAAGTTCCTCCGTCCAATCCACTTCCCTAACTAATTTCCGTAACTCTTCGAAATTAGCCCTTGAGAAGTCGAAAACCCTAATCCCAGATCTACGTTTGTTTATCCTTCCATCTAATTTGAATTGAATCAGCTCATGATCACTCGAACCAAGATTGTCCCCTACCACCATTTCTTCTACGAGGTCCTCACTACTCACCAAAACCAAATCTAAGATGGCATCCCCTCTCGTAGGTACTTCAACTACTTGATGAAGAAATCCATCCGCTATCACATCCAGAAACATCTGACCCCTATTATTCTTGCAAGCACTCGTCCTCCAGTCTATATCCGGGAAGTTGAAATCTCCCATAATCACACATTGCCCCTTAGTGTTTACTTCGTTAAAAACATTAAAGAGGTCTCTATCCATATCCAAGTCAGACCCCGGCGGTCTGTAGCACACCCCAAGCACTATCTCAGAGGAAGCTCTAGTAGCTTTTTTACCCAGTGTGATTTTTACCCAGACAGACTCCGTCTTATCCATTCCATCACTTCTCATTTCATTACAATTCACCTCATCATTGATGTACAAAGCTACTCCACCACCTCTACCTTTCTTCCTGTCTTTTCTAAACAGCACATAGCCTTCAATACCCATACTCCAGTCATGAGTACTATTCCACCAGGTTTCTGTTATCCCTATAATATCCGGTTTCACTTCCTGCACCAGTAGCTCCAGTTCCTCCATCTTGTTCCCTAGGCTCCTCGCATTAGTATACAGACATTTTAATTTTTGACGTTTGGCATCAATGACATTCTTTCCCCCGTCACGCACAGACCTTCTACCACCATCATCACCCGTCTGGCTAGTTTCAACTCCGCTTTTCCCCCTTTGGTCAATTCTTCGGTCCACTAGGATATCCCCTCTCACTTTGTTTGCTTCCCTCTCCAGGTTAAATTCCGGCGTGGAGATCTCCTGAACATCTCCCAACCATCTCCCCCAACTTCCTAGTTTAAAGCTCTCCTAATGAGGTCGGCAAACCTCCATCCTAGAAGTCCAGTTCCCTCCCTGCTTAGATGAAGTCCATCCCGAGCGAACAGTCGTCTGTCCGTAAACGCTTCCCAATGACCGTACATCCCAAAGCCCTCCTTATAGCACCACTGCCTGAGCCATCTGTTAATCATCATAATCTTGTCGCTCCTTTGCTGCCCCGCTCTAGGAACCGGCAAAATTCCACTAAAGATCACCTGAGCTTCGATTTCCTTGAGCGTCTTCCCCAGTCTGACATAGTCCTCCTTGATACAGTCCAGGGAGCGACTAGCCGTATCATTCGTTCCCACATGAAGGACAATCAACGGATTCTTTCCCGCTCCCGCTAGGATCCTTTTCAGCCTCAGGTCCACATCCCGTACCTTAGCCCCCGGCAGACAGCACACCCTTCTGTTCTCCCGATCAGCTCTAGTTACGGGCCTGTCTATTCTTCTCAGTAAAGAGTCTCCAATCACGTAGACTTGCCTTTTCCCGGCAACAGTGTGACTCTCCGGTCTATCCCCAGCACCAGCTGGCCGCAAGCCCTCTCGATTCGTCTTTGCCCTCGCAATCCTCCTAGAGCTCATACCGGTTGTCGCCTCCATCGACTCCTCCCCTCCTCCCGCAGGACTAGCCGCTCGCCTCTTTTTCCTTGCCCTCTCTCCTACATCGAGCACCAGCTGTGCTCCATCTTCATTATCCAATGCACCAAACCTGTTCCTGAGTTCTATTTCTCCCTCGCTGGCCCGTCTTTTCCTCTGCCTGGTTCTCCTAGTCACATGCTTCCACCGTCCAGGTTCCTCACCCAGCAGCTCCTCAGAATTCTTTGGTCCTACTTCCATCTGCTCATCTGAGCTTATCCCCTGTGGCTCATCATGTCTGTCTTCCATTATCTGCTCAAACTTCCTTCTAAACTCAATCATGGTTTCCACCTGCATCTGCAGTCCTCTTACCTTTTCTTCCAGCAGTTCTATCAGGCGGCACTTCATGCAGACAAAACTCCTTTCAGGTGCCCCCTCCAGGACCATGTACATGCCACAGCTTCCACATCCGGTCATCCTCAGTGTGTCTCTCACTGCTGTCTCTGTCTCACTCATGGCCTCCCAACTCTGTGCCTGACGGTTCAGGCCTCATACTTCTGAGAGCATTTCATAAACAAATAACCTTTAATTATATAAAGAATAAGCTCTTGCTCAGTGTTAATACAGCATAGCAGTTCATGCAAAATTGTACTCTCAGCAAAGCCATCTGTTGGGGAACATACCATTACATAACTAATACATGGATTGCCTGCTTATCAAGGAGTAGTTATAAAGGTAAGTTGTTATTGCTATCAGTTAGTTGCCATGATTCACTATAGGTGATTATTTAAATATTTTAAAATAATCATCCTTCTCCCACTAACATACCTTGGCTGTAATCTATGGGGAAAGGAAAGTGTTCTTTAGTACCAGGATTCCCCAGTGTAACATGCCAATACAAAATAGTTACTCCCAACACATCCAGAACCAAGAAGTCTTTTAAGCTATGCTATTAAAAACTATTGCAGGATCATTAAAAAGAAAAAAGGAAAGAAAACCCTCAAACCTTTGCTCTCTTCCACAGATTTAGTGGTCTGGGCTTTCTGTTCGTTTTTGTACCACCAGCTACATGGTGACATGGTAACGCAACCACACTCCCCATCTTATGTTATTAAATAAGAGACTGAATTTGGTGGAAGGCAGAATAGGGGACATCCCTTAATGGAAAAAAGATTGAGAACCACTGTGGTAACACAAAGGTGGTCGACATCTGATCTCTCTCAACTCTCCTACCCCATATTGCTGTCCTGCCTAGGCTATTTCAGATAGACTTGTGGTGATCTGAGACAGCATGCAGTTAGTCAAGATTTTATCATTATTTTTGTTGCAAACCTCAAACATTTATAGGAACACACATTCCATACCAAGTTAAATCTCGTATACAGAACAGCATAGCCAAAAGCCGTCAATGTTTTCCGGAACCCTTGGAACTCTCCAAGACAGTCAGGTGAAGGATTCTGCTCCAAGTATTTATAAACACCCACATTTAAACTAAGGGGCTGAATTCTGATTTCAGCCTCCTGTCTACAAAGATTCCATCAGCATGCACAACCAGGATTTCTCCACTGGTTATAGAATCAAATGAACTATTCTGGACACCCCAAAAAATAAAGCTGGAAGAGAAGCTGAAAAAATAAAACTGGAAGAGGCAGAAGGAATCACTCTCTTAAGCCTTAGATGCCCAGATTCCATATTGATCAATGTGCTTTAAGAATCTGAACAGAACAGACAGGCAATCCTGGATCAGAAGGCGCATCAGAGACATCCCCAGGTTATGAATTTATTCTTTGTCTGAGCATTTTTTCTAATCTTTGCTGGAGAAGCACCATGGCTGCTCATATGTAGTCTCGCCTAGTGATATTTCCACTGACATAAAAGATACTCTTTATGGTTACAAAGACCTTTTCCTGTTAATGCTTGTAAAAGATCAAACAACAAACAAAATCAGTTGTAGTGTGGTGGCTTCAAATATATTGTCATGGTTTCTTAGAAAGAGACTGAGTGTCAGAGGTAGAATCCAAGTCCCCTGACCTCTAAGTTGGACTCACTGTGTTACCTTGGGCAAGTACTTTTCTGTGGACTACTTCATCCCTATGTAAAATGGATGATGATAATGCTTAACCACCTTTTAAAGTGGTAGGAGATTCTTGAATGGAAGACACCATATACTGTTTGTGCAAATTATTACTACATTATTTGTATTAAAATCCATCCAGGCTAGGACTTTTGGTATTATACACAGGGCATTATAAACATTTTTTCATGTTTATCTTCACTTCTCTTATTTATTGGGTTGTATAATCTTTTGTAAGTTTTCCTGATATGTATAAAAGCCCACAATATTAAAGCCCACCATACTGTACAAGTGAAAGACTGAACAGAATGTACTGAATTTGTAGACTCCCACGTAGAACTTTTTCTTGCAAGTCCTCTATAAATCAGACACTAGCCAATTCTTTGGCTATGAGAAAGGGATTTCTTTAGAATACCTTCCCTTTTATAGCTCCCTTCTCTCCAATGGAAGAGAGCTATGATAACACTCTACCACATCTAGCAATGGGAGAGCTTTTGAAGATGGGACTTTTGGTGGGATCAAGTCAGGCCTCACAGCTAGTCTATGAAAAAAAAATGTATTCTGTAAACTGGACAACATTTATTTGAAAGACCAAAGCACACTCATTGTGAGTAAGAGAAAGGAAGAGTTGCTTTCACCTCACACTTTAGAAAGAAAAACAGCTGCACCTTCAAATGCATCACTGTTGTTTTCCTGAGGAATTGACAGAAGGTTGAGGTGAAAAATGAGTGGAAACCTTGTAAAGATCTGGGAAGACATGCCATTCTGTTGTCCCCCAATCACATTTATTTCATAGGTCTTGTTGGGACAAAACTGATCTAGGGTGCTTGGGATGATGTGTTCTGTCAGGCAAAAACACAGATCTTTTACAAGATGGGTAAAAAGGCCAGCAGGAGATCTGCCCTGGAGAAGGGTTGTTGCAGACAGAAGCTATTTGAACTAGGGTGTTGTAGGGTGAAGTGAGAGAATCTTCACTGGAGAATAGGCATATCCACTAGATGGCATGGCTTGGGAGGGTCCTAGCCATAGCACTCAAAGAGCATGGTGATTCAGAAAACACTTGATGCATTCTCTACTATTTCCTGTGGCACCTGAACCACAATTGAAAGCTGCCCTTCTCTGGCAGAACACCTGTAGGAGAGTAACAATGCAACCACCACCTGCCCTCTGAAGTGCAGCCAAGTGCAATCTCCATTTCCCTGCAACAGTGGGGAATAATCAAGTCCAATGACTGTTTTTTATTCTACGTTACTGGGTATAAACATAGGCCACAAGATGCATTTCATCTTCATTTCATAATGGAAAGCATTATGGTTGTACCTGTATTTAAAGTTGTTTAAAGCCTTAGCTGCAGCTGTTGTGTAAGATACTGCATTTCAAAGCAGGCCAGATTTTGGAGAAAGAGTTATCCTCACTTGTCTTCCACATGGGTGGTCCTCTACATCTTCAGACTGACATGCAGAGCTAATGTGAACTAGACTGTGTAATTTCTCCTCCCACCTTACAATCAGCTGTACCCTGCTATAAACATCAGATCCTTACAGTGTACACTGGGCTGTAAGTACTCTATATTTTAACAGTCTGTAATTCCAAGTGCTAAACAAATAGTTTCATTTAAGAATTACAACATCTGTATTTGTATACAACTTTCTAAAAACAAGAAAAAGCTGAAAGCCAGATTCCAATCTCAGTTATGCCACTGAGTAACTTCACTGCAGTGAATGGTGTTACTGCAGATTTCCACCCACGAAGCTGATATCAGACCTGTCTGATTAACAATGATATGCTGATATTTTCAAACTGATCACAAGAAAAGCAAAACTATTGTGGAATTCTAAATATTTGTCCCCTGTGAATGACCAGTGTAAATTCTATCTACAGTGCTTCTTAATTTCTATGTAAAATGGAATTTTATATTTTTAATAGATGGAAAATTGCATGAATCTCTCCCTAGACTGGCCTTTTCAAGTTACAAGAAGAGTATTTATATATAATTCAAACGAACAGAAGGAAATGTCTAAAACAAACAAACAAACAACTTAGCAATTGGCATCTAGGAAAAGAATGCTTACTGATCTTCATAACTGTTGCTCTTTGAGATATATTGCTCATGTCCATTCCATATTAGCTGCATGCGGCACCACCTGCACCAATGCCAGAAATTTTCCCCTTAGGGTACCATAGGGTCAGCCCTCGCACCATCTGGGGCAGTGCACTTATATACATCCATGTAGGTCACTGCCAGCCCTCCTCCCTCTCACTTCCTTCTTGCCGGAATGCCGACTGAGGGGAAGGAAGGTGGGCTGTGGAATGGACATGAGCAACAAATCTTGAAGAACAACAGTTTTTAAGATCAGTAACATTTTTCTTCTTTAAGAGCTTGCTCTTGTCCATTCCATATTAGGTGACTCACCAGCAGTATCTCTGGAGGTGGACAAGAGTTCATGGACATGCTGTTTGCAGCACCACCCTTCCAAAGCCTGCATCATTCAGGGCTGTGAGTAATGGCGTAATAAGTCATGAAGATATGAACTAAGGACCAAGTTGTGGCTCTACAGATGTCCTATATCAGGATTTGGACCAAGAATGCTGCCAATGATGCCTGACCTCTCCAAGAATGGGCTGTCAGTAAAGCCAGAGGGGCGACCCCCACCTGCTCAGAGCAGACTTGGATGCAGGCAATGATCCAGGATGTTATCTTCCGAGATGACACCAGCAGCCCTTTCATTCATTCGGCAGCCATGACAAAAAGAGTTGCATGGATCGGCAGAAAGTCTTTGTCCTGTCAATGGAAAACGCCAGAGCTCTCCTGACGTTGAGAGTATGGAGATGCCTTTCCTCATTGGAGATGTGGGGCTTCAGGAAGATGACTAAAAAAAAATAGACTTGTTGTGATGTGGAATTGCAATATCACCTTTGGAAGGAATGCTGGAGGAGGGCTTAGCTGGATCTTGTCCTTGTAGAAGTCCATCTAAAGAGGTTCAGAGATCAGGGACTGGATCTCTGAGACTCGCCTTGCTGAAGTAATTGACCCAAGCACCCATCTTTCCAGGATAGATGCATAAAAGAGCAGGATGCCAAGGGCTCAAAGGGCAGCCCAGTGAGCCTGCATAAGGCCAAATTGAGACCCCATTGAGGAATTGTGTCCTGTATTGGTGGAAAGCGCCTCTTCAGGCTTTTGAGGAATCTGGCTGTCATCTCATGCGAGAAGATTATTCTGTTCTATATAGAGAGGTGAAAAACTGATATGGCCTCTAAGTATATCTTAATTGATGACAAGGCCAACCCTTGTTGATTTAGGTGGAGCAGGTAATCCAAAATGGCTTGGACAGGTGATTTAGTTGGGGAGATATTCCAATGAGATATCCGACAGGTGAAGTGTTTTCCACTTGGCTAGGTACGCCACTCTAGTGGAAAGTTTTCTGCTTCCCAACAGGGCCTGCTGAACCTGTGAGGAGCAGGCTCCTTTTTCTAGGCTTAGCCATGGCACATCCATGCCATCAGCTGCAGGGAGGCAAACAGGGCTGTCTCAAAGGGGAAGTAAGTATGGACTGTTGGATTTCTGACAACAGACCAGATGACTAGAGCCATGATGCTCTTCTCATTGACACCACTGACACTATCGTTCTGGCCACCAAATGCACTGTATCAGAGGCTGCTTGGAGAGAGGCCCTGGCCACCAAACTTTCCTTCCTCCAATATTGCCTCAAACTCCTGTTTGGAGGCTTGTGGCAGGCTGTCTGAATTTTTCCAATGACTGCCAGGTGTTAAATGTCATCATCTTCCCAACAAAGCCTGTTGGTTCAATATGTGCAATTGTAGGTTTATTTGACAGCAAGCCTTTCTCCCAAAAAGATCCAACTCCTTGGCCTCCTTATTTTTCAGGATGGAACTTGCCTGCTCCTGCCTGTCCCTTTCATTGGCTGCTGTTACCACCAATGACTCTGAGGAGGGGTGGGCATAAAGGTATTCAAACCCCTTTGCAGGAACATATTTTCACTTCTATGTGGGAGGCAGAGAGGCTAGGGTTTGCCACAGGGCCTTTGCCAACTTTACCACTCCCTTATGGAACAGGAAGGCCACCCTGGATGGGGTGCTCCTGATGCCAGGATGTCAAACAGATCATCCACAAGCGCCTTCAATTCCTCCACCTTCAGGCCCAGATTTGATGCCACTCACTTGAGCAGCTCACACTGAGCCCTTAAGTCATCGTGGGAGACAATGGCAGAGGGTCCCACCACTGCCTCATCTAATGAGAAGGAGGATAATGCTGACAAAGGTAGAGGGTTGGAGTCATCCCCTCTGGCCAAGGTAGTCCGCCATGGGGAAGCCCCCAGTCCCAGTAGAAGTATGATCTTTGGGCAGGGTCACTTCCCCCTCCGAGTCCAAAGAGCTGTTTCTGGGGACCACGGGAGTGCCAATGCTGATTGTCTCTCCCCCCATGCCAGGAGTGTTGGTACACCAATGTCAGGGAGGGGCATCAGGAACCGGGGTACCACATCTCTAGCGATCAGCTCTTATCTTTAGCTTTTCTGCACAGGCTTGGTGACCGGGGATGGGATTCTGGGGATCTGTGCCAGGATTCTGGGGACCAGTGATGTTCCAGAGACCAGTGCCATCATTCTAAGGACTGGTGGGGTAGGTCCAGAGACCAGTGACAAGAGCCCAACCTCCCACAGTGCAGCTCTGGGGATCAGTACTGTGTGTCCGGTGACTGCTGGCAGAGGCCAATGCCTTGGTGTCGGGGATTGTTGTGGGGAGTCTCACTGCAGGTTTGCCTCTGGATGGTCCCATGGTCTGGTTCTGGTGCAGAGGCCTCCCACCCCAAGGTGGGGGCACAGGGATTGCCAAGAGATCCTTTACTGCTTCGAATGCCTCCAGTATAGTCAGCACCATAAGGTGCTGGAGCCCCTTGCTGCTCCCAGGAGTTGGCAGTAGGTCTGGAATAGGGCTTGAAACCCATATCAGTGAGGACACCCTAAGGTCTGGTGGAGACAGGCAGCCCAACACAGGTCTTGCCCGATCTCCCTCACCTTTCTCGTTCTTATTCAGTGCTGGCAAGCACTCCCAATCGGTATGTGTCTTCTTTGATCTTTTCTTTGGCACCAGAGATGCTGATTGGTGCTGGGAGGAAGCTAATGTACTTGGTGCCAAGTCTGACTGGCTCAGTTTCAATGCCAATTTAAGTGCTAACTCCATCAGAGCACTTTCAGTCTAACCTCCCGATCTTTCTTGGTGTGAGGTCTGAATCCTTTACAGATTTGGCACCTTTCCCACACATGAGCCTGTCCCACACGTCAGGCAGCTCTGGTGTGGCTCACTAACTGGCATAGGCTTCTTACATAAAGCACATGGTTTAAAGCCCAAAGACCAGGCATGCCCCAACCCTGGGCTGTGCTCGTTCACTTATACGCTCTCTAAATTCACTAACACTTAACAACAAGTAACTGAACTATTTATATTATGAAATTATGAGAAAAACCACTAGAGTTGGAAGAACTTGCAGTAGCAAGAGAATGTTCCAGCACCATCACAGGTGGTAAGGAGGAAATGAGAGGGAAGGGGGCCGGCAGCTCTCTATATGGCACATAAGCATGCAACCCCAGAGGACACTAGAGTTGTCCCAATGGATACCACTAGGGGAAAAATTTCCAATACAAGTGCATGTGGCGCTCACACAGCTAATATGGAATGGACATGAGCAAGCACTTGAAGAAGAACCAGAAATACCACACTAAATCACTGAAGACTGCACCTTAACAGCATTCAAAAGCACCTGAGCAAGCATGAGAAAGATTTCACTATTCCATAGACATCAGCATTAGGAACCAATTAAATACAGACATTTAAAACAAAGAGATCAAGAAACATTAACCTTTACAGTTTATATATGTGCAAATAGTATCCTGCTCTTGGTTAATAAAGCATAATGAAGAACAATTTATGTTTAGCTCTGTGGCTTTAGTCTGAAAAAATTATTCTAAAAATAGCATTATGAGGCCCCAAGTTTGTCATCTCCAAGATTCCGTATCAAATGTAATGTGCTCACTTTACAAGGGTAAAGGTGAGAGTGAACATTATGTGTCAACGCTGCAAATTCAACCTAGAAGCTAAAAGCCAAGCTGACTTATTTCATTTTCAAACATCACCATCAGTAATAAAGGTTCTAAATGCCAATTTAGGCCCTACCTGATACCTTACCAGCCTGTTTTCTTCTGCTTCTGTCCTCAGTGACACCTGCACAACCTCAGTGCGCTGGCACAGGTGTAACTGATTGGAATGAGGTAACAAATCATTGGTTGATGATTCAAAAAGGAGAAATAAGATCTAGCACCCTCTGAATTAGCTGAGGGGACTCTGCAGGCCTGAGCGTAAAACCAACTTCTTATTTTCTCTCTAGGTAGGCAGATCTACCACTGGATGTATACAAGGAGCAGATCTGCTGAGCTGGGACACACCATCTTGTTACAGCCTCTTCCACAAACACAGACAACTCTGAGACCTTCTTTCTTGTAAACGCCAATGTATACTATATTTACAGTGTCTCAATCCCTCCACCAATACCTATCAGTGCATCCACACCTTTGAACTGCTTCCTAGCCCATTCTCCCAGGATGGTGTAGTTGAGTTGTCTCTTCTCAGAGAACTCCCATTGTCAGACTGTCTATCCTTCCCAAGCACTTTCTTCCTGTGTTCTTTTTAAAGCACGTGCTAGCTAGTGGGCTAATTAGCTCATTAACTTCCTAAGCCCAGTTTGGCCTAGAAATCAGACACACACCTTAACCAACTAGACTTTCTCAGGGAATTTTAATTGGTGCTAACAATGACTAGAGAGTGTTGGCTCAAGTTCCAATCTCTCAGCACTGTCACATACCTCCCCCAATTTTCTCATGGAAGAGAGTTTCTTCCCTTTCTCTCACCCCCTTCTATTCTGAAGGCTTTATTAAAGCAGAGCCACTCCCCACCTTCAGGGTGGTCGTCTTGGATCCTCTGATTAGGTCCATTTGTTCTCCACCCACAAAAGTCACATTTCGTGGGAAGAGGTTGCCCCCATAGTTCTGTCTCTGCCCACTGGTCCCCACACCAGGGCAGCCTGTTGAGCTATTCTCTCTGCTTCTACCCTCTTTGTTTCAGGGTGTCAGGGCTTGCTCTTGCTCTTTTGCCTCCTGGGTACCCTGGGTCTCTGTTTTGCCAAACCCTCCAAAGAGTTCCAGAAATGTCTGCTCCTGACATTCTAGAGGAAAGGGTTTAACTAATGGTTTGACCTCCGTGAATGAGCTTATATTACCTTCACCCCTTGATCCTGTATCTTTGTTTTTTCTTCCTCCCGCTCAGTACCCTCTGGGGACTCCTGTCATCCTTCCCTCTACATCTTGTAATTTCATTTCTAGGTCTCTCCTCTATGCTTGTCTCCTCCTTATCTTGCCCCAGGCAGAGTACTATACAGCTCTTTTCTTCCCTTGGAAGAGCTCCCAACCCATACTCAGTACAAGGTCTTTGGCATCTCTCTTTGCTGTTCCACCAACCAGGGCAGTTTTCCCTCCATCTCTCGGACTGCCAAACCACTATGCCAACTTCTCTATCAGGTTGTCCATTCACACAGATACAGGCAAGACCCCAGACAAACCCCCAGATATGATGGGGCACAGCTACAATACCCAGACCTCTTCCATGAGCATAGATTGCTCTCTCTAGTAAACAGTAGCATGTACTTTATTTACAGTGTCTCAGTCCCACCACCCAATAAATATCAGTGCAGCCACACCTTTGCACTGCTTTCTAATCCCTTCTTCCGTGTGTGCGTATAGGAGGCAGCAGTTGAGGTGTGTCTACTCAGACAGCTCCCCTTATCTCTTAGTCCATCATCTTTCCTGCCCATCTCTCTCCCCCCTTTCTTTCTTAAGCAATTCCTTCCTGTGCTCTTTTTAAAAATCACTTGCCTGATAATGAGCTAATAAACTCATTACCTTCTAAGTCCTAGTCTGGCCTAGTAATCAGACACACCCCTGGCCAATTACACCTTCGCTGAGAGTACCTAATTGGTGGTCAGAATGACTAGAGTACTGACTCAGGATCCATCTCTCAACACTCCCTCACATACCTTGACACAGTCAAACCAAAACTAACTTTCCAAATCAAATTACAATACACATATTGGAAATCTATATAAACTGCATATTTAATACATCTTCACAATGGTCATATTTCACAGGGAACAGTGTTGGATAGTATTCCATGAACGGCTAAGAAAAAAAAATTTATTATAACAAAAGATGGGCAATACCCCCTTCAATCAAAAAAGAGCAAATATGATCATCATCATCTCCTCTGTATTTTTTTTCCAGTCAACTAGCCAAACAATGGCAAAGCAAAACAATTCATTCATTGCTCAGGTGTAATGAAGGAGAGTCCAACAACAGAGCTAAGTATCATTAACATACCTATAGCACAACAGCCCAAACTGCCTCTTCTATCCCTTCAGCTTTAAATCCACATTAAGGAAGAGGGTTTCCCACAAGAATGTTCTTGATACTGATGAGCAACTACTTACCACTACCATCCCAGAGAAAAATAGAGTCCAAAGCATCTGCAAGATCTCAGGGCCAACAGTATGGTAAGTCTCAACTCTCAACAGTCTTCCCTAAAAATACTAGAGACGGGGCAAAAACTGGCAACACTGACAGTTTCAGGTGATTATCTATAAAGCATCCATTTTTATCCCCACTAGATTTTAACAGCTACATCAGCCATCTTTTTCCAAGTCCAGAGTGTAAGTCACAACCAAAAGGTCCCGTAGAACTTCTGTGAGCAAGAAGAGGTTGTACTGGTTCCTCAACACAGCTCAATTACATTGCAAGCAGTCAAAATATTCCAAGACTAGCCAAACTTATGCCTAGGATACAAAAAACAAATCCTTGCAGCAAAAAATTTAGCCTTTGCCCTTGGACATAACCCAGATACATGCAACCTTTCATCGATCAGAACCTTAGATTCTGCTGTGTTGATAGTGAAGACTTTTCTCATTTCTATCACAACCACAGCATAACATGCAAAGTTTACGTCATGACTGATGAAATTCAGAATGCATTTGCTGCCACTGGCACCAGCTTTTTCCCTTCACACTCCATCCACTGTGAATCATCATCATAAACTATGGTAGACTGTGAGAATGGCAAAGAAATGGGCCATTATGAGTGAATATTTTATGTCCTTGACAGTCACACATGGTTATTGTGCCCTAAAAAGTCACCAAAAGAGCAGTATGCTGGCTGAATAGTATTATCCCTCAAAGTTCTAAAATCCAACTGGGTGGACTAACAGAGATCCTGCGTCCCACTGTGAGTGAGACGTCATACTGAATGAGATGATATTCAGACCATAAGAAGGGTGTAATCCTCACTGCCCAGATTGCTAATCCTGGCCCAAAAATAAAATCCACACTATGGCCACCTACAGAACTCACCTGGGGGTAGTCCTATGGTTTTCAAATCAGCCACAAAATCTTGAGTCACTATAAAGGACTTATCAGCCCAAGACAGTAAGTCTTAATGGCTAACACCAGCCAAACTAAAATTCAGGCAGTTTAGCCAGTGAGACATGTACTTGCATAACCTATACACCACTATTTCAATTTTAACTCTATTCCAGGACTCAAATACATCAAATTATATATACACAAGTTATTCAAATTTTGGAGTAGAAAACCCTGCATATTTAAAGGTCAAATGCTACCAACAGAAGTACACTCCCTCTCTGACAATCCATATGGTCACCTTGATCAAGGTCTATCTAGAGACAGCTGATCTATTAGCGGCCCTCCAGTATCACACAGCCTAAAGTTATTTTGCTTTTCTGAATGGCAATAACTCAGCATCATAAAAACCTAAGCTGTTTCCTGTAGTACATCATCTAGATTAAAATAATAAATTGTACAAGTAGGTACAGATCATCAGTCTGTAGGACATGAATTTTGTTATCGCACCTTGACAAAATTCATAAGGGATGGGACATAAGTGAGTTGTAATTTTTGTGGTATCAACAGTTCAAAGATATTTACGATTTTCTTCTTTGTAGGAAGTGGTTATTTGCTAAAGTTACAGTATAATTCTTATCCAAACAGCAATTTTCTTGTCTCTCTCATAAATATGTACACTCATTTTAACACAATGTAGTAAATCAAAAGCATCCTTTGTTATCGTTCTTTACAGAAGCATCAGGAGAGGTCTTATCACCACTAGGGTTCATAACGAAATATAGCTAATTATGAACTGGACTGTACCCCAGATACTCTTCAGATGGTTTGTCATAATAAGATTCACATTTGTACTTAAAGAAGACTATACCTTGATTAATAGTTCTTTTATGTGTTACTATTTTTATGGAAACAATAATTTCTTAAGTAAACCAGCAAATCATGAGCTGGTTAAATGCTTTATTTATATGCAAGTCAAAAGGAAGGAAACTAAGTCTAGTACCCAACCTTCACTTTGAATTATAATGTATTACAGTAGCATGCATTGCAAAACTCTGCTAGCTTCCAATGAAATATTATATTTGCACTCAGAAGAACAAAGGAACTCAACCTTCACTAAGTGGAAATATTCTTTATGGCACTTGTGATTTATATTCTGTTTAGTGGAAGACCAAATTTAATGTGACTTTGTATTTGTTTGGGGAAAAATAACCTGGGGAGCATTTATTTTATAACAGGCCATACAGTAAGCTAAAATTTGAGCTTTATAGATTTGTCCAATGTAATGTGACTCCGAAGCCAATAAAGTTCATATACATTGCATTAAATTCATGTTTAACCAAGATAAATAAATAATACCATTTCACTTTTATATAGTGCTTTTCATCACCAGATGTCAAAGTGTTTACAAATGAAGGTCAGTGTCATTAACCAATCAATTTTACAGATGAGGAATTATTGTATAGATTATGTTATTGTTTACTCAAGTCAGATTTTTACAGATTAGCTCTGCCTATCTAACATCCTTTTATGTAAAAGAAATCAATCAATTTGTAGTATGTGGGAACATTTAAGAAATGTAGAGATGTGGCAAATGTATGATTCCCCCTAATATATATGGTTCCCATTTTGAGAAGCATCTATTATTTTTGGATATGAAACTTGACACTACAACTGGGAGGAGAACAGGAAAAGGTTTTACCATTTGAGGAAATTTGAGATTTTTTTTAAAAATTCCCTTCTCGTTTTGATAATTACAATTCTCCCTCCCCAAAAAGCATGTTTTCAAGACTCTTTCCTGCAAAAACTTTTGACAAATTAATATTTTTAACTGGAAAAACATTTAAAAAAAAAATCCTAACCACCTCTACCCAAGACAGATTTCTCCCTCTTGGGGACTTAGGAGGAGAGGAAAAACAAACATGTGTAAGTCACATTGCTAACTGCATTACTAGAAGATACTCAGATGTTATGGTGATAAGCACGGCATTAAAAACCCAAACAGAGTAGAATAGACATCCCCTAAGGCCTGATTTGCAGAGAAGCGGAGTACCCATAGATCCCATTGACTTCAGTGGCTCCTAGTGCATAGCACCTCCTAAACTTAGGCTCTGGCTGTCAAAAGTTGGAAACCCAAAAAATTGAGGCACTTATAATTTATGGCCAATTCTGAAATTGTCTATATATTTTCCCCTATATAGTATACTTGTCATTCTCAATGACCAAAAAAGACAATTTCACATTCTACATTATTTCTTTCATCAATATAACCAAAGAGACAAATATTTACAGCAAGTTTGTGAAATTAGCTCACATCTGAAACCTCCAGGCTGTATCAAGGGAAATCTTTGTACACACAATCCTCTCTTAAAAACTTCCTGGTGATATCTGAGCAGGTTCCCACAGAAAGATTTAGGTCACCTCAGGAAACAGAATTAAAATTTTCCACATTAAGATTTGTACAAGTGTAGAAAGTCAAACAGATGGCTTTAGTGGAGACTTGCAAAGTCAATAGAACACACGTCACCTACATTATCAGCCAGAATAAGTTGCAAAATAATGGAATAAATCCCCTTCACTGCTCTCTAAAGGGGTGTAAAGCTCCATAGGCCGAAACACCAAAGTATTTGCTCTACATAGCAGGGCTCAATCCAGGACATCTACACAGAAATGAGGCTGATTACCAGCATGCTGCATATCTGTGCTCCACAGATTTTTTAATTTTTAGTATTTTTCAAATCCCGCTTCTGTCCCATAATACCCACTGCTGCATTGTTTCTTGCATTTTCATCCCACTACCACCTGCAAAAACCTTAAATCTTGCAAATCCCACAAGAGACGTGGATTCCCATATGCTACTTAAAAAAAAATTTTTTTTAGTTACTTTTATATATGAACAGAATCCAAACCATTTTTACCACTAAAAGAATGAAACAAATCTTGCTTAAACCATGTAAAAATACTTTAACTCCTGTTATAATAAACACCAAATCTCTTTCTATCTCTCGCTTAAATTTAAGTATTAAAATCTTTATTTTAAGAAAAAGAAAAACTTGCTTTACATAGCTGAAATTCTATTTATGACAAACTGCTGGCATGCATATATCAGACAGAACTTCACAACAAATTACACCACGCTCTTGCCTTAAAAAACAGCACCTTTTTTAATGATTATAAAAAGTTTTTAAAAAAAACCTGGAATTTTTTTTTTTTTTTAGCCATTTAAGCGCTATTTTTAGAACTTTGAAACATACCATTCAAGTAATTTATATGTCAGGATTATTATTGTTTTTTGAAAAACAATTAATGGAAAAAACTGCTCAGAACACTAGGTTTTTGATAGAAATAATTTTTTAAAAAAAAGAGGCTAAGACTAAGTGATTGATAATAAGGTCAACTTAATCACAGTTGTACCTAAACTTACACTGTATTTGATCATTTCTAATAGGGCCAAAATGTCATGAATTTAAAAAAAAAAAGACCCTCAAAACTCTATGAAAAAGAAAATTCTTAGACAGCCCATGAACATGGCCTTATCAATTAGCAAGCTGGCTATCAATTGTGCAATGCTCATTTTCAAATAAATTGCTATGAATAAATAAAATGTCACTGTCAGACTTGGGTTTCAGAGTTGGTTGTATTTCTTCTAAAATTCAGCCACAAATAATGAATGTCTTTTCAGATGGAAGTCTGGATGCAGGATGCGGAGAATAGAACATGCTAATTTTGAGAATGAAGAGAACTTCTTTTGATGGAAACGTCACCAGTCTAAAATGCAGTCGGGACTTGTGTTGTCATCTACCATAAGATTTATGGCCACAGATGCAGCCACTTCATCATCCAAAGGCTTCGGGGATGAACTGGAGGTTTCAGACACAGAATTTATTTAGCATGCCCGTTGCTTGCCTTTTTACTGATGGATCAGCTGAACCTGAAGGTTCCACAAAACTCTTAACTATCATTTGGTTTGCAGCTTCAATCACTTCTTTTTGTGCATCTTCCTCCAGCATTCTCAACAGCTGTAGTTTTGGAGGTAGAAACGTTGCAATTCTGTAGACCATGTGAAGAAGCAGTTTTGCTGTGGCTCTCATTAACAATCAATTCTTCTAAGCGAGATGCATAAACCAATGCAATTTCAGACAGCACCAGTTCCAGTTCAGTCACAGTGGAATGTTCTTTCAGTTGTACAGACCTAGGAATTGCCATTGAACTATTAGATGAGGAATTGTCAGATTCCAGGTTGTTAGTTGCATCCTTGAAAGGTTTAAGGAACGCATCCATGGTCTTGACTGTGTCTGCTTTAAAGCATCCTGTCTTCTCAAACTGGTTGTTTTCAAGTAACAGAACTGTATCATCATCATAATGCTGTAAAATGGAATCCAGCATATCAAAGGTACAGTTCCACGTCATCTCAACAGCATTCTGCAGACCAGAATTTTTGAAATATGCACCAATTTTTTTATATGTGCAATAGGTTCCACGAGCTGGGGTGTGTTGTTTATCACTTGTGAGTCAAAAGGTGTTGGAAAGGACCAGATTCAGGATACGGGCATTGCAATTAAGCCCCCTATAGCCATTCAGGTCTGTGACAATATTTGCTTCCTGATCAGTAACAAAAACAACTCAGTTCCTCAGCAATATAGCATCAATTTCACATAAGCAATGCTTTTGCAAGAGGCTGTGGATATTATTGACACTTTGGGTAGTACACGCTTCAAAAGCGGTGGCTAATAAAATTCTTAAACACAAGTTTGAAGTCATCATTTATGTAATGGATAGTGGCGGGTAAAGAGATCTTCCTGTAATCTTCAGTCCAAATATCAGTAGTGATTGAACATCCATAATTTGCAATAACTGACTTCAGTTCCTCAACCCCAGTTTTGAGCAGTGGCTCAATAACTGGCTTCACATCCTCTTCCACACGCCTCAAAACTGTGGTTGGATGTGGCAACACATCTCTCACATCAAATTTTCCATATTTTACTGCTGTTTCAACTAAACGCTGAGCCAACAGAATAAAACCTTTGCCAGCTACAAAATTATATGGTTTAATATCAGCTCAAGCAATATTTACACAGTTTTCAATCAGTTTGATACTAAATGGGGCCTGCTGGAGATTTTACTTGGAAAGACAGTTTGGTTTGTCCAGCTGAAACCATACGTATGACAGTGAAGTCCTGAGGTTGCAGTGGGCACAAGTCTGCTATGTTACACTTTTGAACATGTATCACAACTTTCAAATTCCAGGTGTTTCCCTGCACCAATTCCTACCGCTGAAATTTTATCCCAAACATCTGATTTTCCATGGTTTTTCTTCTTGACTCTGTTTTTATTAAAACTCCTACATCTCTGGTTTTAGATCAGCCATTCTCATTCGCACTGACAGCAAGCTGATACAACAGCTGATACAACAGTGACAGTCTGCACGTATAGGACGTCACCAACAACAAAACCTGTGAGCACGATTCTGACTTGAGCTGGATTTGGAGTGGGGAAGATAAACGCATATAGGGAAGAGAAGCTCAAAACAAAATAATTAGTAATTTCTCACATAAATCTCTTTTCAGTTTAGCAAAAGTAGCCTAATGTTTTCCTGCAAATTACCACAGTGGGTTTTTTTGCCCACAAATTATATTTTATCTGCTCCTGCTATTATGATAGGGATCTACCATGGGACTCACAAGATGCCAACCCTTCCTCAGGGCTCTACGCCAGAGTTCTGCGGCAGCTGTGCATATAGGCGTTCTAGGGATGAAGACACAGCCAGTGGGTTCTTTACATAGCCTATGAGCTGCAGAAGAAGTCATGCATCAGCTTACCTGCTATGCCAAAACCTGAAGAGGAAACAGAGGATGGACTAGATTCACAAATTGGGTTGAGACCCCGCATTGCTCCTCTCAAGTCGCATAAAGTGGCCATGCTAATGCCCAGCTGAGAATTCTCCTATTAGAAGGGAAGCCCCTGCTGGTGCCTCTGCACCTGTACTCGACCCTGAGTCTCTGCCTCTCCCTCTGTGTGTCTGGGTTCGGGAAGGGAGGGGAAACGGTCTGGCAGAGCTCTGTTCTGACCCAGCAATCCCAAGGACCCTACACCAGTGGTATAACAAAGTTACCTTGGAGCAACTTTCTGTTGCGTTGGTCAAGGCTAAGAAAACAAATAACCATATCCCTCAACCTTAAAGCCTACACAGTTTTATAGGTGTTTTGATGTACATCCAGAAAAATGAAGCACCGCAGGAATTCTCACAGAAAAAAAAAACTTGGGCATTTGTGTCTGAAGTTAGTCTGACCAGTTTCAAAATGATAATTATAGACAATTTATATTATATTCATTGTCGATTTACATTAGCTATTAGTGTACATAAATACGCAATTCTCATTTCCTCATTGTGATTCCAAAGTGCTGTAATGTAGAAAAGGTTCAGCCAGGTTAAGGGCTAACTGCTGCTAACATCTAACTCCAAATCCATTAGAAATGTTTAATGCCTAGAAATACCTCAGCTGTGGAGGCCTGTAAAAAAGGTACTGACTGCCGATCAGCAGAAGGTGGCATTTTACTAATATACTCACATTTTCCGAGCCTGAATTCCACCACTCGTTATTTTTTGTGGTTTAAGAGTTTTCAGTACTCAGCTAATAAATCTTAAACAGATAAATGGCTTAAAGTGAATAATTCTAAACGCTTATTGGTTGAATTCTTGATGAATTAAACAGATAAAATGGGAGGGAACGGAGCATTACAGATTTTAAACAACTAAGTTGTAAGTGAATGCTAGAAGCATAATACTGAGTTCCAAACCTAGATGATCTTATGCTGAGGTCTCCTGACAACTGGACCAAATTTTGTCATGTTGTTTAAAACAAAACAAAAACAAAACAAAAAAAAGGACCCAAAAATCAATTGTGGAAGCATGCTGATAATCTGAACATCTGAGACAAAAGACAGATATTAAAAATGCAGTGTAAAATCCATTTGTGTCACTGAGGTAGTGTGCTCGCCCCTAGAAGGTGAGAGCACCTAGAAGACACAGTCCCCGGCCCATGGAGCTTTTCTTTTCCAGTGCTCAGACTGCATGACGACAGATCAGAAAAACAGCACTATCTCTGATGGGTTAACACTGAGAAGGTTTGCAGAAGCAGAATGATTTAATGAAGGATTTGAATGAAGACTGGTTGCCTTGTGCCCAAGGAGCAGGGGAGTTCCAGGCATAAAAGGGCAGCATGGAAGAAGGAATGAAAGTAAGTGGGAGAAGAATAGGATTAGAGGTTTAGACAGAATAAAATGATTAGGAGGGAGGAGTAGGAAGAACTGAGAGCAGAGACCTTTGGTAAGAGAATAAATTGAAACAAAGCGGAGGCATAGTATCACCTTCCTCCAAGCAGTGAAACAAAAAGATGCTGAAATGCTTTTCCCACAGCTTCATTACCTTGTGTTCAAAGCTTGTTGCTAAATCACACCACCCAATGGTCAATAATTATAATAATTTATGTATGAGAGACCCATTTAAGTTGTCGCCCAGCTGTCATATGACTAGTTAACAGTTTGCAAGTAGTTTCCCACCTATGAACAAATGAATAATTGCTCTACTTATAGTTGCCACCAATCTCTTGGCCATCCATATTCCATTGAACATTACAGCAATTTCACACAGCCATATACAGTAGATTTTTTCAGTGACAGGCTTTCATTCTCAAGGGCAGCATAGTGACTGTGATACATTAATACCATTTGAAGTATTTGAAATGAATGTGGCTGATATTTTTAGATAACTGTCCAACAATGTTTGGGCGGTAAAAGCTGTTTTAAAATGAACAGTCCAAGGTAAGAGTCATGCCCTGGCCCTGTTAGTGTTTCATGAATACTTGAGAGTGTCCATAATGTCAAAAGGCTCCAAGTCAGTGATTAAAAGAATCAAATCAAACACAATGCATCATTTTCATAAACAATGGAATTGAAATTTAATAGTATATATAAAGATAGTCGAAGATGACACTACTGTATTTAAGATGATGACCACTGGCTATAAAACTTAAGTAAAATATCTAATATGGGACTACAAGTTAATTAATGAAAACAAGAACATGGCTACCAAACAGTTTCTTTCACAGGTTTGTAACATAAAACTGTTCACTGCAACAAAGGAAAACAATGTTCAATTGCACTAAAAGCATATAAGTTCTATAGATTCCAAAGACAAGAGCTTGAGGCAAGAAGAATGAGAAATATATGGACAATGGCAAAATGTATGGTATCCTGTTTTAACTGTTTGTATAAAGAGAATGCTGCCTAATGCAATTTCTACACTGATGCTGTGTCACCCTAGTTCTGCCAACAAAAGCCCTACATCGCTCATCGAGGTGGTTTTATTTTGTCAAAAAAAACTGGGCAGTTTTGTCGGTTTTCTGACTGTAATGTATATACCAGCACTGTTTTGTCAACAAAAGCTAACTTTTGTCGACAAAACTCTCCAGTGTAGACCAGGCCTTCGACATAGTGATCCATGTGCAGGTAACCATAATATAGGTCCTGATCCTGCAATGAAAGTTAATTACTAGGTAAGCTCCAGAGATAATTTTCTACTTTAAGGATTCCAATAATTTTTTAAAACCACAATACTAAAAGAACTTGGATTATGTATCCAATATATTTAAGCTTCCTTTCTCCATACCCCTCTCCACACCTGCCCAACAAATTTATCCCCCCCCAACACACACAAACACCCCTTTTTCTGCATAGAGACAAAACATCATGTTCAGAGTAAATGGCATATTTGAAGTTGTAGAGCTCAATAAGATAGCAATGTCAAATATTCCTTTGTAGCACTGTCTTTTTATAACAAATTACATCTTGATTTGAAGTGACTGAAATTTTATGTAGGGAATTAAAAACTGGATTAAGACAAAAATTACTGTCCTGTTTCTCCATTACTGCAAATTCCATCTTCACTTACCGGTTTTTTCACCTTTATAAAAAATTTTAAGATGTCACCATAGATCTCCCATTAGTTTACTACCAGCCACAGTATAACCAATACTCAAAAAACTATTCTATATGCAAACATTTTAGCTGAGACTTGTCCAGCATGTAGTATAAACTGGGCACATCATGAATAAGTTGTTAACAGAACATGTAGGGTTCCATTTTTCATGTTTTTTCTGGTAAACATGTGATCTGCATTTTTTCTTGCCAATAGTAGGGGAAAAAAGTAGAATATGTAAAAACATACCAAATACTTTACAGATGACAAGTCACATGGGAGATTAAAAAGATCCAGAGTGACAGAGCTGATCCTGAGGCACAGTTCTGCTTTCCCAGTTTTTAAAGGAGAAGTAACACTAAGACTTTACAAGAATTATTATACATAAGACTGGGAGAGAAAAAAAACCTCAGCTCTTAGGTCACATTGTCTAGACCAACTGTGTTAAAGATTACAGAAGAACAACAGAATATCTGTTCTGTGTGTATGCAGAGAGAACTGAAATGGTTTCTTTAGGAAGGATTTGAGAAGCTAATTGACAGCTAACTTGAGTCTAAAAATAACCTCAAGACTGCTAAATTTCACAAACAGCTTTGAACTGAACATAATCTGATAATTAGAGTCTTTTCGCACGAACATTCCTAGCAGTTTTCTGCAGATTTCTAATCACAACTACAACCACAAGTCCGCCATACAACAATTATTAACCGCCATACAACATAATTAACAAGCAACCAAATTAGAGCATGTTACATCATTATTGAATAGTGATTGGTTGAGATAAATATGGAAGAGTAAATTGGCTCCCACTTCGACATCACAGTCTGTTAGTTTTGCACATATATGTTAGGAACCAAAATTTATCCCTTGTATTTTGACCATATTTGTCACGATGATGATAATGCCTTAAGAAGTTGGAAGACTTTTCAAAGTTTATTGGCATGGGGGGAGAGGGAGGAGGCATCTTTAGTTCAAAATAAATTCTCTGGCATTGCGGACTTGTTCAGATGGGGACAAATCTTGTTAATCACCTAAACGTTTTCTTGTTTATGCCCTGAAGATTTCTTTTCAAAAGCAGAGGGGAGAGGGAAATTTACCACAGTAAATAAAGCCTTACATTATTTCATATTTTGCCTGAATCCCTATGACATTTGGGTTACCCAAGGAGTTCTGAATATCTTCATATGTATGTTATTTGGTAAGCAGCTACAACTTCAGTAATTAATAAAACCATTTTCAAGTTACTAATGCCACCATACTAATGTGATTAGGCCATAAGAGTTTAAACGATATGGGCATCTATAAAAAGCATCAATAGAAATGGCACAGCTACCAGTTCTGACTATAAAGCCTGCATTTGCAAATGCAAATGGTAAGTAAGATCTAAGTGTACCTATTTTGCACACACAGATGGAAATCTGAAGGAGGGAATATGGAGGCCACACATCTGGGAGAGCCAGGGCCAGGACTTGGGAAGGGCTCATGGGTGAGGACCCCACCTATACAGACACGTCAAGTAATGCTCTGATGGGCTCTTCTGAATGTGTGGGCAGTGATAGCCAATGGGCCAGAACAGGGAGCTGCGTCCTGTCCCTCAAGACAGGAGCCAATGCTGCACGGTGAGTGTGGGGTGGGATCAGCCCCCCGAAACATTTTCACCAGCTTCTATCTCTTCAGTTAGTAAGTTACAGCAGATTACTTTGATTTTCAATACCACCCTACAACTTACATTTCCATTTACATCCATTTCTGAATTTGGTCATAAGAACATAAGAATGGCTATACTGGGTCAGGCCAATGGTCCATCTAGCCCAATATCCAGTCTTTTACAGTGGCCAGTGCTAGGTGCTTCAGCGGGAATGAACAGAACAGGTAATCATCAAGTGATCCATCCCATCGCCCATTCCCAGCTTCTGGAAAACAGCAATCCCAGTCCATCCTGGCTAATAGCCATTGATGGGCCTATCCTCCATGAACTTATCTAGTTCTTTTTTGAACCCCGTTATAGTCTTGGACTTCACAACATCCTCTGGCAAGGAGTTCCACAGATTGACTCTGCGTTGTGTGAAGAAATACTTCCTTTTGGTCGTTTTAAACCTGCTGTCTTGTAAACGTCTTAGCTACAGATATAGATTAATATTTTTTCTAATCCTTCCCACCCAAAAAAAGACTGTACTTTTAAGTTGTCTCCACTGTATTTGCTTAGTCATGCCTTCAGCATCTCTGCAACACTCCTTCTCCTCCCCATTCATGCTGTTCAGCATTACTTCTTGGGGCTTCATCTGTGCCTGTTCACTCTCTATATGCGGTCACTGCATAGGTGTCACACGCTCCCTTCATGCAGTACTACCTCTGCAGCTGGATCCAGACTTTACTTTTATGTGCGCAGGCACACCTGCAAAGCATATTTTTGCATCGCCAATGTTGAAAGCTACTCATTTTAATTGTCCATTCAAGTGTAATGCCACCTGCCCATTGTGACCACAGCTCAATGTATCAGGGTAACTTTAGGATCGGGGGGGTGGGGGAATTTTCAAGATGCTGCCAACAACCTGCTGCTGAAGAAATGTAGCCAGTTGTCTGGACAGGAGTTCCTGTGGTTGATGTGCTAAGCCCCACCACCAAAGGTGAGTGAGAAAGAGTGTATCAAGGTCCAGACTGCAACACAGCCAGTCTCCTGGCAACCGAAGGAGCACAGCAGGCCACAACAGAAACAGTCTGACTAAATGGAACAAAGTGATGCAGTGCTACTATTTCCAACAGGCCCTAAGCAAGGAAATCAAGGATAAACTGGCACAGGTGGAGCCAACACCCAACCTGGACACCTTGGTCAAGTTGTGTATCAGTGTTGACAACGGCCTGACTAAACACTGCCTGGAAAGAGTTGAGTTCCTAATCCCCTGCCATGGTCTCCCACAGGAGCCAAGGCTGATGAGCTGAGTTTGATTTTGTTTCTCTGATTCAGGGAAGGGCTGCTATCATGCTTTGGGTGGGCCTATGCCTGTATTGTGGGGAATTTGGACACTATGCTCCACTAAGAACCAAGCCACGTCTCGAGCAGAAATACTCCAGGCCTTAGTTCCAATAAGGGAGTCTAGGCTGAGTCTGTGTCCCCCCCCACCATCACCTCGTTCATGATATTGCACCACTCTTTGTTTACTAGGACCCTGGCTATGGATGGACACCATAGCAGCACCCTCCAGTTGCCCCTCTGGCTACCACAGCCCACCCTATCAGAGGTTGAGCTGAAGGCACTTGTGGACTTGGGGACAATTTCATGGACATAGACTTTGCCTATGTTCACAACATTCCAGCTCAGCACAGGGGCATCTCCGATTTGGTGGGGTCTTTTGACAAATCCCTACTTTCCTCCAGCCCGGTTACTCAAATGGCACTCTTGATAGCTACCAAGCTCCAGGAGATTCTACAATTCAGTCTAATCCATGCACCTCATCCCTAGTGTCCTCAGCATTCCTGAGCTTGTGACCCATTATCTGCGCATCTGCTTGGGGCCAAGCACACTACGCTTCTCCTTACAACTTTGCTGTCAATTTTGTCTCCCAAAATAATGTTCTCGGCCAGAAGCCCCCTGCAATCTTTGCCACCTACCTGAATTCAGAGACCAGAGGAGGTACATTGAAGGTGACTGCTGCCATTCCTGCAACTCCCTTGATAGCTTCAGGAATCCTGGTGAATTACTGAGATTACTCTATTTTCAATAAAAAGAGAGGCCAGATACTTTGCTGCCCCATTAAAGTAGTGATTGTTCAATTGACCTGCAACCTGGAGCACAGATCCCATTTGGCCACATATACTTTTGTTGGACCCCCAACTCCAGACATTCTGGCAGTGCCTCTGTGAAAGCCTGCAGAAGGGGTTCATTTGCCTCTTCTCTCTTCTGGCAGGAGCTCCAATCTTCTTTCTAGAAAAAAGGATGGGTCCTTATGCCAGACTATCGCTCTGAACAAAGTGATGTCTGAACCTGCTACTCTTGCACTTATTGAACTCTTTGAGAGGTTCTCCTTGGCCAAGATTTTTACTAAGTTGGATCTTCATGAGGCTTACCACCTGGTCCAAATCAAGGTAGGTAATGAATGGATGACTGTGTTCTGCATGCAGTGTGGACATTTTGAATATTTAGTTATGCTTTTTGGGTTATATAAAGGTCCTGCAACACTGCAGCATTTCGTTAATGATATCTTCCAGGACACAGTGAATTGGTTGTGCTTATTTATTAGGATGACATTCTTGTTCTTCCTGAAAACCAGGAGCTGCATGTGCATCATGTTCTCAGCAGACTCCACCAAAACTATATTTATGCCATGCTGGAAAAATGTGAGTTTGACAAAGACACAATTGAGTTCTTTGGGTATATCATTTCCCCCAAAGGGCTGACAATGGGCCCATGGAAAGTATTTGCCATCTCTGGGTAGAACGTCCTGATTGATGTAAGAACTTTCTCAAAGTTGCCATTTTCTACAGGCATTTTTCAAAAGATTCTCTCACCTAGCTGCCCCGATAACTGCAGATTTTCAAAAGGCAGTCCACTTTGTCTGGTCAATGTCTGCATTTGATCAGCTAAAAAGATCTTTCACCTCACTTCCTCTTGTGGTGCACCCACATCCTGCCATAGAGGCAGATGCTTCAAACTTTGCCATTGGAGCAGTTCTGTCACAGTGTATTTGTTCCCATGACCAACTCCATCCCTATGCATTATATTTATGAAAACTAACCCTCTGATGAGAAGAATGATGATATCTGGGACAAAGATACTTCTAATAAAGTCAGCTTTCGAAGACTGGAGGCACATTCTGGAAGAAGCTTGTTTCCTGGTCCAAGTCCTTACAAAAGAATCTGGAATATGTTCAAACTGCTTGTAACCTTAATCAGCACCAGATCCACCAGTCACTTTTCTTTGCCAGATGCCCTGTCCCACAAGGATGAATACGCCAAGTCAGACACAGTTTCCTTGGCTACAATTTGCATCCATCAAATTTTCTTCAAAGGTTAGTGATCAGGGACCTGATGTCCCTCATCCAATCCCTGCTTCTCCAAAACCTCCAAGCCAATATGATCTATTAGACACTAGATGCTCCTAATATTCTACCCAGCTCAGGGTTTCTTTTGAAGGATGGTCTGTTTTAAAATGGAAGGTGTCTTTATGTCCCAGATGACCAGCCCAGACTTGAGATGTTAAAGATGTATCATGATGTATCAGTTGCTAGTCATTCAACCTTGGTTAAGGACCTAGTGTTACAGAATTTCTCGTGGTTAAGGTTGAGTCCTGATGTTAAGAGGTACATTAATTCACGTGATCTCTGTTGTCAGAGCAAGCGTCCATCTGCCAAAACACTCAGCCTTCTTCAGTCCTGTCTCAATGCTGGGCCTTGGTGCTCTTGGATTTTGTTGTAGCTACCATGCTCCCAGGGTTACACCATCATCCTTGTAGCCATTGATCTCCTCACTAAAATGGCACACTTGACTTCCATTTGCTCCCTCCCATCCACCTAGGACATAACCCATCTTTTTCCCAGCTCATGATTTTTGGCTTTGTGGGATGCCAACCAGCGGAGTCCCAAATCAAGGTTCACAATTCACCTCCCACTTTTGATGTAAAACTCTTAGGAATGCAAACTCTTAGGAATGGAATTGCTTACCTCCTCCACCTATCACCCACAAACCAGTTGACAGACAAAATGAGGGAACCAAGTCCTTGAGCAATGCCTACAGTGTTTTTTTTTTAAATCATCATCAAGATGACTGGGTCATCATCCTGCCATATGCAGAATTTGCATAGTAACGCCATGCAGGCATTCACACAACATAACCCATTCTACGCAAACTACAGTTTCCACCCTCTACTTTGTTCGGCTGCACCTCAAGACTTCCAAGTCCCTGCCACAGCAGATAGTTGCCCATGTTCACTGGGTCCCTCAAGAGCTTACCGAACCCTTTGCAGCCTCTAAGGTGGCATAGAAACATAATACCAACTCAAAACACCAAGCCACACTGATCCTGTCTGTAAGAGATAAAGTCTGGTTGTCCTCCACACGTCTAAAAATCCACACACCTCTCAGCCAAATTGGACTATCAGTATCTAGGCCCATTTAAGGTTGCAGAACAAAATTAACCCTGTAGCATTCAAGTCTCCAGTTGCTAGAATCCTTGAAGGTCCACCCAGTTTTCCATTTGTCCCTCTGAAACTCTCCCAGCTGCTCCACTCCAACACCTTCAGTAGATGTGCAGGATGTCCAAGAGGAGTATGAGGTCCAAGAAATTCTAGACTCCAAGTGAGTTTGAGGCAAACTATTACCTGGTGGACTGGAAGAGCAATCACAAAAGCCGGTAGAAAAATCCAGAACTCCTATATGCCTTCCATCAGAAATATCTCCTGAAACCAGATCCTATGGCTCTTAAGAGGTGGTGTTAAAGGAGGAGTACTGTCAGGCACTAGCCTGCAGCCTGGCCAGTCTCCTGGTCATCCAGCAAACACAGCTGGCCCTGATAGAAGCTATCTGACTATGCCACCTGATTGGCTACAGGTGTCCGCAGGCTGATACTTTAGCTCAGTAGCAGCAAAACAGAAAACCAAAATGTTTCAAAAAGATTGCGATGTTATATCAAAATGCTTTCCTCTCCCCACCCTCTACTTCTTCCCTTTCAAAGCATTGTCCGGCTATACCAAAAGGAGGACAGGAAACATTTGATATGGTTTTAATCAAGCCACAACTTTATTATTAGATGTCTAGGACTACCCAGCAGATAAAAGTGCACAGCACAGGTAACTCCATGTTCATTCAACAACTCCCCATGGGTCATCCACCAGCCCCTCTCTTTGTTCCATCCAAGTGCCCCAGCCAATCCGCTGCTGGACCTTACCATCTACCATTCCTCCTAGGGGGCTAAGGTAAACTATAAGAAAAGGGGGGTTGGCTCCCTGCCTTACCAATCATAGAAGCCTTTTTAATTCTTTTATCAAGCCACTTATCTGGTCACTTTATCCCTTTCCTATGGAGTACCTGCACTGGACATCCACACCACACTTATATAATGAGTTGTGACATCATAGCCTAACTCCCTTTCCTACACACAACAACAAAGCCCTCCCTGAACCTGTTGTGGGGAAGGCAAAAAAACACCAACTCCAACTAGGCCAATCTGGTGGTGAGGGAAAAATTCCTTCACACCCTCCTGGAAAAAGGAGCAGCTGGCACAATGCCCACAGCAGGTTTTGACCAAACCTGGTATTTCAACATCTAAAGGGGGAAGGAGGGTGGGGGCTGCCTCTGCCTGCTCCACATGAAAGAGGGCTTCACCACATGGGCTGTCCCTTTTAAACTCCAGAGGATGAGTCAGGATTGAGCCTTGTTCCCTTTTGCAGCAATTTGACCTCTCCATCCCCCTTCCCCAGCCACAAACCACCATTCCCTTCATTTGGCCAGCCAGCCAAATTCCCCCCGCTTAAAGGTGCAGTGCGGTCAAACTTTTGTTAAATTAGACCCTTTCTGCAAAACATTTGGCTTTCAACAAATCTGCATTTTCTGGCAGAATTTTCTGATGGAATGTTTTTTCCAACCACCTCTAGTAAATCACACTCTAGATAGCATGTGTTTACACACGCGCGCGCTTAGTTTAATTAGTTTCACAGTGAAAACCATCACGACTCATTAATATGAAATGAACTCGAGACCCAGAAACTCATAATTCATATCAGCCAAGATTCCTGAATGAAACAAAGTTTCCAAGAGTCCAAATGTGGTCTGTGAGAAAGCAAGCATTACTTTACTCAGCTAAAGGTCATTATAGATATATTACCCTTAGGAATTACTGGATGAACTTTGCATGGTTGCACTAATCCAATGCATCCAGTTGCAGTTATTTAATAAACATGAGGGATCTGCATCTGTGTGTGGGGATGAGGAAGGGTAAAGGGAACATATGTAATAACAAGGAGATCACAGAAGACGACTCTAAAACCAAAAGCTAAACTTAACATAAAGAATAGAAAAATGGATGTAAATATGCAATATACTCATCCTTGTACATACATGTTCAGTGAGCAAATAAACTATACAATAATGACAGCTGTTTTGTATTATGTAGCTACTATAGCCTTGTGAATTTGTACAGGTATAATTTTCTGAAAGTAACAGCATTCATATCTAATTATGGGTCTTAATGGGTTAAGTCTGATTTACAACAAAAGTCAGTCTATAGTATGGTTAGATAACTTGAAAAGATTCTCAGTTAACTTGTACTGAAGTATTAGTTTGTGTTATAAACAAACAAACAAGCAACTGCTTAGTACATGGTGTCATAAATTACTCACTGCTGTAAAAAGCCAAGGACTGAACATACTTGTGGTTTGCACTCACTTTCCCAGACAACAGCTTAAGTTCCTTGCCAGACATAGTTAAAAGAGCACTGATAAATTAGTGTGAAAATGAATGTATGGGACTCGGTATGCTTTCTATTTTGTGGATTAACAGACAAATCTGCCCTATCAGTGCTCTGTGTTCCATAAACACTAAATCACTACTGACATAATAAAAATCTATATTTTTAATTTCAATTCCCAGATAAATAAAAGGCTCCTTTAACATGACAGCTACCAGTTTTATTAGATTTTTTTTAAAGTCTCTACACATTCATCTAACAGGAGCCCTATGCCGAGAGAAGGACCAACAGCAGATAGGTGGTTTTTTCTCTGCCACTGAGCCTCATTTTCCCAAAAGATCATACGTTTAAAGTTTCCAATACAGATAAGAATTAGTGTTCACATCAGCATCTCTTTCTCCCGGATGATGGAATGAATACTTAATTTGGTCCCAGAGTTTAATTACAAAGAAGAGCACTGGCAAACCGTGTGTGCAGCTGGTTATGCACCCTACTTAGGGAAAATCATTTGCCAGAATAGACTGGAGTTCTATTGCTCCAAAACATCACTCTTATTACAACTGTGCAAAATGAAAAAAATGTGAACACCAAATTAATGAGTTTAGTGTTTATCACTTTACAGAGCGTACTGTTCTTTTTGCCATTATGTTCCCGTTGCATATCATACTTTATGTTCAGCGTTGGACATTATACTGTCCAGTATTATCACGTTGAAAGAGTTTAACCTTTTGAAGGCCTGAGCCTTAGCGGTACTGAGCACTTTCTGCAAGACACTGCTGAAGTCTCAACTCCTGTGGAAGGCACTGGGAGGGAGATGAGGACAGTTAGTGCTAAGATGCTCAGCACTTCGAAGAAAAAGTGACTTGTGAGTCTTCAAAGCAAACCGGAGTACAAAACTTAACTGACGGACATCGATTTGTCTGATACCCAGACCAAAGCATTGTTTTCACGCTTAGAATATTTTAGAGCCAAATTGTTTAAGAAATATTATTTTGGGCTATTTTGGGTCTGGTCAGGTAGGAAATCTATAAAATGCAGGCTGTAGTTATGGCTCATTACTATTGTTTCCTCAAGCTTTTCTCACCATCTCATCCTGCGCTATTTCCCTTGTTCTCATGAATGAAACACACTAATGGAAACGCAAATGGGTTTAAAATATCTGTTGGTAACATTCTGAGAAATCTACTGAAATAATCTCAAACTGCATTTTTCAAAAATTTGCATTTCATTCTAGCTGTTTTTCTTCACACCAGTGATGTGGGAGGAGAAGCTTTCTTGTCTCATGCAATCTCATTTAAACTGCGTGAGCATTTGATTTCAGTGGTGGCACACAAACAAATATACAGCACTCTGTAAAGTGAATTTGTCTTACAGCACCACTACATTAAAAAGGAAATTAAACTTAAGTAGTCTTATTGTGCAATATGTGGTACTAATCAATGAATGTACAGAAATTCCCAGGCATCATTCCAGCCCTAATTTCTCCTGTTGCATCTATGTGTTTTATGTTCAGTGGAGGAAAAGGTATGTGATCTTAAATACCATGTAATCTCATCTTCAGTTTCAGTGGGAGTTACAGTCTGTGTGTTCATTTAGGGGATACTTGACCCCAGGTTTTGTGCAATAGCTAGGCACACTGGAATAAATGAAGATTGAAAACTTATTTTTCCTCTGTAATCCACTCTGTGTTGTATTCTTCACTTGCTACATCTATGGAACTCCCTTTGATGTCAGTTAAAGTTCTGCATGTGAAACAAGTGCAGAAAATGTGCTACAGGAGCAGAGTCTGCAAGGTTCTGAGCATCAACTACAATTTGTTCCTTTACTGACTTTAATGAGAATTGGCACCCAGAACTTCATAGCACAGCATCAGCCCCACAGATTCTTTCTTTTACTAAATTTATGCCATACTTTTAACAAGCTCACCACAGTTTTTGAACATAGCATCACTCCTCTGCTGAGAGGTAGGTGTCAGGGCCTTGTAGGCTGGCTTTTCATTGGAGAAGAAATAGTGACAAAGAATCTGGGTATATTCTTAGTGCCACTTGTAGTATACACCCAGTCCTTGAACAGAAGTGCTCACAAATAGCACACAGAGAAACCCCTCTTTCAGAAATTTCAGCCCAAACACCAGTTCCCAAGACTCAAGAACAGACTCAAGTCAGAACGACTAAGGCAGAAAGCAAACTCTTCTGCTGCTTGCTACATGTGTGCCAAAGAAAAATATATCAGACAAATCACCACCACAGCATTTTCTTAGTAAAATAAACTTGCTCAAACACTAAGAAAGAACTTTTAAGACTACGTGTGTAACAGCACCATCTGGTGACCTGACATAACAACAGGTTATCAGGGGAAATATTCAAAAGCACAACCTTGTTTTTACCAAAGCAAATCACATGGTATGCTCAAAGTTTTAGGACATTTTTCCTGAAGGCTGATCACCTTAAATCATTCATGTAATTTAGCAGCAGAGAAGTGTTCCACTTTTACTCTTGGATTAGATTAATTTCAGAGTTTGCCATTGATACGCAAGTTACTGAGCGAGTAGAATTTGGAACAGCTCCAGTTCTGCTGCCTCAAGTGCTCCCACATCAGACAAGCGGGGGGCAAGCATCTGGCGAGGGGCAAATCTAAGGCCATCTGAAAATACATGAGTATTTTCCCTCTTTTGTTTAACATTCCAGGAGTTGAGTTCAGAACTCACCACTTAACACTCATAAGGCAAGGTAAGGAAGGCAGTTCAGATAAGAGGCTTCAGGATGAGGTCCTTAATACATAAAACATTGTGTGCCCACACATTTATTTCACCTACTTTTCTGCTAGGTGTATGACAGCTGCCATTTTGCCCAATACTAGGATTTAAACTAGGGACTCCTAGAGTTATAAGTGTGAGTTTCTACAGCTTGAGCTACAAAGCTAGCCTCTCCAGCTGAGAACCATAACAGGACCACATCCTCTGGACATTCAGGACACACTAACCACTAAGTTACATGCTTCCCTTGAACAGTAGACACTCGTTCCAAACATGAGGCCTGCATGTTCTGTGGATTGAGCGCAGAGAGGGATCACCTAAGGCCCAACGGCCAGTAGGCTACTCATTCAAATCGTCATACGACTTCAGTGAGAGTAACATATCTGTAGATGTTATAGGAGCCAAATGAGAGAAGGCGAGAAATGTGAATTTCTCACTGTTAAATGTTTACCTTCAAGCCTTTTACATTATTAAAAAGGTCTCAACAGCAAGATCTGAGGATATTTAGGAATGAAATCTGATGATTACTAGGATCTGAACACTATTGCACACAAACAGGATTGCTTAAAGCTATTTGCTTGGAACAAAGTGAAAGATACTGTGATCCATCAGCATTGTATTAAACTGAGATGAATGTTAAGAGCGGTTCCAGACCCATTTTACTGTGTGTCCCTATAACAAACATTACCATAAAGTAAGGTAGGGTCTTTCTGTACTGTCTGTCACAGTTTACATGAACTAATAGGTTTGCAGGGCTTCCATCATCTGACTTTCCAACTGTTCTTGACTGCAGGTAGTCTTGAAATATTGTTCCGTTCCTTGTGTACTTTTCTTTCTGAATACCTAGTGTCCATTGTAAGCAGAGAGAGCAGTTTTAAATTTAAGTATTACTCTAGGTTGCTTGCAAGGTCTTCAACCTTTGGCTCAAACCAATGAAGGTGACATTTTGGTCAAACTATTTGCAATCTTCACTGCTGTGTGCAGTCTAATTAAAGGGATGCACTCTATTTTCCACAACATTCAGGACTCCCTTAAGACAAGACATGTACAGACTAAGTTACTCTGTAGACTTGTCAAGAAAGTACCACTGACAGTTTTGCGATAGTCATAATCTGCTACATGCAGTTTTCAACAGACAGTAATTAGTCATGTCATTGTATATACTTTAAAAAGCCTTTCTATTTAAAAAATGGTTACAGTCATTTATTTATTATGAGGAAGTGGTGATTTATTGGCATGTTCTACTTGTTCTCCCCACCACAGACAGAACTCAGCCCTTGAAAGCATAAACGATTCAGCCAAGTTGTTATCATGTACACAAGGGTCTCCTCCCTACCCGTCACATTTCCAGCATCACATGCTTTTACATTGTACCTCTACTTCGCACATCTTCCAAACATTAACTATTAAGTTATGGGTTTTATGAGGCATCCAGTATGTTTAAATATTTTCTGATGCATGGATCTAAGACTATGCTGACCACTCAATATTGACTGGCATTCAAGAATACCTCCTAAGTGGTTAAGTATAACAAAGAAATTCCTCTATAAAATGGGTCTGATAAAGATTGCTATAGCTCTGACATATTAGCACTCCCCCCAAACACACACACCCCATTCTCTTACGAGTTGCTTTGTATTTGCTTTCTTTTTTCCTTCATTATTTGTATTATGCTACTTGAAGATTTTTAAGTAGTAGCAGCTTGTATTTTATTTCACATGTACATTTCACCAGCATGTTGAGAATGATTTTAAAACAACCTTTGATACATATTGGCCTATCCAAAGAGCAAAAGAAAGATTGATGTTGGCCTAATAAAAATAAATAAGCCATCCTTATTAGGTAGCCCATTCTCTCTGGATACTGCCCCAAAGTTAGAACTGAGTGACATTTTTCAGATGAATAGTTTATTCACTGAAAAAATGTAGTTTCAGTCAACTTTAAGCAATTCTCATACTTGACACAAATTTGGTCAAGAAAATCAGGAGGAGTGGCAGGGCAGGTTAGACACTGTTTGCAAACATTCAGAGGTGATGGTGGCATGTCCCTTTATAACCTTAGCCCATTGGTTAGGGCACTCCCCAGTGAGGTGGGAGATGTCTGATTCAATTGCCCTGTCTGCCTGGGACAGAATGTCTTTCTAAAGGTGTATCTTCACTGACTTTGCTGCCATCAGATCGAGCTCTCTGTATCGATTGAGCGGTCAGTGAAGACCAGCGCAATTGATCCAGAAGTCGACTTGTTAAAGCCTCTCAAGCACAGCAGCGCAGTTAAAAACAACAGAAGTTAAGTCGACGGGAGTTATGCTGCCAAATTTAAGGTAAGCATAGATCAGGCCTACATCAGTGGCTGGGGTACTCCCCTGTGAGATAGGAAACCTAAGTTCACATCCCTGCTCTGATGACTGTACAGTGGAACAGCTTCAAATGGGAGCAACTGAGAGAGACCTACAGCAGAATATCCCAGAATTTAGTGCCCATGGCACTCTCTTGCAATCTGGGAGACCCACACTCAAATCCCTTTTCCCCATGAAGCAGGGGGGGAATTGAGCCCAGAACTCCCATAACCCAGGTTGGTGACTGTTTTGTAAACCTAGCCCTTCATTGCCTTTGCTTTTATATTTTAAAAAGTATCCAGACACTGAATGGTTCATTTTTGGGTCCAAGTATTTCATGAGATTAGATTCAAAACAGTTAGATTAGATTTCTGTTTTGAATCCAATCTAAAACAGATTAGATTCAAAACAGTTTTCTGGTTGACTTTTTGATTCATTTAAAGTTTTCAGAATTCTCTCAGTCAATTTGGGTGAAGTTGTTTTTTTAAATGGCCAGCAAACCGGAAAAAAAAAATTAGTTCCTCACCCAAAGTATCCTCAACATCAGAATATAACACTGCTACACCTTTATTAGGAAACCACAGCTGTAAAGCACTGTCTTTCCAGTTCCTTGATTATGTTTCATTATAATACTTTGCATTTATAACATCTTCTATCCAATAATCTCAAAGTCAAGTAATTGAATTTATTAAAATTTGTAAATTTCAGAACCTCTCTGTGAGGTAAGCATTGTCCCCATATTACTTAAAATTTGTGCCTTAGTTTCACCACCTGTAACTTGTTCAGTTACAGAGGAAGCCTTGGCAGAGCCAGGAATAAAATTTCAGTCTCTTGACTCCAGCTCTGGGTTTTAGCCACAAAACCATCCTTTCACACATAACAGATGTGTGGTAAAATCTTGGGATTAAAGTAAACTGTGTTCTCCTAAATATCGCCATAAATTTAAAGTATGAAAAAGGCAAATGTGAGAGTATCATTGATGAAGAAAAGCTTTTTAGTTTATTTTTCACTAGTCTCACTGGTTTATAAAACATTTATAAAACTCTCTTTGCTAAAAAGAAATACCATGAATATAAATAACAATGGGACTCGGATGCAAAATTGAGCTCCAGGTTACACCGACCCCCAAATTTGGGGGTGTTTGGATCGAGGCTTTTGCATTGGGCCCATCTCTAGATATTATTTTCACATTGCTGCATTTTAACGTCTTCCTGGCATTCACATCTGCTCGTCAGAGTATAAATCAGTTCAAGGTAAAAATGAACTGTGGGAATAGTTAATCACTGTTTTAATCCAAAATCTTTCAAGTAAAGAGATTATTACTGATATTATACAACACTCTGTATTTGAAAGTAAAATGAAGGCTTTTTCTGTTGTTTGTGGACTGAAAATGGACACTTCTTGAGCTCAATTGTTTTCTAAAATGAAGGAGTGACACCTGCTGGTAATGTTCATGTAAACTGGCAAAAAAAAGTCTCAAACTAAATTTTATGTAGTACTTCAAACTGTTTCAACTGTCATTTTTGGGCATAACACAGTGGCTTTCATATTTAAATGGGTCTCTAACTAAGAACTGACTTGCATTAAAAGTAGTTTCTTAGTTTAAGCATTAACCTTGAAATCCCATACAAAGTTGTTGTGCAGAGAAGGTTGAAACCAAAGAACACTAGATGAAAACAACTACCATCAAAAAGTTACTTTTTGTGCATTTCACATACGATCACACATTAGTGCAAACAACCTGATACATTATCATTGTTCATGTTCCTTTAAACTAAAGTTTTGTTGTTTTTTTTAAAACAAGGCTATTTCTCTCTCTTCTAACATTTAAACATTTTGAAGTCAAGCCTGGTGCATGCACAAGGGGGGGGGGGGGCAGGGACATGGCCCCCTAATAATCAGCTGGGGCACAGAACTCCTCTAGCCCTGGGCTGCAGCAGGGAGAGAGAAAAAGGAGCTTTCTCTCTCTCCCCCACCACAGCCCCAAGGCCAGAGGAGCTCTGTGCCCCTCCAAAAGCAGTCAAATTTAAATTCCTGCACATGGCCCTCAGTTAGGCTAATAGAATATCACAAAAATATAGTTGCTAATTGGAATAATAAAAAATATTCTGAGCAGGCAAACCCAGTTAATGAACATATAAATGAATAGCTGGCTCCCTCTTCAGGGAACCAATAATAGCTGCAGCTGCTGATTCAAGAACCAAATTTCAGTCCAATATCTTTAGTATGAAGACGATACAGATTTCTCAAGTGAGTACAGGAGGCGAGGGAGTCACAAAAAGAGAGTGGGCAAAATCTTGGCCCCATTGAAGTTCATTGGAGCTTGGCCATCAGTTTCAATGGGGCCAGGATTTTATCCAGTGTCTCTTAAGGATAGACAGCTTAGTTACAATATATTTATATAAATTTCTATAGTTTATTATTATGGATTTATCCTTGGTACCAAAAGACAGGACCCCTTCTCCCAACTAATCTACATCACTAAATACAGACTGTCAACGAAATGGATTACTTGGGGACCAAAAACCTGGTCCAACTCTCTCTGATGTCCCGTTCAACTCAGCGGGAGTCTACTTACTTTAATGAGAGTTCAATCTGGTGTGGCCCTAAATGGTTATTTGTGCATGCACACAGTCTGCAAGAGAGGTGAATAAACTATCGAGGCTTTAATATCACATCCGTCACTGTGGTGTCTGAGCACCTATGAAATTAGGAGATGATTGTACAGCACCCCAGTTGCCTTGATTAAATTATAATTCTATTTATAAACACTGTTTAATCAAAGAGCTCAGGGTATCTACAGTCATCTCATAATAATACGATATAAGTCACCCTCAAATTACAACAAAAAGAAAAGATACACAGAAAAATGGGGGAATGAAAAAGATTCTAAACATGGCAGTAACAAATAAAACACTATCAGATAGCGTTCTAGTCAGAAAACAGATGCACATTCTTAAAAATAAAACAAATATCTGAAGTTAGCACTAAAGCATTATTAAAAGCCTAAGTGGATATTAAACTACAAAACTGCGTTTGCACAGCCCGTCCAGCCAGAGATTGATCTTTAAATCCAAGCTAAAGTCATTAAATAGTTCCATTTTTAACATTTCCTTTACCACAGCAATATTGCCATGCACTCCAGGCTGAATCCTTAAGATCCTTATTTCAAGTGTTTCTTTTTTGGCTTCCTGACCATCTAAATCAAAGAAATCTATTTCTAACCCCAATCCTTTTTGAGTATTAAGAAACATTGCTCTGCTGAATTTGATATAAAAAATTTGCAGCTCAGAATCAATTAGAGCAGATCAGGAACACACTCAAGATGGCATAGTCATGCAGTCTCCAAAACTGAGAAATCTAGCCACCAAGAAATTTCCTTAAATTAGAGCTATTTGGGATTTCCCTCCCCCCGCAGTGAAATCACATTTGGGATTTTTGGTTGTTGCACAATGCTGATTTGTCAAAAATTCATAGGAAAAGGGCAGTTTAGACAAAATTTTCCTCAGGTCCAGGATGGAATTTCTGGATCTGACCAGAAAGAGAGAGAGAATAGCCAATATCCCTCACCGGTTAGGACATTCACTTGGAACGTGGAAGACAGACTCAAGTCCCTGCTTTTAATCAGGCAAGCAGGAATTTATTTAATATTCATTGCACCAGAGAGAAAAAGAATCAGGAAGAACATTCTCTTTCTCTAGCTCAACGAGCAAAGACTTGAACCGGGGTCGCCCAGATGAATGGCCTAGCCACAGGGCTGTTGTCTTGTCTGGAGTAGCATGCCATTGCTTTTTGTGAAAATCTTTTAAAGGGTCGCATTTGGCTAAATGCGGAACAAAAATAAGTTCTGAAAAGCAAATTTTTCATGACCTGGAATTCTTGGAAGGGCATATAGATTTCAAGATCACCTAACCGCTACGGACCAAAGACTAGCATCATACAAATCAGCTCAGACAATAAAACATCTATTTGCAGCGCCTGGAAACCAAAGTCCTCCCCATTGACTGTGGCTACAGTAGATAATTTTAGCAAAATACTTCAACTGGTGATACCACCAGTACAGCTAAATAAATTATGCCAGTGTAGAACACTGGAGCATCTTATGGCATATGACACTCTGGGAAAGCTGCCATGGGCCAAAGCCTTGTGCACATAGGGGTTCCCACCAGTGCATGAAGCAGTAGGAATTTCTTGTTAAAATTCCCTGGTGTTGGCAAATTGTTAGAGGATAAAGCTGAAGGGAAAATATTGGAAACAGAAGTCACACATACAGCTGGAACCCTGGGGACTTCTTGAATGATAGAAAATCATGAGCTAACAAGCTTGTTTCCTGAACAGATCCCAGAACAAAAAGGAAATGGAAATATATGAAAAAGAGAGCCCATCAGGAAACAAGTGGCAGTGTTAGAGATCATCTTCACCCTCAGCCTTCAATTATCCATCACATAACTCTAAAGACAGGCAATCCATTTTACAGGCTGCCATAAGAGAGCTCATGCATGCATGTACACTCTCACTGATTCCAATGGAGAAAAACAGTCTCCCCCCCCCCCCGGACTTTCTTCATCTCTTATAGCCAGAAGAGAACTATTTAAAGATCACAGTCCTAGATATATTACCTAAAACCCAGCAGCCCTGAAGATTTTTAAAGGAACTGAGACTTTGTGTTTTAAAACCCTGAAGAAACTCTGAAATCAACAAAGGCTCAAAGGCTGAAAAAATTAACCAAAGGCACCATTTTGTGTTAAATTATTGCTGGTATGGAATTAAAGTGGCAAGAAAACGTTTATCTAAATAGCTTATTAGGTAATATGTTTTAGCGTCTATGATTATATATGAACAAAGCATCTGTAATAATTTTATAGCAACTTAATCTTTGATGTGTCTAACCCTTAGCGGTCTATGCTTTCTATGTACAAAATATCATACCTTTTTCAGATGGATTCAGGTCGTGAACATTCTTAGTACCCTTCTTGCTTTTGTTCTCAATGTTTCCTGTTATTGAGTGTGATATCTGACATGGCTTAAGTGAAGTCGACTTAAGTTATGTTGATCTCCACTACTGTAATTAAACATTTTCACAAGTCCACACAACGCTCTTTTTGGCCATGGAGCACATCCACAGTTAGTGCTCTTGTGTCGACAAAGGGAGCCGTGTACTAGGGGTAGCTATTCCACCACCATCTAGCACTAGGTGCTGTGGGAAGGGATCACAGTGTTTCCTGGGGATGGATTCGCCATCCCATGATGCAGTTTTCTCCATCCCATCATTTTATGGGCTTCTATGTTGTGATGCTGGCTGGATTGGGAGGGAGAGGCATTTATTATATTTAATATGGCAAAATCATAATAATTCATGAGAGATATGCCTTGTCAGGTACCATTAGAAAGGCTGTATTGTGCTAAGTAAGATAATAATGTTTACGTTCATGTGTTGTGTGTAACGGAAGTTATGGATATGTTCGTATCTATATTTCAATTTGTACTGTGTTTCTGGGCAGCACCCCAGACAGAATGGCTGCAGCACTAGCCTGCTTAATAGCCCCATTAAGGAAATTCACAGATACTGGATTTACCCCAGAGGGACTATACAAGCCTGCAAACTCCACAATTCTCCTAGAAACCTGATATACGGACTTTCCCATTATTTGTATGTATGTGAGTACTTTAAACAAACTATAAGAGAAATGTTCAAGGACTCTCTCTTTTTATAATAAACCTTTAGGTTTAGTTACTAAAGGATTGGCTGGCAGCATGGTATTTTGGGTAAGATCCAAACATATTGATCTGGTACTGTGGCTGAACCTTTGGGGTCAGGAGAAACCTTTTTGGTAAAGAGCATAGAGTTTTAAATAACTGGTCTTTTTACTGGACCTATTGGCCGATTGGGAACCAGAGACTGAAATGCAGTAAAGGGGGGCCAGGAATATTTTTATTTTGGCTTCTTGATAACCAGTGTGGGGCATCAGAAGCATGGTTTGTGGCTGGTTGGGAAGCCTGACTTCAGTGTTGGGAGAATCTGCTCTCCTTTTAGAGCCTGCCCTAACCTTGGCTACCCTCGGCACGGACATGTCACATGTTTCATGCCATTTTTCAACTGTAAACTGTAAACTGTAAACTGTACACCCACCATCTCTGTCTGAAAGCATAAAGTGTGCACTGTTCTCCAGTCATGTGATGTGTTATGAACACACGATGGCTGATCCTGAAGTATTTCATGAGCTGCACATCTGATGATGACACCATGGTGTCTGCCATGGAAAGAAACAATTCAAGATCGCTGTTAGCATTCAGGAACATGGGCCTCTGTAGAAAGCTGCATGCAGGGACTCTCTTTCCAGACGAGACGATTCCAATGGGGGGATGTGGAAATGGTGATCCTGGGAGACTTGGTATATCCCTTGCTCCCGTGGCTCAGGAAGCCTCATACCCAAACCTTGACTGCAGCAAGGAGAGCTCCAGCAAGAGGCTCAGCAGGAGAAGAATGACAGTTGAAGGTGCCTTGGGCAGATTAAAGGGTCACAGTGGCAGGTTAGATCGCACTGATGAAAATATTCCCACGGGCACAGGAGCCTGCTGTGCTCTGCAGAACAATTGAGAAGCGAAGGGAGAAACGTTTCTGCGGGAGTGGAGGCTTGAGGTGGATGGCTGCTTATGAGCAGGCCTGTTAAAGGGGCTGAGCAGGCAGCTATTCAAGCCAGGGAGGCTTTGAAGGAGCATTTTGACAATGACTCCCACGCTTACGGCTTTCTGGTACACACCGAGCCAGGCATTGCTTCCTCGCACCATAGTTTGACCCTTGTGATGATGGCTGCGGCTATTAAATTGACTCTGCAAACGCACCGAGTGCCTGTGCATGAATTTCAGCAGCGACCCCCCCGCCAGAAAGTGAATCTTTGTCTCCATAAGTACCTTTTTCCTTTAACAGCTATACAAACGTTTCCATGTCCTACAAGGGACAGACAATGGCGGGGAGTCTTTCAGTGGCCTGTGGCTCCCTTCCTTCTGGCTGCAGAGGGGAGCGGCTACTTAAGTACCCAGGTGGAGCGTGTTACAGCGCAGGCTCCTTGCTGTTACCAAGTAGACAGGAGATCAGTGCTCCCCTCCCCCTGGCTGTAGCAGGGAGCACGGCCCAGCACCGTGCCTGGGTCATTAGGCTCTGGGGTCCCTGCTGGTGTCAGAGGGAGGGGAGCACTGACCCATCCCCAAGGCGGCAGAAGGAAGCTGCTGCTTAGGGACCCAGGTGGAGCACACTGTTTCCCGGCTGCTGCCAGGGGGGATGGGAGATCCTCCTCATTAAACTCCTTCCCTCTGGCTGCAGTAAAGGCAGGGGAGGGAGGGGAGGCTGCTGGCAGAGACTGGGGGCCCTTCAGGGTTGTAAAAAACTATATTTGTGGCCCTCAAGCCTAAAAGGTTGGGAACCACTAATGAAAGCTCTCACAGCTGGGAGTATGTCCTTAAAGGTGGAGTGCATGGGGTAGTGCAACGGGCCAGGAACATGTGAGGAATGAGTGTGGAGGGAATCTGGGAGGGCATGAAAGGCAGTTCTGTATGAGTTTCACGGGGAGGGGATCATGGATATGTTCTGCCTGCAATGCCATCAGGGACCTCAGCCTGTCTGTTGGGTCCTTGAGCAGCTGTATCATCCAAAGCTACTCATTCCCTCTCTTGGATAGCCAGTCACAGTTTTTCATTCATGGTGAGCAGAGAGTATGGAAAGACGCTATCAGCAGCATCAGATACTTTATGCACCTTCCTGAACATGTCTTCCTAATGCCACCTGGTTCATATGTTGCCTGCCTTGTGCTGCTTTGGTGTCTGCAGAAGTAATTGCTGATTGGCACGGCAAAGTTTCCTACCACGGGGGAAGAAACAAGGCAGCCCTCCCAAGGAACCTTCAGCAGACAATTGCAGAGTACCTCCAGGAAAGTTTCCTAGAGATCTCTATGGAGGATTCACAAGACATCCCCATGTGCATCAGCAAACTTTTCCACATGGCCCCCTCTGCCTAGCTGCACAGGAGAATAAACAGCAGACGTGGACAGTGCTAGTGTTGGTTACTGCTATCCCTCTTCAACCCGGGGGAGAAGGGGTGATGTGGAGGAGAGGGGAAGAATTCTCCCTCATGTTTCCCTGCAGTATCAACGCACAATGAGTACCTACTGGAGCTCCCCTCTCCTACATCAGGCATGCCAAAGTCAGAGTGCTGGGACTGGTTAGACCCCTCTGAAATTAGAGGTCCTACGCTTGTCATGCCAACGGACAACCCTGTTGCCTAGCCTCATCCAACTTCACTTCCTAATCCACCACTTCTTCCTGGGGGTTTACTCTGCTGGCTGCTGCCTTCAGCCTCCCCGAAGTATCCATGGGCTCTTGACAGTGAGATCATCATTGAGAATAGCATGCAGCTCCTTATAGAAGCAGCACATCTTTGGTAATGCACTAGACTGACGATTGGCCTCCCTTGCCTAATGGTACCCCTGCCTCAGCTTCCTGATTTTAGCATGGCACTGCTGCATGTCCCTTTCCTGCCCCTTCTCCATGCTATGAGCAACCTGCCCTGTGGTATCACACATCCTCCTCTCTCCACAGACCCAGCAGATCCAACAACTCCGGTGTACCCCAGGCAAGAGCATATTTGAGCAGGGAGCCAACCTAGTAAGCTGGGAAGATGTGTGAGCTATCCACACTGAGCAAACGCGAAGAGGAATTTCAAGAACTCCAGGGACTTTAAAGGGGGAGGGGTGCATGCTTGTGTACCTGGCTGCAGGACAGTGGCGTTCAAACTGGTGACCAGTGCCATCATGATGGGCATTGTGAGACACCTCCTGGAGGCCACTTACATAAGCAACAGTGTCTACACTGACACTGCGTTGCTCTAACTTTGTCACAAAGACTGCTAAATAGGATTAAACCCAGGTTCTTACTCTCACTCCAAGACGCATCCTGCCTAGGCCCAGATCCTGCAAGTGAATGAAGCTATGTGCAGGTGGAGGAACTACTCACAAACATGTTGCAGGACCAGAGCACTGTCAATTAATGACCACAACCAGTTTAAAGTGGGTGAACATAAAACTGACCTTGCCAAAAGTTTGAATACGACAATACGCAGATTTCATGCTGCTAGGAAAAAAAAATCCCCCACTGGCTAGTATGACAAGGACATAAAAGAGAAGAGAGGGTGAGAGTTTGATACAACACCGTGAGTCAGGCTAGAAATAGCATGGACCTGATACAAAGCACATTGACATCAACAGACATTGACTTTGATGCGCACTGGATCAGCTCCTAAACAAGTATTTCTGTAGAGTTCATGTTGGTCCTGTGATAACAGTAGAACTTTGGTCCAGTGATTAAGAAGTTAACTGGTTATTTAATAAGGGGTCTTCTCCTTTACCCTCACAGGGTTTTGCAGAGAGTTTGAGTGTATTTAAGAGCATTGTTAAATGTATCTGTTCCAGTTAGTCACGGAGAAACTGATTACTCAATAACTTATCTGCTGAGAGTACCCTAGGAAGCAACAATATACATAAGAGAACCTATTTAGAATCTTGAATAGGAACCTTGGGACTGAATTTACAACTCGTTAGCCATTAGTAAGATGTTTCCAGGGTGGACAGGAGATCAGTTCTAATTCCACCCCTTTCCACCTGACCAGGGAGGCAAACAAAGAACTCATCATCCAACTCAATGGATCATCCCTGCTATTCTTGAGCATCCCAACCTATTTAGGGGTAAAGCCGGACAGAACCCTTGGTTTCTGCCATCATATTAATGGAGCAGTAGCAAAAGTGGCAACCCAGATCAACCTGCTGTGCAGATATGACTGAGGTGCAGATTTCACACCTTGCACTCTGCTGATTTGGCACTTGTGTATGCTCCGGCAGAATACTGCAGGTCTGCTTGGGGAAGGGATACACATACACCTAAGCTGGACACACATCTCAGAGTTGCCCTTCTCATTATCAGCAGATGCCTACGCCCCACACCATCTTATGAACTGCCCATTCTGCCTGGTGTTCCACCCCACCATCTGAGACAGCTGGCTGCAACCAGACAAGCAGCATTCAAAGGTGCTAACAGCCAACACCACACCCTTCATGACAGGATCATCCAGACTCTGCCAACTCAATGCCTCAGGAGCCACTGGCCTTCATAAAGGTAGATAATGGTCAAAGCTGGAGTAAGTGGGTCATGAGCCAGTGGAGGAAGAAAACGCCCTGGCAGATGGCAACAACTGCCTCTCTCCTTCACTTCAACCATAGGCTGCAGCCTGTGATGAAAGGAGTGGACCCGCTTAAACCACCTAAGGACTGGTGTTCGGTGCTTTAACTGCTACATGTGCAACTGGAACCTGTGTGCTACCACAGCCTGCGAATATGGAGAAATACAAACAATGGACCATCCTGTGGAGGAATGCCCCATTCACCGCCTCAAAGGATGGGTTTCCCTCAACCTCCTGATTGACAAAGCGCTGGAATGGCTGTGGTCTGCCACATAAAATTGTGGAACTGAAGGCTCAAATGGAACTCTACACCACACTCAAGAAGCAGCCTTAGAAAAGGCATTTATCAAACTGAAGATCTCCACCTCATCTCTTTGTCATTCTTTAAAATTCTGTGTAAAAAAAGATCAGGTGAGTCACCCTGTATCCTATGCTACTCAGTGGGGAAGAGCTAATAATTCATTAATCTTACAATTACCAGTAATCATTGTGAATAAAAAAAATCATCTCTGGTTTTCTGGCACATCATCTGGGAAAAGTCTTAATATCTGGGTTATTTGGCCTCTCCTAATAAGCCTTAATCACTCGTCAAATTTAGTAATTTCTCCCATCTTAAAAATTATTTCTTTCTTGGAGGAAAAAGTAAAAATCCAAGTTAAAAATTCAAGTTAGATAAAATGCCTCCCAGATAAACAAAAACCGATGTAAACCTTCAGTTCTATCCTTATGAAACAAAGATTGGGGTTTTTTTGATGGTGGGTGGCTGCTGGAAACAAGTAGTAAACTTTCTATTCCAAACATGGTTCCTCATTCAGGATAGATTTGGTTTTCACAAAAGTGAACCAGCTTCGAAGTACTTCACTTTTAAGATATTTTGTTACACACCAATGCTCTTCTGCCTAGAAGACAGTGATATTAAAGACCAGTACGCAGGTAGAGATTCCCTTCTCACATGTTAAAAAGGTGGGGTTCCCCTCCAATTTATCAATGCACATATACAACATTTTGACAATGGGGAAGTCTCCCCTGGAATTCGTGAAAAGAATTTAAAGTTATACACTGGATGAATTACCATTTGGTACTTTTTTGGGCATCCATCTTTAGGCAGAGCAATTGATCTTGGAAACAAAAACAAAAAACAAAACAAACACACTTCAACAACCAGAAGAAAAAGTTCCAGCTGAAGTTCAGTTATAAACTGATTACATTATCCCATCCACAACCCAAGCCTGCCCCCCAAAACAGTATTTTGAGGTTTTTAAACAGATACATGTGGTTGTTTTCTTTTGGGGGTGGGGGCTGGAAAAAGCAGTCCCACTACCGAGGAAACCATTTTACCTACAATTGTAATGACACAGTAGTGATCAAAAGAATTAGACATTTGTAAATGGTAATGTATAGAAGGAAATCCTACAAACACATTGTTTGGAGAGCCTAAAAAGACCACAGTATAATGAAAAACAAAATATACAATTGGAAGCAGAGATCAACAAATCAAGTATTTTTAAAGTACCTTCCAAAAATCTCCCGGGCTGGATGGTTTTAGCATCAAACTATCAATCTTTTCAAGAAATAAAGAATGTACTAAACACTTCAAATCTTGTCTCATCCCCTTGAAGAGAGACTATTGCTCAATTTATGGTCAAAATCCAACATAATTGCATGCCTTAAAAAAAAATTCAGAGCAGTGCAGTTCATATTGGCCAATACAATCAATCTAGACAAAAATACTGTCACTAATTTTAACAAATCAGTGATCTCTGACCAGTGAAACTTAGTAGTGGAAAAGCTAATCTGGCTTTATTTCAGGGGAAGTCACACATTAGGATTCTTGGAGGACATTTTTGTTACACTAGAAAAAACGTACTTTTGGATATCAATTTGCAATCTCTAACTGGTCTACATTTCTTCCTGTACACTTCTGTACCAGAATTCCTTTTGATCCGAGAATTTCTCTCTCAAGAGCAGCATAAGGCAAGGGCATTCGTTTTATCACCATTTCCATTTGCTCCAGCCATTGCACTGCTCGCAACAGTTATTCTTCTCCAGAGTGTCAGTGTATCCAGGATAAGAAGATCTATGGTGAAAAAACTTCATTTTTCCTCCATATTTTCAGAGTGATTCTAGGGTAGAGTGTTGTCTGACCTTCCAAGGAAAGAAACAATCCGGTATCCTGACATGGTAAAGGCATGCTAAACGATAATCAGTGTTCATCCACTAGGTGGCACTGTGTAAACCAACTCAAGCCATACCTGGCAAAGCATTAAAGGATCTTATGATGAACACATCTGGTGTGTAAAAGCAAGCTCTATCGCCTACCCATATTTGTTACGGAAATACATGACAGGTATCAGACTTCTAGTTCACTTCCTGGACATGTAGCTACTAGGTTTCCCTCCAGGACATGAAGGTGTCAACTCTAATAAGTGGAATACCAAAGAACTGTGAGCTATTAAAGATTTTTTTCCAGGGCATAACATTACCAGACTTGGAACAGCTCAGAATTAAATTTAAATCTATCTTCTCTAGATTTCTAGCTATATTACAAATTAGGCATTTCCTAAAGTTAGTAAATGAGAAGCTCCATGACAAGTACAGATCAGAAAAATATAATCAGAGGGTGGACTTACCCACATCTCTGCTATACATCATCATGGAGAAATACTCATAGGTGTATGCCCCAAATTCTATACCTTACATTCAAGATCTTAAGATTCCTCTTAAAGATAAATCAGGGCAAAAAGCATTTGAATACCCTTAGTCTGTATTTGCATCTTACTAACTGCTTGGATTTCATTCAATTCAGACTTTTCCTTCACTTGCAAACAAAACGAACAGATTTATATTTAACATGCTGCAAACATGATCACTCTCACTCATGCATTATTTATAGAGCTGCAATTATATATGCAAAATAAAGATGAGCCTCTCTAATGGAAGAGAGCATTGGATTAAAGACACAGAAGGAAGCTTACAGAAACTGTGAAATAAACATATATAGATATCCTGATTACTAAACAATTAAAAGAAGAGAAACACCTACCACTTTAGGCTCTAGAAAAACTAGACTATTTATCTTCAGGTCAATCAGTTATCCAAGGTATTAGTATTTATATTTATAACAATTAATTGGATATGAAGATTTTATTAGACAGGAGTATTCAAATATTAAATTGTTAAAGATAGGCAAAGCCAAATATTTTATATAAACAACTTATAAAGTAAGCTCCTCTTTGTAGAGAACAGAGTGTAATATCAACACAATTTGTAACTGCTCCTCTGTTTATCTGATGGCAATACAATTTTTTTATTTTTACAATATCCTCTTCCAAATAGTACAGAATAGTCAGTTCCTTAAGAAGAATTTGCCCTTAGCACATTTCCCATGAGTTTCCCTGTCAATTCCATTTTCCAAAATAAGCATACTTTCACACAAAGCTAAACTTGGAGATAAAAAGATGTGTTTCAGCTTATTTGTTTGAATACAACGTTCAGTGGCTGAAATTCTAGTTACTAAGCCTGTGCCACAAAGTTCACACTGTGGTAACATTGTTTCATTTTATAACTAAAGTGACCCAACTCCATTTTAAATTAATAGGAATATAAACTCATTGGACTGAAATGTAAAATGCTAACTGCTTTGTATCAACCCCCGGCTGGCCACCTATTGTAACAAAATCTCTGTGAAACTCACCAGCCCCAGGAGGAGTCAGCAGGCGCTAAGTACTAAAGGCAATGTAATCAGAATGTAGCCTTTGGAAAACCTGTTACTTCAAACCCAGTAAACTTCATCTAAATAGTATCAATCTCTGAGAAACTTCCTTTGAACAGTATCCATTCATGTATTGTAGCAAAATCTCTGACTCGAAACTCAGTAAACTGCATTTGAATAGTGTTGAGACATGTATTGCAATGGGTGATTCTTTGTCAGCAGCAAACAACAGCTGGACAATTAAGAAGAATAAAATCGGGTTTCACTCTGTCAGTTTCGCTGTTTTGGGGTGCAGTCCCCAATTACCCCATCGCTCTTGGAAACTTCTAATTGGCTAAAAAGTGGGCATATGGTTGTGAGGAAGAGAATATAGGTGATCAAAAAACAGGAAGTAAACTGGAGATGTCCCGTATCTTTGGAAGAACAACAGAATAGTTCTACATGTAGGCGTGATCTACCTACTGTCTCTCCCCAGCTTGCCACTCAAACCTAAGTATAGAGTGTGGGGCTGTGTAACCTGAGTGTGACAGTATTTTCCACTCAGATGTAAACCTGGGAATTGTACTAGTAGAATTGGAGTGCTGCTTTGCTGCTGACAAATCTCACTGGTGCAGCGTAAGTATAATAGTATAAGTATAACCCTATAGTGTAAGCTAGCTTTGTAAATATAATTGTACATTTGTAATTGTAACTGTGTTTTTAAGTAGTTAGATTGTTGTATTAAATAAGAATCAATGGTGATTTTTAAATTGTAATTATTGATGTATAAATTGTTGTAAGTAAAACAAAGTTGTATGCAAAGCAATCTTTGTCACTCCTTATTTGAGGGATCCATATAAATCGAACCTGACAGCAAGCTGGTTCTTGTTGTCACCTCACACACAAGACAAAAATTGTATTCCTATTGTACATCAGGGGCTCAACATTGCAAATATTTACTAGACTGAATAGTCTAATTGATTTCAGACCCCAAAATGTTTTATTGGACTGGTGCAAGACTGTGTGAACGGACCCAAAACTTTGGGATGCCGAACACCTTTTCAACATGTACAGGATCATTTTTCCCTAAATCTCAGGGAACTGACGTTCTGCTCTTCTAGCCTTCAGTTAGACCCACAAACTTAATAGTCAAAACCTGATGGCATTATTTGCAGACCTAGGATCTCAATCCTTCAAGCGCTTAAATCCACAGTAAAATTCATTGAAGTCAGTGAAAACTATTCACATGCTGAAGATTAAGTACATGTATTGGTGTCTGTAGGATCAGGGCCTATATTTGGTCCTTTGACTTATTTTGTCAGAGCAACACTGCTTTTTAGATGTAGGAGAAACTTCTCAAAGCAAAGCACCCAAAAAAGTAGTCTTTGTCTGTAGTTCATCTGTGTACATTTGGAGTCTACAGTGGCTATAGTTATTTGTAAATTATACAATCTGTGGTCCAAACAATCTTTCAATATATGCAAATAAGGAATACCACACAGATTCCACACAAGACAGTGTTTCACTGGTGGCCCTGGACTGCACATTTGGATGGGAGGATTTTTCTCTAACCTTATATTTGAATTCAGTTTATGATATTCTAATAAAAAGGTGTCATGGGTTTATTCAAGAGTTGGCGTGTCCATTTGTAATGCATCTCAGAATCTTCCACTAAAAGAAGCAAAAAAATGTTTTCAGGCTCAATAATCTGAGATGCCAAGCACCTACAGTTCCCACTGATGTCAGTTAGATTTGAATGCTCAGCATTTCTGGAAGTTTAGCACTTCAAACTTGGTTCTGACTAGAAAGTATTAAAAGCCATTTTATTAAAACATCAAATCAAGATGTATGATACCCTCACAAAACATATCAGCCAAGTCATGTATCTAGATTAGGAAATATACCTGTGTACATGTATACACACACACACAAAATGTAAGTTAGGAATAACAAGCTCACAAAATGCACTATAGAGATGAGAATGTAATAACCTACAAGACCAACTCAAATGGCTTGATATGAATATACAATTTTTAACCCTGCATACAAGTTCAAGCAATTTTATTTAATGGACTGAGGAACATTCTAACGACTGAAATCGATACTAAAAAGGGAATGTCAGAAAACATTTGCAACAAAATTTACCAATAGTTTATTCAGTGCTTTAGCATTTGGTTTTATCCTCTAACTTTATAGTGCCACCTAGTGGAAAACAGCCACACGTGTTCAATAGAAGTGAGATTCACCCCTTAAGGTTTGCAAAGCTCTTGAAGAAATGAACTCCAGAGTGGACCAATAAATCCTAACACCTTTCTTTCCATGAGCAAACAGAAGTCTACCCAAACTGAGGCCAGCCTTTAAAAGTCAGCCCTAATGATCTCGGAACAGTTAAGGGAGCCCTCTTCCCTAAAAATTCCTGGTGACACAGTGGCCCAGGTCTTTATCTCTCTTTTACTCCATTAGGTGTAACAGGCCGGATAATTTGGAATGGCTGCAATAAAGAAAAAACCCCACTTTTCATGCTGACACAGGGCAGAGAACCAGAAACGAGGTAACTCCCTCAGGTAGCCAAACCTCAGCAAGAAATCTGGAGGCACGTTTGTCAGGCTGTTTGATCGGAGTGTGGTGTTAGGCTAACCATCTAGTGCCCCTTTGTGAAGTGAACACAGTCCGTGGTGGCTGCTCCCACACAGGGTTCAGACGGCCGGTACCCGAGCCGCTCCAGTCCAGTGGAAAGGGACCAGGTCTGCAAAGCAACATGCCTGCCCACGCGATGCCCGTGGGAGAGGCTCATCCCAGGGGATGAGGGAGACTAACGGAAGCTAGGAGACACGTGGCCCCTCCGCCGAGTGTTCCCCGTCCAGACTTCGGCGCGGGGGTACTTGACAGTAACGCTGGAACGGCAGCAAGCAGGACTCAGCCCCTCCAAATCGAGCTTTTCCTCCCCCATCTTCCACGGCTGCCTTACACCCCCACCAGCTGACGGCACCCCGCGGGTGCGGGCTACGTCCCCCTTCCAGCCCGGCTCAGCTCCCCTGCTCCGTCACCCTCCTGGCAGCTCAGCCCTGATCTCTGCACAGCCCACAACCGCCTCCCTGCGACCCCAGCATCCTCCTGCCGCAGCTCGGCTCAGCCCCCCACAGCCCCATCTGGCTGCCGCCCCGCTGGCGGGCTGGCGCGCGCAGACGGCCCAGCGGAGCTGGGCTGTCACCTGGAACGAGCGTTCCGCACCCGCGGCTGCTCCGCGCTCGAGAAGGCCAGGCGAACCCAGCCGCGCAACGCTCCCCTTAGCAGGGAACTTTGCGGGCCGCCGTTTCCGTTGCGTGCAGAGCGCGTCTGCTCCTTACTAGCAGCGAGCTCCACTGCGACCGGCTGCTTCTCGTTGCAACCACCTGCAGGGGCGTGGCTGGCAGGGCTTAGCACTTCCCGCCCCCAACCCCCAGCCAGCCGCGGGAGACAGCGAGCGGCGCCTTTCCTTGTAAACGCGTTTTGAGACCCTGCCACGAAAAATGGATTGTAAGCGCTCATTACTACTAACCAAACCACTTTAGGTATAATTTTATAAACCGGTCTTTGCTCGGCTCACCACAAAATACGAAGCATGTTCTCCAGTTCTCAGAGGTCCCTAGCGTGCAATATTACCAGCTGTAATGATTGAGCCTGTTTTTACTTGGCCACCTGTTTTCTTTTATCCACTTACACCCGAGCCACACCCATTTACACAGGTGCTTAAAATCCACGGGACTAAGGCCAGTAAAGTGAAGAATGTGTGCAAGTGTTTGCAGAATCAGGGTATTACCATTTAGCCACATTTGTTGTGTAAATAGTTGCAAATATTGTTTCTTGACTAAAATATCTCCTGCTTCTTTAGCAAACCTAGAAGTGTCCAAACAAGAGGAAAACACATTAATCATTTAATCGACTTTCAAAAAATCTCTTTCGTGTACCGAGTTTCAGTGTTGTAAAAGAAACTGTTAAATGTGACAGAAGCTTGCTTTTTCAAAACCTACATTTTGTGCCTATACCTATATTGTGCCTATATAGGACCTATTGTGTTGTCCTATGCCAACAGAAGTGCTTCAGTGAAATTGCTTTTTAAGAACATTAAAAAAAAATTTAAGAACTTTTAAAAGAAAATTATTTGTAAAAGCGCAACATCACTTTATAGAGTTTGTAATCCAAGTATTTTAGCATCCTGCTCAGAAAACAGGAGTGAAGCTTGCTGTAAACAAATGTAATAAGCTTATTTTCATGGCCTATGATGAATATAGAGCAAAGAGGAACCAAACAAACAGAACAATTAAAAAAAAAAGTAGGTTTTCTAAGTGGTTTTAGTTTCAACAATTTAGGGTGTTATAAGATAAGGTGGTGTGGGTTTTGTTTTTGTTTTTTTTCAGTATAGGAATTTTAAGCTGATTTCATCTTTCAACTACATATTGCTTTTCGGCAGTTTCAGACTGCACCCTTTTTAATAGTAAACCAGAACAATAATAAATAGCCTACATTCCTACACAGGCCTACATGTATCTTTCAATTCTTAATTAAAAATTATACAAAATATATCCGTTTCTTGCTTCAAATTTGAAAGCAAGTATTCAAAGTTTTTGTGGACTCTTATGTATACCTCAATTGTTAGAGAAAGTACTGTTATGTCTATCAGTGCCTAAAGGAACAGATTAAAACCCAAAGTAATAAATATAACACATGTAAGGCTCTAGTTATAAGTGCTTGATGCTGACTTTTCCCATAAAGGTAGGACTATATGTATGTGTTCCCCAGAAAAAATATTTTTTTAGAAATGGGGGTTTCAGAATATCAGTAAAAAAGCCTGAATTTACACAAGCACTCCCTCTTTTTTAAAAAATGTATTCTATTTTTTGTAATAGAAATGGACTATACCAACCTCTCTCAGAAATGCCACACAGCTGGAGAATTGGGAACACGTTTGCACTGCACAAAGAGAGAGGAAAATGATACTTAATTACAGTGCAATGACATTAGAAAAAGGGATCAAGCTTACATTCAAAAGTCAAGTCCATTTAAAGTATACAGATTTAATTAAGAGAAGCATTTAGCTACCAAGTTATTCCCTCATTTATTCAAAACTGGAATTTATTCATACTTTATATTAAGGTTCCATTTAGACAGGGTTAATAAATGATTCTTCAATGTTATTGCTATGAGTTGTTTGCATTATGGTTACAAGAACGTCAGCAGACAGTGTCATAGATGGTGTTACAATCTGGGCAAGCACGTCTATTGTTAACAGCCCCAAATCTTGGGCCCCATGTTTTTCTAAGCACCCAGTCTGAATAGTGACTGATCACTGTTGCTAGCTCCCAGTCTCACAGGCACTTGCAGGTGCAGGCTTAGTGTCTGCCCTTCTTCTTGGGCAATGGGACCCTGCAATCCAGCCACTTGAAACAACCCCAAAAGTGCCTCAGCCTTCCAGCGGCCCCTATTGCATAGGCACGTTCCCCCAGTCGACCTGGCTGGGGAGCTCTGGTACTTTGATCAAACCCTTCGGGGATAACATAGCAGGAAAATAAGCAACACAGGCTTAGCAAAGAAATTTTTAACCAGTCACAGGCTAATAGCAAGAAAGTTAGTTCTATCAAAATCAAGAATCCTGAAATGCAACCCCCCTTCCTCCAATCTCTCCCCTCCTGGGAGTTGTGACGTGGGTCAGCCTCGTTAGACCAGGCAGCCTTTCCTGCCTTCTTGGCTTGGTCCTCTTGCACATCCTGGTTGTCTTCTTTCGGAGAGAAGCACCCCTCTTTTAAAGGTTTACCATATTTCTGATTTTCTACCTCTTTCACGAGCCTCCGTCCAGGTGGATTTTTCAAACAAACAGGTAATGTCCAGGATTTTTGCAGAGCAGATGCTGCACCACAGAAACAACCCTCATTTATCTGCTTCTGATCAGTCCCGCCTCTGCATCGGATTGGTCCATCCCCTTGCAACAGCAGCTGCCTGATCCCACCAGGCCTGGTGGAGGGGGCAGGGAGTCGCTGACTGATGGCTGTCACTGCCTCCAGGGCTTGTGCTAGGCATTCAGCCATCATGATGGGGAGTGACATTGCCCCCCCCACCTCCAGTGAGTACCCTCACCACAGGTACTGCCCAGTTTCCCTCCCCTCCTGCTCTTTACCCTGCCCTTGAGCATCGTCCTCTTTTTGAGAACCTGAAATATAGTAACCCTCCTCTTTTAAAACCATCTGTCCCTCCTTTGCGCCTGTATTTTGGGCAGGAGAGTTTGGCCTAAAAAATGAATGATCTCATCCACAAAAGATCATCCCCCATGAAGATTACAATACAAAGCAAGTTTTGACTTACTGAAATCTAGAACAACTGAGAACTATGTATAAAAGCCACTATTTATAGATGGGTACTTAACAGAAACCATGACCTCTAACTTTTTATTAGGTGAGCATTCAGTCAAAAATCTTGCACAAAACAGAGGAAGACTTGGTACCTTCCCCAAAGAATTTACATAGTAAATTACAGACATACAAGACAGACCCACAAAGCGCTGTATCACCAAAAGATGGTCAATCCTCACAACCTGTATGTTTTCTACCACTCTCCCTTTTTAGTGCATGACCAGTAAGAGGCTTTATAAAAGAAATGTATATTAAAATTGTATATGAACAAAGAGAAGGTAGGTGCCTGGAGGACAAGTACAAGAAGCAGCAAGGGTAGAATTTTCAAAAGTGACTTAAGGCTCCCAGGTCGTTTAGGCTGTTTGCAAATTTTACTCTCAAGTCTATTCTCCATGAGCGTACCATTTTAGGGGGAAGCCAGTGGAATGGTGATGAACAGGACATTCAATGGAAGAATGATACGACACCAACTACCATTGTCACAGTCTTTTGCACGGCCCTTAGGTGTATTATTTTAGTGCCTACGAGCCCTAGTTATAAACCAGGACCCCATTATCTTAGGTACTGTACATACAAAACAAAAACAGTCCCAGCCCCAATGAAATTACAATCTAAATATGACAAGACTTGCAATTTCTATTCTGTTTGTTCCAACACAGATAGTGTAAAAAGTAATTTATATTCTTACGTCTTCATTTGATTTTTGTGGCCTGGTTGAAACAACACAGACTGCTGGGAATTTCTCTTCTGCGGTAGATACCAGGCAAATTATCAAAGCAGTATGGATTCCTCTGGCTGCAGACTCATCTGGGTGGCATGGCGAAAAAAAATCACTTTTTTGGGGAGTTGTCAGAGCCTGAAATATTTTCAAATGGGGTCCCAGCAAAAAAAGTTTGAGAACCCCTGCTCTATTACATGTTCTGAGAGTATCCAGATGAGAATATATATAGCCTACAACTAGAACATGGCTGGCTCTCCCCTGCAGTACCTTCCTCCTGTGTGAATGTGTGTGCCATTTCAACCAGGCCATAAATCAAGTTAACAGGTAAAGGCATAAAATTTGAGTGCACCAGCCTCTTGACATCAATTAGTAGATTTGGTAAATCAAGCCCAGTAAAATAATGGCATAACAGAGACCAGAAGATAGAGGCTAGATAAAGTACTTGAGAAGAGGAAAAACTAGGAATATGCCAGCTGGAGAGAATGGGAAAGAACAATTTCTGAGACAAGGTACTTCAGTAACAGATCACTGGTGTGAGCATCGTACATCAGCTGCTGCCATAACTTTCAGACTGAATGCTTTACACACTTGTACGAAGTACTTCTACATGATAATCTTGCCCAGCTCCTCTACAGAAGCATAACTCCACTTCGAACAAGAGACCTGGTGGAATATACCTTGACCTTTTTCAGAGAAGAAGCTACAGCTAACTTGAAGCTTCCTGGATGCAAGTTTTAACCACTTGGCCAGGAAGCCTTAAGACTTTCCCTAAGGTCTTGGAAAATTATGACTTACAAAAAGGTTGACCTATAGAGTAATCTAAGATAGGAGGAGGCGTTTCTTTCTTGGATTTCGAATTCGGATAGAAACTGAAATAGGAAGCTTTCTGCTTCAATTGAAATTCTGAAGCCATTTTAGAAAAGAAGCTCAGATACAGAGAAAGGACAGTTTATCTCCTTGAGTAAAGCAAAGAAAATAGACCAGTTTATCAATCTGAATTTTTGTTCATTTATAAATGTTGATCTTTGTTAACCAATGGCAGAAGCAGAGACCAAATGAAGGCCACCAAAAAAGAAAGTATTTTCATACACTTGAGAACCTAATTCAAATTTTTACACATCCATTTTTAGCAATTACAAGATTCTGAATCAACAATGGAAAATTCTTTATCCTTAGGAAAACTGTTTTAAACAGTTTATTAAATTGTCACAGTACAAAATTATATTTTGTATGGTAGCAATCCAAGCAAACTGTGAGGTGTTTCTCTCTGCAGCAAAGCAGACAAGAGCAAACACATTAAGTGTACAAAAATTAGGGTGGCAGAACCCACTCAGTAACTAAGTCCCTCAAAAAAAACGTGAAAATGAAGAGACATTGTATAGCTGAGTGCAAAGCTACACGTCAGCTGCTTTACATTGACATTATATGGTCTAGCTTTTAAACAGCAATAATTTTTAAGTACCCAACCTGAGACATCTTTAAAAGGCCTGATGTTTGGAAATAGAAAGTGCTGAGCACCCATCCACTCAAGAACCAGGGCTCTTTAAAGTGCCTCAAATTGAACACACAAAATGAAAGGATCCAAAAATCATGGCATTTTAAAAAAAATTGGCCTATGTACATTCATATGTAGATTTCATTTATGACAGTCATAGTTCAGAATGCAGGGATGAAAAGTCTAAACTGCATCTAAACTGTCAATCTGAAAACTTTTTTTTAATTAAAGTTGGCGTCAACGCACTTCTTAGAACATGTTTGACACGGAGGATCAGATCAGTGGCCAATCTACAATTCTGTCTTTGATCATTGCTATTTTTAGATACTTCAGGGGAAGGTGAAATGTACTTCATGGTGGACAACTGTGGAATAATCTGCCCTAAAAAAGGTTATTTCTTGCTAAACCCAAAAGTCCCATATAGTTTTATATAATTATTTTATCATATCTAATAAAATCATAGCCAGTTTTACATCTATATAAAGGTTAAATCCTTTTCTGAATTCTGCTAAACTGTTGACCTCAGCTCTTGGGAATAATGAGCGTCACAGACTTACT
>ML675624.1:30609098-30639768 GCA_007922155.1 Mesoclemmys tuberculata | reverse complement strand
TACTATGAATTGTACAATATTTCCTTTGAGATTTTTAATTTGTAGCCTTCCGATGTCATTGAATGTCTCTATGTGAAACAGAGGAAAGGAAAGTGTCCGCTTTTCCTTCTGCATACAGCTATTTATTCTGCATACTATTCTACCACCTATTTGTCGCCTTGTTAAGTCGTCTTTTTTATCTCTTCCTCTGAAAGTCTCATTTTTGTTATTCTCAGTTTTACTATATTTCAATTTTACTTTTTTACAATACTGAAAGTGAAGAAATACAAATATTTTACAAGAAAAATCATATTTTGTAAGTACTTTTTTATTTTGGATTATTCTTGCTCATCTTTTTTAAAAAACATTTTTATTTTGTATACTGAACAACACATTCTAACTGCTTGGAGATTATCTTCTTACTTTAATGAACCCAAAGTGACTTCTTTGTACAAGTGTGAGAAAAACACACATCTGGTTAACATTAAGCTTTTTCAAATAAGCAAAACATTTGCCAATGTATATGCTAGAAGTATTTTTCCCATTTTACCCTGCTTATGACTTCTACTGGCATTTGTGTTGTAAACAGCTTTTAAAAGATGTGGCTTTTAAAAAAAAAAAAAAACATAAAACATATTCTTGTTAAATCAATGGTACATAAATCTTTCAAAAAAAGGATTTCTGCTTAACCAACATCAAATTTAAACTGGAAAATCTTTCAAATATGCCCGTCTGATGGCTCATGAATAAAGAACCATAATTTCTATAGAGTGGCTTTTGATGCTACTAGGAAGGAAACAATCTACCCTAATGCACTGCTTGAAACTCACTTATTTAGCAGCGGCTGAAGAATACAATAACCACAGTGCTTATGAACCTGCAAGTACTCCTACATTTTGGACTTATACCACTGAAATTTGTGCATTGAGCTATGGATGGATTATATAAAGAACTTTCATAATAAATTTAAAAATAATCAGACTATGTTCTGGTTTTAAATGTTTATCAGAAACATATTTTTCTACCCATGTGGTCAACAAAAAAAAGTTAGTTTTTCAAAATTTTAAACCATTGGTTTACCTTTCCTTCAAGTTTCGGCATCAATATTTTATTTGAAAAAAAAAAAATCAAAGTTCCATCTGTTTGTTTTTTTTCCTGCTTAGTTAGACCCAAAGAAATCAAGTACCTTTGACTGGAGGACTGCAGGGGGTCGGAGGAGAAAGAGTGATAAAATTTATTCATAATATACAAGTATAAAAATATGTTGCTTAGGATTCAGTATAATAATTTAATAACTTTTTGCTATTTCATAAGTATCTGGGAATGGAACAGATACATGTCCTGATCCTGTCACAAGAGGTAGAATGCCAGCATTTGGTACGACGTTCCAGGAGAGAGTCAAAGTGACATTTCTGTTTCCCCTGTAAAATCAAAATGGATCATCAGTCGAAATACTCACAGCTTATAAAGACATAAGTTACCTTGAATATGAATACTTCTCTGTGATTTAGAAATAACAGTCATTTTAATTTTACACAATTTCCATTCTTTTACAATATTTGCACAAAACTATTGCATGGAATATGACCTAGAGTCCATGTAATGACTTTCCTGCATAGTGAAGGGTTCGCCACACCTTGCAGGACAGGACTCTAGCTCTGCAGGCACAGGCTGAAGCTTGGCAGACAAGTGCTGTCAGCCATTTGCTTTTCAGCCCACTGAACTGGGGGTAGACCCTGGAGGTCTGGATCTCTGCCACATAAATCTCATCAGCTGATCTATGAAGATGTAACAGCATTGAAATAATTTAAAATTTAGAAGAACGTAATGAGTTGTTAAATATACATATTCCCCCTTGTCTCTTTCTTTCCCACTCCTACCTCAGCAAAACACAAATATCAAAAGTACAGAGAAGCTACATAATAAACCTGATTTACTCACTTGAGACCATTTCCATCATCGAAGAAAAAGTATTTTGATTTCATGTCTTTTAGTAACAGCTTTGGATTATCGCCTCTTAAAATGATCTTATCCCAAAGGACAACCTGGTTCAGGGCCTACAATTAAAATTAATCAGAGTTAACACAATGAAGAATATCTGATCACTGGAAGTTACAAAGGATTACTGATTCGAGAAACTGAGGTTGCAGGACATATGCCTGCAATAAAACTAAGTTTAACAGAACTATGTCTGATAAAAAAGGGTTACCACTAAAATATTTAAATATAGCAGAGATAACAGATCTGACAGACTCTTATTTTAAGGACAGTAGATTTTAGAGACATACGAGTAAAAAGTCTGATGGGTGAAGGATACTAATTTTTAACGGCAACACAACTGCAAAAGTAGAAGTGATTTTAATAATATAATTTGTATTTGGACATTGTCTCAAGAATGAAAGACTTGAGTTGTACTGAACTTGTACCGTACCATTTTCTTCAATATTTTCACTGTTTTTATGAAAGATTACTGTATTCAGATTTATAAGTATAATTCCAAAAGAACAAGTGCACATCTGTCAGGTGTCCTGAATTCGTAAGAGTTTGTACACATTTCTTCTTAACTAATTAGAGGAGCAATGATGATCTGCCATTTTGAGGTTACTCAGAATTTTGTCTGGTGTCTTCTGATGCAATTTGAACAAGGGACTAAAAATATACCATCATAATGTTCCAATTTATAAGAGATGACTGTTTATAAACTGAACTTTTGAGATCTGAACAAGATAATGGACTCCTAGAGCCAAACTAATGAAACGGAGAATTCTAAAAACTTCTTCAGCAAGCACAGTTGTGCTACCAGCATAGATGGAATATTACTTTATTTAAATGGCCATTAAAAACAGATTAGGTGGTGACGTAGTCTTGAGAATTAACTTTAAAAATCATTTGAGGAAAATTCTGACCTTTCTACAGTGTAAGCTTAGCTGTATCAGTCGAGACAGTTGACAACAGCAGTTTTAAGTAACAATGGCACCGATCAGCTATCTAAAGTTGTATGGCATTTTAGTTGTGTCACTACTTCAGACAGTCACTAGATGCAACATTTGGAATGCTTACTGTTAAACTATCAGCAAAGCAAAATTCAAAGATTGTAGGAATAAGTCAAACTAGTGTGAAATCTTTGTACCATAATATTTCCTATGATGACTAGAGCTTGTTAAATAAGTTATACCAAATAATTGTAATTGTTTTAATTTTCTATTTCGTACTTACATTGTTTTTTGTTGAATATTCTGCAGATAAATACAGAAATAACTGTTTAACATTCCAATCAAATATAGTCTGCAGATGTGATCAAGTTAAGGAAAATGGTATACTATACTACACTTGTACAATTTTATTTTTAAATATTTCTACCAAATTCCAACATAAATCATCTCATAACCCAAGTACAATATAATTAAAATGCATAAAATACTTCCTTACATTTCAACATACCTAATGTTATCTGAGCTACAGGGCATACTATTTAAAGGGTGTTCTTACAGGAACTTCATTTTTTTAAGTTAGTCAACATGAAAAAAATTAAATGTTATCAGTATCTCTTTAAAAGCGTAAGAAATATAGTCTTTGCACGTGTCTAAGAGTGCTCTATTTGACTCTGCAAGTTAGTAACCTCTCAGAATTTACTTACTAATCTATCCTATTTGGTCCACTGGAAAATATTTCTCTGCACAGGAGAGAAAAGACCTTTACTAAATTATGTTCTTTCGTATAATCACCTTGCTACTGTTAACATGACCAATTGAACGGACACACATAAGGTACATGAATAACAAAAAGGAATTAAAATACTAAGGACTTATTTTAAATACACAAGCCAATCTCAGAACAAGTTAATCTACTTAGTCGAGCCAAAACATAAATAAAATACCTGTTAATTTCAAAGACTTATCGCCTCTGTCCTGACTTCCCAAGAGTTAAACATTTCAGAGGTGTACATGTATCTTGAAAGTTGCTATACTTCAGCTATAGATTTACATTATATTATTATTATAGGAAGTGTTGGTAGCACCACATATTAAGATTGCCTAACAGTTCCAATTATAATACCCAATTTTCAGTTGCAAAGCTGGACTTTCCTTGTAATGACTGTTCCTGTCCCAGAGCTGCTGGGAACTAGATCATAGATCAGGGAAGCTGTCTCTTCTGTGCTCTCAATAATTCCCCCCCTTACTGACACAAAGCAAGCAAGGAAGAGGAAGCTGTCATTCAAATGCAGAGGGGATAGAAGCTGGAGTGGGGAAAAGGAAAGGAACAGCCTGGGACAAGAAGTCTGGTGAGACTAGTAGTGGAAGGGCTTGGGGGTGGGGGACGGCACGCAGGACTGGGGCGGTAAGAATAGTGGGAGCTGGTCAGGGAAATAGAGGGATACTCAAACACTTGGCTTGGGTGTGACCACTGAGATCAAATGAGAAGCTGTGGAACTAAGGGATTGAGGGGAGACATATTTTGCAAAGAGCTTGGGCACAGAGGGAGAACTGGGACTGGCTGGGCAAAAGAGACTGGGATAAGGAGCCAGGAAGGAGGGGAACAGAGAATAGAAACCATTAAGAAAGCAAAGAGGAAAATAAAAGAAACACAAAAAGGAGAGATGAGCAATCAAAGATAGAGGGAAAGTTGAGAAAGGAAGATCGAGAAAAACAGAGGACAGAAGTTCTGATAAAATTGCATATGTTGTTCAATAAATTATTTCCAAAGAGCAATGCAAAATGCAACTGATATTTAATATTTTAGTAAAATAAAGGACTATGTCTGCCCTCTATTTTTTTTTAAACAAAAACACTCCCACTGACATCCATGGGTATTATAGGTCCTTAACTTTGTAATCTAGGCTTTCCTAACAGAATGAGTTTGAAACTGAGCATCACAGATCTTCAGATATAGAACTCACAGATGTATTGTGACAGTCAAATAAAAAGCCAGGCACTTTATCCATTCATTAAATATACATTACATAAGCAATCCCTAGGATTAACTATTTCTCTCCTCACCAACCCACACCCGTACTGAAGCTCCCCATGTTAAGCAGGATCACTCCTCCAACATTCATCATGAGGATGTTACAGCCAAAATGGTTGAGACTATCAGGGAAAACCTGAGCCTACCGCTCACTATACAGGTTTCTTCAACCACCCAAGAGCAGGCTTGTCATCTAGGTGCTCACTGAGGATCCACCTGCCTGCCCAGATTTTTCTGCAATGTCGATGTGGCGTGAAGAAGGGCCTGCAGCTGAGATCTGACACCAGTTCCTTATAACTGACCCAAACATGCATGTACCCAGCTTTATTTGTCACACTACTCAGATACCCTTCTGACCCAATTTCAAACAGGCCAGGGCCAATATGTAGCCAGCCTTCACACCTGGGACCAATAAGAGACTCCTAAATTGGCTGTGGCCAAAGTTATGTCTGCCCTCTGACCAGATTTGATGGTGGCTGGAGAACTCTGCACTTTGCTGATGAGGTTGCCAAAAACTGGCTTGGAAAGCTCTTCATCTGATAAGAATTATTTCTCTCCTCACCCAATACATTCTCTGTTCCCATTTACTTTAAGCCACTGCTTTCCAGAAATATTGTTGGTTTTCTCAAACTTTTTACTTTCTTAAGGCCTTCTGGCTTAAATGTTTGAGGATTGTTTCATACACTATGACCATAAAGTATACGGAAGCAGTGTCAACAATACAGCAGAGTTTGTATTTTAAGCGTTAGCAAAACATTAGTGTTTTCATAAAGGATATCTGCAGTAATGTCAAATGTAAGAAATCCTAGATCACTTCTTTCTCTTGGCCCAGTGAAGTCTTCCACATTTTTTCTTAAAAAAAAACAAAGAAAAACACAAAATTAGCACTTTTTTACTTATGTCATTGTACAACATTCTTACTGGTTTCCCTTGTACATTTTCCACCATTCTGATTGATTGATTGATACACCCATTTGCTGCATCTTGTCTTAATTGGAGCATTTAGGCACTGCTACAATACAAACGACAAATAAGAGTAATAACTTACAGGCTTTTTCCTGCCTATGGAGACATGGACAGCTGAACTGGATTTTACTGTGATTTTACTTAAGCATATGTAGGCATCACCAACTAGTCAATTGCAATTTGAAGATCTGCAGCAGCAAAGTTATCATTCTGGTGGTAACTACTCTTTTCAGTCATACTAACTGATTTCACATCATGAAGAACCCATGCCCCCGCTCCTCTTCCACATCTACATTAACTACCTGTTAACCCTGATTTCATATTTGTGCTTCAAACACACATTTTAAAGTTCTCCCTTGGCACATACAATCCTCAAAAAAAACAAAAAAACAAAAAAAAAACCAGACCAACAGTACATAGGTTGAAAGTTTATGCTCTCTCCACAATATTAAATCATCATGAAGTTTAGTATCCATCCATGTTTTTATTAAAATCTGTATTTGGAGGGACCTGCAACTTGGCTGTAATAAATTTCATTAGGAATAAAAGCTGAAGGATAACATCAGATGACAAGAGTTTTCAGACTGTTGACTAATTCATGGCCGACAAGGAAGCCTAAAAATCACATAATCCTATTTTATTCAAAACCTATACCATTAACAATGCCATAAATCGGATCAATTTCACTACCAAAACTTCAGGAACTTTGAACTTGGCAATATTTGCTCCAGACTGAAGCGGAGCTTATTAAAACCTCAGTGCATAAAAAACAGAAAACTGAGCTCCCTGAAGTTTAAAAAAAAGTTCACCACATTGATTGGTGCCTTTCTTACCTCAAAAAGAAAGAAGCTAAGAAAACCCTAGGCTTTGTTTTGAAGACTAGCTACAAACTGTTCCTTCCCTTCCCGCAAACTAACATGGCCACAGTATTTTAATGAACATACATTACAAGTGTATTAGCCTCTCTATCAAACTCTTACACCAAAAAACCCCACTCTCAACTGGGGTTTGGCCCAACAAAACAAGTGACAAAAGATGCAAATAGAGAGATCCTCTTACTGCTTCAATTGGGTTACCAGTTTGGTTTTAAAAAATGTGGCTTGCAGAGATGAAAGACGTTTAACGCCATTTAAAGTCTGTCAATATGTATTTACAGAGCCAATCACACCTTTTAAAAGGAAGATGGCCTGTTGAAAAGGGTCTAGCATTAAGTCCCACAGAAACCAAAGAAGGAATCTGAATTCAAAAGCGGACCTTCCCCCACAACATGCCTTGTGAAGCAGGAGTCTTGGTGTGTGCAGCTGTGCAGCCTATTCGCTGCCGGCCGCGAGCCTTCCCACGCACGGCAGGGAGGAGAAAGGACAACTGTCGTGTGCTTCCCTCATTGGCCCTGGCGGGGAAGGGAGCGGGCCGGAAGGAGCTGCAGGGGCAGGCACGGGCTGTACTAACTCAAGGCCCCAGCTGCAGAGGAGCCGGAGGGGGCGGACGGGGCACGGATGAGACGTGTGTAACGGCCCCTAAAGCAGCCAGGCCAGTGTCCTCAGAAAGGCCCTGGCGCTCAGCCACAGCCCCGCGGGCCCCGGTCACAGGTGCTGGATGCGGGCGCGGCCCCGGTCACCCTCCCGCCGCTCCCCCCCGGGCCCCAGAGCGCCCCGCGGCTCGGGGCAGGCCGGGGCGGGCCGCACTCACAGCATGACCCGCGAGACGGCGATGCCGACGGGCACGCTGCGCTCCTTGAAGGCGGTGGTGATGAAGCAGCCGAAGGTCAGCGCCGCCATGACGCTGAGCGAGAAGGCGAAGAGCGAGTTGGCCCGGGACAGCACCGTGTTCATCTCCCCGCCCGGCCCGGCCGCTCAGCCACGCAGGCCCCGGCCGCCCGGCCCCTCCCCTCCCTGCCGCAGGCGGACACCGCGGGCAGCCGGCTCGGCAGCGCCCGACGACGCGGGCAGGCGGCGGGGCTTTCCTCCGGGGCCAGGCGCTGCCAGTAGCGCAGCAGCGTGAGCCACCGGCGCAGAGACGGGACGGCAGAGAGAGGCCGGAAGCGCCTGAGCCCGCCCAGCCAGCGGGGAGGAGCCGCGTGGCCGCGCCACCGCCGCCCTCCCGAGGAGGCGGGACATCCTGTCCCGGCCCCTCCGCCGGCCGGACCGCGCGCGTGCCCCAACCGCCAGCCCGCCCTGCCCCGGGGTCCGCCTTCTACCCAGCGCCGCGCCGCGCTCAGCCCCTCGCTGGATCGTAGAGCGACCGTAGCTCTGCTTCCACGGCCTGCCCCTGTATCGCTAAAGACCAGCCGCTCTCAGTCCCTTGGGCTCTGGATGTTCTCTCCTTGCCACATTGATGGCACGGTCCTTCCTCTGGCCAGCCTGGTTGCACGGTGCTTGTTGGTGTCTGTTACCCACTCCAGCTTTGGTCTGGCGATAAGAGTGACCAGCCGTCCCCAACAGTCCTGGCAGTTGGGGGGTGGTCGTCTATAGGTGTCTGTTACCTCCACCCACGGTCCTGATGTTTCACACTTGCTATCTGGTCACTCTATCTGGAAGTCTGCTGACATTGCATAGTTCATCGTGCTAAGGTCGTCTGCTAGGCCTGGCCTGCAGTAGGAAAAATACTTCCAGCTGACAACAGGTGTCAGCACCAGTTCAGTTCAGGTGTAAAGCAGGAAAACTCTCAGTGCTGTCAGAACACTGTGGTTAAGACTTTAGTGTAGCCGGGCTCCTACTGTGGCGGGTCTGTGGCAGTCAAACCTTCTGGTTTATATTTGATTTGCTGTTGGTTTGATGTTGACCTGAGCATTGTTTGATTTGGGTGAGGAGTTGTATCATAGTGGTAGGTGTTTAGTGTTGTTTAAGCCTTCCAGTGGTGTCACTGAAACGTGGATTTTGTTTTCAAAGTGCACAAAAAAGTTTCTTACCCATTTGGCAGTGGTAAGTAGGAAACTTCCTCTGTAAAGCTCTGGGATTTAAAAAGTCTAGATTTCTAGCCTTTCTGATTGCAAAATATTGCCAAAAAAAAAAAAAAGTTGCCAAAATCTTTCAAATGTGAAGAGAGGCTATGCTATCCTGTGTCTCTAGACCAGTAGTTCTCAATCTATTTACCACTCTAGGCTGTATATGCAGCTCTCTATATGTTATGTGGCGAATCCACACAATACATACACTACTTGTATGGCCCTGAGGATGTCAGGTGCTGCAGCTGTGTGCTGATTGGGCCTGGTGTTGAGAACCCCTGCTGTGTAGACAGACTGCTTCAGGGGGGGTCTGCTGTAGCTTATAGCTTTCCCACTACACATCAGTGAAAGTAACAAGACTGATCAATTTCACTGCTCCTATTTAGAACCCTATGGGTAGAAATGAAATAATCAAGTATGATATCACATTTTCAATTTGCTGTTGTTTGGGAATACCATGAGCAGCTGGAGAAAAGGACTCAAAAAAGAAGCTGTGGAAAGGGTATAATAGTGAAATCTCTCCTGGCAGGAGTCAAGCTGCTGTTGGGTAGGCAGATGGCCATGTGGAGTTCTCTCTGTGAACTGCATAGGGAGTTCTCTGCTTTTTACCTCCTCCTCAGCCTCACTTTGTTTCTCACTGTGGAGCTGAAGAACGCAGACAATGACAGGAGAGCACTTACTTAGCTGGAAGGGAAATTGTGGGCAAGGGTTGCTTCCCCACTCCTATGAAGAAAGCTCAGCCTCCTCAAAGGAGGGATGCAGAGCAAGCAGCTGTTGCCATATTCAGAAGTAAAGAAGATACTCTGGAAAGAGGTACTGGGTATGGGAGAATTGATTTATTTGAGAGGGGAGTACAGTGGCACAGGTTTTTCCCCTGGGCTAACATGCTTAGTCCTCTGGCTGGTAAGTGTGGGAGTGTTGTTTTTTTTTTAATTCCTGATTTACAACATATATCAAATTAACTTAACATCTTACAACAATATCTCATTCACCACCATCAGCACACTAGATAGGAGATGAGCCCCCAAACGTTCTTGGCTCCAAAATTGCCTCTAAATATGCTTTGGAGCCAAAGGCAGCCCATTCTTGGCATCGAGCTAATTTGCTTTTGCCCACTACATAGCATACAAAGCCTTGTAAGGTAACGTCCTTTAATACGTCACTGGTTTAGTTGAGACCTTCACACTTCATTGTGCTTTGCATTCTATGGCAAGATGCCTGTCTCACTGATCTACCTCACTGTGGTTTTATCTCAGTCCCTGAGTCAGTTCCTTGTTCTCTGTCACTGTGTATTTTTATGTCTCTTGTCAAAGCACCAGAAGCTTTTAACTAGAGTTTGTCATTCCTTTTCTCAAGCCATGATATGTTTTTGCTGGGTCTGTCATCACTTAACTGATACCATTCTTAGGAGAGGGACTTTAAAAAACAAACAAACCCCAAAGCATTAACAGTAGGATAGCTACCATGCCATGTGACTATGGTATAATCTTTTAAATCTAACCCATGTCATAACATTGGAGCCAAGAAATAAAAATTAGTCACTTACCAGCACCAGTTGCATCTTTATTATATGGTATCAGAAGTAAACTAAATCTTTGGCAAAAATAGGTTTCTCTCTCAATCTGGAGGATAACCTGACTGAGAATTGGACGATAGTTTCACACTTTCCTGGAAACAAGTGGTATAGAAGAGAAATCAGATAGGTTGAAATCCTTCCTTTTGCATGTGGCAGATCTCACAGAGTTATTGGAAATGTATGATATTCCAGTGGGATCATGAAGGACTGCAAATTGCTAGACAAAGTTATTAAAAAGGTCAAAAATAATTTGATCCAAGCGAAAATGTTACTTTACATTAAACCATATACAAGATGAGACCATTGTCAATAATCTTAAAGACCTACTAAGTAAAACTGAATAAGTTAAAGATTCATGTAATCCAGAAGATTTTAATAAGGCCAGCAAGTGCAAGAAAAGTTGTGGAGGTCATGTCTTGGCTTCAAAATGCCAAAGTAGTATCAGTCTGGGTTGCAAGCCAAAGCTTTTGGCAGCCCTTGCTTGAAGCAGAAAATGTAAAACTCTTCACCTTCAAATCTCCTTTTCATAGATTGATATACCTCATGTGCAGAGACAAAGCATCATATCCTCAATCTTTCAGAATCTGGAAAGATTGGAAGTAATTGGTGATCTCCTGATTTTTGGGAAGAAAATAATTAACACAATGAAAATATGTAATGTTCTGCAGTTTCCCACAGAAAATAACCTTAAATTGAATGGCAATAAATGCCAGATAGGATGGACTAAGTGACAGAGGAATTTGAATGGACCCGTAAAAGGTAGAGGCAATTGCATAAATGGAAAGACCTGCAAAACAAGGAGACCTTCCAGAGATTTATGGACATGATAACCTATCTAAGCATATTCAACTCTAAATTGTCACAGTTAAATGCTCTGATGGTGGTTGAGCTCACAATGATGCTTGACAGGATAGAATATCACCCAGGATGATTAGCAAGCATTAAGGCATTAAAAAAAGTTGACACGGGAGTACAAATACCAAAATATTTTGAAATTCAGAATGATCAGAAGATCTCAGGTAGATTAAAACTGTCCCTCTACAAATGGTAGCCCTGTGGTATTTCATTCTAAAGCAGTGATTAAGACTGAAAAAGAAATGTTGGCAATTTGCAAATAAGCCGTGTTACAGAAAGCACTGTGCACATTCCTAACTATGCTTCAAAAAGTGATCATGAAATTGCAGGTACTTACATATGAAATAACCTTGTATGCAGCTCCTTATTGTGGACATCCTTTCAAGACTACCTATAAATAGCAAAAGCAGTTACCTGTAGGAAGAGGAGTTTAAAGTAAATAGGATGTCATTTATTTTATGTTTATACAGTGCCTAGCACAATAGGGTCCCAAATTAGAGTGGGTCCCCTGGGCAGTACAGTACAGTACAGTAGATGTTCATTAGTATTAACATATTGGTGCCCTTTTGCTATGTTCTCTCCCAGGCGGCTGTTGATGTTATGGAGGGGAGGTGTCCACAATTCACGGTAGGGAAAATGTTGCCAGGAGAAATGTTGCTCGTAAGCAGTGGTTGAACTTACAAGGAGTTGCTGCAAACAAGCATCTACTGTAATACAGCTATGTATGACTAACATATTCCTCATTTTTTAAAACAAATTGACAGGTTCAAGTGAGAAACAAATGACCTAACCTTATGACAGAACAATCCTGATGGATAGGCCGCAGAAAAAACGCTTGCACTTTCAAGCTTAAAAATGTACAATCTGAAAATCAGACCATGAAGGGTTTCAACTCAAATTAAATCTACAGTAGAGAGATGTACTTATTAAATACTGTTTGCTCCTCTAGAACAAATGACCAACCACAAAGTGCTCCAAACTGCTAACAGGTGTACTAATACTACTTGGATAAAACTGTGCCAGTGGGGTAAGTACTGTTTTAATCTGAACTGTTTGCTTTAGTTGCACCGTGGATGCATACTAGCTGAAACAGTTCTAGTCTTCTCTCTAATGTCTCAGTGCACTGGTGCTGTATTAAAAATCTTCTAGAATAAAGTAGTTTTGAGAGTTATGCTGCAATAACTATCCAGAGAGCATTATAACAAGGGTTCTTAATGTGACTCAGAATGGTTAGTGTGGATATGCTTAACCATTTGCTTAACCTAGTGCAAAACAAACAGTTCAATTTAACTACTCCAGTTGTCCAACACAGTCGAAAGTTCAGTGCCCATATTAGACTGTCTTATTGTAAGTGATTAGATAGAGTTGTTAAGTAGACCAAACACATTCATGTAATGACGTTGCTGATAGCTGGGACTGTTTGATATTAGACAAACAATTGTGGTGGAATCTGTCACCATGTGACTGGCAGTTATCCATTGGGTATAGTGTGAAGTGGTGGTACTTAAAAATATTGTTAAGTGGCATGTTAGAACTGGGGAAGCATGAAATCTAGAACTTGAGTTTGCTAACGTATTTCAGTTACTTTTTAGAATTTTGAATGTTCAAGAAATGAGAACTTTTTAAATCTCTCCTAGAAATGCCATTGGATAGTTAAATCATCTGTGAGAGTAACAGTATTGTCTGGAAATACAGTCATTTAAGTCAGAACTATGTTGTTTTTTGTCTGCAGGGATGAGTATCTACATCTTAAAGCCAACCAAGTTAGCAACAGTACTTTTAACAATGAGCAGGAACTGCATGAATAGTCAAGAGAATTAAACTGAAATTAATTTCAATCTGGAAGTGAAAAGGTAAATTTTTAATTATTTCTCAAAAATGAAAACTGGGTTGGACAAAGTCTTCTGCACCTGCCACTGGGCTCGAGCACCAAGAGAACTTGATTTGATTGAATCTCTAGTGGAGGTTAGATTTTTAAAACTATACACAAAATGGCAAAAATCCCTTAAAGTTAGGACCCAGGCAAAAGCAAATGAAGCAGATGAGAATAGAACTCAGACAAAGAAAAAGGAAAGGATACACAAAGGTAGATGGAGGGAGAAGGAAAGTCCAGGAACAATACACAAAATAATGCAGAAAAAGGGGTAGCAAGTTCTGTAATAGGAAAGAAAAACTGGAGTGAAGCCAGGAAGGAAAAAGAAGGTATAATGAAGAACAGACAGAATAATTTACATCATTAAGGTGTACTAAATAGGTTAATTGAAAATGCTACAGTTAAATATCATGTATAATAAACAGTAAAAAACTTCTCATTTAAATTGCACGAAAAGGGATTTTTAGGGATGTGGCTTTTGGTGGCATGATTTTTTGCAAGGGTTGCTAAACAGGTAGTATTCACCTGGTCTTTGCATACATATGAATGTTTTAGAGGATTTTATTGAATGTGGCTGTCAAGCTGTATGGAGTGGCTCACAACTGTGAGTGTCAACCCCAGGGTACACTGTTACAAATCAGGGCACAAACCCCAAACTCTCTGTGTGTTCTACACTTAGTTTTCACCAACCAAGTATCAAGAATGAACTCAAGCTCTATAACAGCCTTAACATGGCGTCACAGACAGTCCACTTGGGTATTTTGTTCTATCTTGACAGCCAGGCAAGCTTGCCTTTGTGATTGATAATGGTCCCTTTCACCAAAAATCACAACAATATTCAGGTTACTCCCAGTCCCAAAGGACCAGTCCCTTACTCCAGTCAATTGTACCTCAAATCTCTGACCAAAGACAATGCCTGTAGCCAACCCTACATTAAACTATCTAAAGATTTGTTGACTAAGAAATGAGAGTTATTTTCAAGGTTAAAGCAGGAAAACATACACGCAAAAATGAGTTACAGTCTTAGATTCCAAAAAGTAAGTGTCCTGTAGGGCTCACCCAGGCTGAACATCTGGACATCTGTTGCTTATGCTTAGAAATCTTTGCCCCTCAGAGTTCAAGCAACATAAAGATAACATTTTATTCTTAACAAGGATTTTTATTCCCTTTCCCTCCAGAGTTCAAACTGATGGGACAAGTGCTTGTGCATGTTTCCTTTTTCAGGGTGCGTGGGAGAGCAATCAACAAAATCTTTTGTCCACTGAAGTTCCACAGTGGCTTGTCTGGTATCTATGGGCCTTCTTTTGTTGGCGAGGTGATAACAAGACTTGTGGTAGACTAGTATTTCACACTTGGTCATGCTTCTCTCCTGACTGTGAGGCTTACAGTTTAAGAGCAAACTCTTTTATAGTTACAGAGCAAACACTTAAATATAAGTAAGATTAATACATTCAGCAACCCACACACATTACATAAAATCTGAACATATTTTTATTAATCTAATACCTCTTTGAACAATACTAACACACAGGTGAGCCAGATTAGTTTCCAGCTACACATTCATTAGTGTTCAGTGAGGGCTTGGCATGAGTTGGCACCTGGTCTGCCAGTGTTACAGCAGCCAGGGAACAAGAAGAGGTAGCAGTTTATTTGAGACAAAAAACTTATTCTAGAAAATGGCAATATATTCAACTAATATTCTTAGTCTTTACTTAACATTTAGTATCAACTGAAAAAAAAGGACATTTTAAAGCAGTTTAAGATGATGGAGGTTATTTTCTCAAAGCTGAAATATATAGATGCAAAAGCAATTTTTAAAAGAACGTATCTAAAAATACTATATTCAAGACAAACACTTTAAAAAGAATATATAGCAACAGAGGAAATAGCTGCAAGAAAATATATCAAAGTAAATGAGCAGTGCATTCCTATGGCATTAAATAAGTCGATAAAGTGTTAAGTATTGGGGATTAACATCCCACAAACATAATAAAATACAAGTCAGCTAGTCACTAGGCAGAGATTATAGTTCCTACTGGGCTAGATATTGACTTCACTGAGAGTTGAGGCACCTCAGTGCCTTGCAGGATCAAGCTCTTTGTCAAGAAACCATGACTTTAAAAGAAACAGGACAATCTATGAAGAAGGCTACAATTAAAATTACTTATATAAAACTCCTTTTGTGGTTATTGGTTTTGTGTGGATACTTTGACTTTCACGTCTTTTAGTTATGTATCAAAAGTATTTAAAGAACATTTAAAGCTCATCTTTAAAGAGTTTGCTAAATGTCTGAGGAGCCTCATTTCTGCAGAACTGGCATCCTCAGAGCAGCTGTAATTGCATTATAAAGAAGAGCCCACTTATGTATAAATTATAACAGAACAAACCTTTCCAGAACTTTGGAAAGAGCTCATGGTACATAGAAATATTTCTCTTTAATGAAGGGATATTGATAGGGTGTTTTTGTGTTCCAGAGAAGAGCAACAAAAATGACTGAAGATCTAGAAAACATGACCTTTGAGGGGAGACTGAAAAAACTGAAGAAGAAAAGACTGATGGGGGACATAAAAGTTTTTAAGCACATAAAAGGTTTTTACAAGGAGGAGGGACAAAAAATGTTTTCCTTAACCTTTAAGGATAGGACAAGAGGGAAACGGTCTTAAATTGCAGAAAGGACAGTTTAGGTTGGACATTAGGAGAAGTTTCCTAAGGTTTTAGGGTAGTTCAGCACTGCAATAAATTGCCTAGGGAGGTTGTAGAATCTCCATCATTGGAGACTTTTAAGAGCAGGCTAGACAAACGTCTGTGATGGATGATCTAGATAATGCTTGGTCTTGCCATAAGTGCAGGAGACTGGACTAGATGACCTCACGAGGTCCCTCCCAGTCCTATGATTCTATGGTAAGGAAAATATAATTTCTGTTTGTTAGTGATTGAAGCGGAAATTGGCAGCCGTGGCTAGGAACATAGTGCACATTTATCCCTATGGAAAACATGCCACCTCAATTCAGTGTCAGATAACAATGTGCCAAATATAAAAAGGGATTTTCATTTGGCAGTTTCCCAAACACTCACCCATACTTCTAAGTATATTATTAGGAAAGCAATATTTATGGTAGCTGGTTGCTTAAATGTCTATGAACAAACCTTAAGAAGAAACTGAAGTATATTTTCAGAGTACATTTTTCTATCTAAAATGCATTATTTGTACATTGCTTTTTCTAATTAGTCCTGTGATTTTGCATATATTCAGATTTCTTTAGACACCCTTCCTCTCCCATAAAACTCTGCTCTCTTTAGGATAAAATTAAAAGCACAATTTTGCTTCAAGCCAGAGTGAGGGCTTGATATTTATTCTCAAACAGACATTCTCTTTCCAGCTGTCTGCCCACAGAAGTTTCTTCACAAATGGATTTCAGAAACCATTGCAGTTTTCAATTTGACAACTTAGTCTAGGAGCTAGGTGGTATAGCAAATTCATAATTTTGCTATTTTTCTTCTGGAAGTATGTATTCAAATTGTATTTTGAGTCACAGATGAAAATGTGTTTGGTGGTTCTGGATAAAGGCCTGATCCAAAGATCACTGAAGTCAGTGGGACTCTTTCTATTGAATTGGGTGGCTTTGGATCCTGACAATAATCCCTCCTGCACATTTGCCAACATTCAAAAATTCATGCAGAATTCTGCATGATTTGTAGTTGTCGTGCAAAAGAGCCAGGAGTGGAATAGAAAGATTGCTTCAGTTTTAAGATTAATATAACTTGGCAGAACGTATGAGGAACTTCACACATACTACAGTGTGACAGACTCCAGCCATTGTTATTAGTTTCTCCTTGTTATGTACATCAAATTAGAGTAAATTAAAGGAGTAACCTGACCTGATATATTTAACAAAAGACCTTTGTTAAAATTTCTAATAGAGTAGGAAGTTACAGTATACAATATTTGGGATGATAATTTCATACCACATTTAAAGAAATTAATTCCTTTTTTATTCAAAAAGTTATTGAAAGAAGTGTGAGATCCTCAGACGTTTTGTAAAGGTATGTTATTTTTGGATTGCATCTCCCTTAGAAGATTCTTGATCTATCCTGCTGCTCTTCAGTTTGTGTCACATTGTGAAGTCATTGCTTACTCGTGAGGAGTTACTCACACTAATGGAATTGCTGATCAGTGTGAGTAATGGGTTTACAGTATATGAGCAAATCAGTTCTCTTTGAAGAATCTAAGGAACGTTTTCAAAACAGGGTGAGGAGTAAACCTAGCCACATCATAGATATAAAATAACATGGTACATCATAATAAAAATGTGCATCATAGACATTAGAGATAGAAAAGACCTATTAGCTCATCTAGTTCATCTCTCTGCCAGTGCAGGATTATTCCCTATTGTATATTTTTGGTGCGTTGTCCAGTGAAATTTTAAATATTCTGAGCAGCAGATCTAACTGTAAAAGCAATGTGGGATTTGTTACTCCAAATAGCTATTTGATATTATTTCAGTTAGCAGTTATGTGAACCATACATACTAGATGCATAACAAGTATTTGGAGCAGCATGTCACTATTCCAGTCATTCCTGAATTAAAGAGACACTGAACTGGTATGTCCCGAATTTTTCCTACATTTTGTTTTCTTATCTTTGCAAAATCCATGTATTTCAGAAAAAATGCTTTACTGATAGGGTATAGTTCTAATGAAAACTTGGCATCAATCTAACATCCTAGAAACCTACCAATAATAAGGAAATGTTCATGAAGAACAGAGAGAACATATCTGGGGGAAACTGATTTCATATTCAAGGGTACAAAGCTTTTTATGGCAACACTGAGTAACAAAAGAGTCTTAAAATAATACTTTTGGCAAAGTTTTTAAATAAGTAAAAATAGAAATAACTAGACAAAATAAAATACAATCTCTGGAATGAAACAGACCCTTTAAATGGAAGAACCTTGGAAACTGTGAATCTTGGAAACTGTGGATATTCCGCACCAGTTGAATATCATCAGGCCAGCACAAGCTGTAGTGAACTCAATACTATGTACAGTATAAATAATCCTCATATTCTGAGCAGCAAGCATCATGACCAGCTGATATTTTCTTTCCTCAGGACCAGCTGTTCCTGGGAGTGCCTGACTGGAGCCATATGATCTTATCAACACATTTGAGAATTGTACCGAAGCACTGACAAAGACTCTGGTGCAGCAATGACTGTCATAGAGGAAAATCGCCCTTTTGCCCAGCAGCTCTCCAATGTTTACTTTACTATACTTTCACTTTTCTGTTTTAAACTTTTTGTGAAAATCAGCCTTGCCATCCTCAGTCATTTCTACATTGTAAAAGGGAACCGTAAAGAGGCAGCAAGGATAGCTGCTGAATTTTATGGAGTTCCTCAAGGACAAGGTATGTGTGTACTTAATTAGTTTATTGCCATTAGTTTATTCTTGTAGTTAACTATATATCTGCTAATATGATTTTTTTTTAAATATTTTTATTAAGCCAAGTAATGTTTGATTTTATTTTTTTCAGTATAAGATAGCTTGGATTACAACAGTGTTAGTTTGTTTATATTGGGCCATGTTCTGCCATCCTTAAATTAAGTAGAAATTTTCTCCACGAGTAGCTCCACACATTGAGTATGAATGGTGGAATCTGGTCTACTACGATTAGAAAATCTAACTGTTATCTCTTTTTATATTTGATATAGTTTATAACAAAAAAAATAAGGAGGAGAGTTTCAGGAGAAACATATCTATTAGAAAATGGTATTGCTAAGTTGTAAATTAATGTGGGGTACCATATAAAACTGAATTATTATAGGCAGCACTGGTATGACTCCTTTAGTGAAAATTGCCTAACACTTTCCATTATAAGTGCATATATTTTCAGTTTTCCTATTTTCAGTTGAATATAATGCTGCTAAACTTTAACTATTGGGGTGAAATTTTCTGTGCTGGGTGTCTGACTCAGGCAGAATTTTTTAGAACATTTCAGCAAAATCAGTGCATGCATTTTTGAGAACAAAATTAAGGAAAAATGTGTTGCTTTGCCCATGTTAAAGTTCTTACCACCATTTCTTTGAGATACTCTAGCATCTTCATGCTTTAGAATAGGGGCTTGAAATTTGGCAGGGAAGTCACTAAAGTGTCAGAGACAGGCTTTTTGGCATTCTCATAGAAATCCACTCATATTTGGTAAAGTTTTAAGCTTCTGAAAATTGAAGTGTGCACATGCTCAAGCAGAGAATTGTTAGTTTGGCAGTATTATTCTCCAAAGAGTCCCTCTGTCCTGAGCATGTTGTCTCCACACCATTCCTATGTGCCAACTAGACTGCACATACAGCATCCTCACAGAGTGAATGAGTATGCTTCTGCTCAGCTCAGGACTTTGGGATGAAGTTTCCTGGCAATTACATGGAGTAGGATGGAGGAAAAGAGAGTATCCTGTACCGAATGTAGTGAGGTGAGGAGCTTGAAACAGTTGCTGGGTGAGAGATAAGGACTAGGGGCAGGCTGGAGTGGATAAGAGTAGAAGGAATCAAGCTTAGAGGTATAGGGTAAAAAGGATATTTAACCATTATAGCACATTCCCTGTAGAATCTGGAATTGAACCCAGGAGTCCTGAGTCTTACTGATCCTTTGCTATCCGAAAATATCTGTGAAATCCACAAAATATGGGTCTCATCTTCCTATGTGGCTGGTCTGCATAGAGGATAAGGATTTGCTACTGTTAGCTCAAATGGCAGAGAGGTCTGCTAGTGAAGACAAGGCCTCATACTGTTTTGCTGCAACCAGCAACCCCCTGATCCTACACAACTTAATTTCTCATCAGACTTTGTCAGGCAGACCATTGCCTTGGGTAGTGGTTTCTATTGTAACCCCCTTCCTTCACTGGGTTACTTGGGAACAGGCAACACTCATCAGTGTGCAAGGGCGCCTAAGGTTTTTAACAATAAAGGAGATCCTGAGTATCCCAGTGTTGATGTGGGGTAGTTGGGAATCCTCTGTCCACCCCTCTGCTGCAGTCCCTTTATTTCTAAAACAAATTAAAATTGGCGGTGCCTCCACCTGGCTGGCCCCTGCACACGCTCAATAGTGGCTTTGGGAGCTGCCAGGACTAGACCTAGTCTAAAATTATCATAATCTGAGACATGAGTCTAATTTAACAATTGCAATTATGCAAACTAAACATCCAATTTCCTTAAATAAGAGTTAACAACCTTTACTTAACAAAATAAAGAAACATGGCATAACAGACTGAAATTAAACATAAACCACAGGGGCAGTTGAACAAACCAATTATTAAAACCAGTATTCAACTTGTCTATCAGGCATTTACAGTGCCATTATTTACCCCCACCTCTGGAGTGTGCACTCCCCCAGAGTTCAGACCCTGACCCCTTTCTTGCGTGGGCGCGCTTGAAGATCTGTAGTAGGTGAGGGCACTCTGTGGGTTCACTGCACCAGTTCAGCCCCGGCATCAGACTGGAGATTGGCAGTCCTGGCCCTGCTTGAAGGGACTGTGTCTTGGCCTCTTCTCCGTCCCTGTCAGTCTTTCTGCTGCGCCTTCCTTACAAGCCCTCAACAGCTCTGTGCTAAATCACAACATCAGCAGGCTTCCAGCACCGGTCAGAGGCAACAGCAGCTTTAGGACCTTGTCAGCAAGCAGTCACAGCAGCAGCAGCTTTGAGCCTGGGCTGCCTCTGCCTCAGCACCAAAATGGAGTCTGCCACATGCCTTTCTCTCACTCCTGAAAGGGGAAGAGTCTCTCTCTTTTCCCCATGGCATCATGGGAGTTGTAGTCCCCAGGCTCTTCCCCGCTGTAATTAAGTTGGTAGGCCCCTAAAGTACAGGGTGCCTACACTATTGTTTTCATTACTCAAGGGGCTTAACTGCTCCTTTATTTAGCCAGAACAAAGGATAGCTAGCACACCCATTGACTTTAAGCAGGTCTGTGATTGTAGATCAAAAAAGACCTAGTCAATGGCAGCCATTAGCACCTTCCTGCATGATAGTATGTTTTCATTTACCAAAAAACTTCAAAAACAGACTTCAGGGAGAAATTGCAGAGCTGGAACTGATCTGCAACTCTGACATAATCAAACTGGGTCTGAATAGAGACTTGGAATGGTTATCTCATTACAAGAAGTAATTGTCACTGTTCACACATTCTCACCTTCTAATCAATGGTTGTGAATAGGCCTCATCTACTCTAACTGAATGGACTTTGCTAATACCTACCCTCCTCGTGAATCATTAACCTTGTGTAACCCCCTTTCGTCACTGGGTTACTTTGGAGCAGGCAACACTCACCGGTGTGCAAGGGCGCCTAAGGTTTTTAACAACAGAGGAGATCCCGAGTATCCCAGTGTTGGTGTGGGGTAGTTGGGAATCCTCTGTCCACCCCTCTGCTGCAATCCCTTTATCTCTCAAACGAATTAGAATTGGCGGTGCCTCCACCTGGCTAGCCCCTGCACACGCTCGATATTGGCTTTGGGAGCTGCCAGGACTAGACCTGGTCTAAAATTATAATAATCCAAGACATTAGTCTACTTTAACAATTGCAGTTATACAACTAAACATTCAATATCCTTAACTCAGAGTTAACAACCTTTACTTAGCAAAATAAAGAAACATGCCATAACAGACTGAAATTAAACATAAACCACAGAGACAGTTGAACAAACCAATTAATAAAACTGATTCACTATTGAGCTTGCCTACCAGGCATTCACAGTGCCATTATCTACCCCCCCTCTGGAGTGTGCACTCCCCCAGAGTTCAGGCCCTGACCCCTTTCTTGCGTGGGCGCGCTTGAAGATCTGTGGATGGAGATTACTTTGTGGGTTCACTGCACCAGCTCAGCCAAAGCATCAGGCTGGAGACTGGGAGTCCTGGCCCTGCTTGAAGGGACTGTGTCTTGGCCTCTTCTCCGTCTGTCAATCTCTCTGCTACGCCTACCTCACAAGTCCAATGCAGCTCTGTGCTAAATCCTCATGTCAGCAGGCTCCCGGCAGCAGTCAGAGGCAATAGCGAGCTTGGGATCTTGTTCACCAGCAGCCACAGCAGCAGCAGCGTCGAGACCCAGCCAGCAGCTTCCAGCCTGGGCTCCTTCCTCCCCAGCCCCAAAATGGAGTCTCCCACATGCCTTCTCTCACTCCTGCAAGGGGAAGAGTCTCTCCTTTTTCCCCAAGGCATTATGGGAGTTGTAGTCCCCAGGCTCTTCCCCGCGACAATTAAGTAGGTAGGCCCCTAAAGTACAGGGTGCCTACACTTGGATTCATATATATACACCCCCATCTGATTTCGTTTTCATGTGTCTGATGAAGTGGGTTGCAGCCCATGAAAGCTTATGCCTGCAGAAATTTTTTAGTCTTTAAAGTGCTACAGGACTCTTGTTATTTTTTTTTAAAGGACAGATTAGTTCATATTGGTGAGGGAGTGGCACTATATGTGAAAGAAGGCATAAAGTCAAATGAAATAAAAAATCTTAAATGAAGCAAACTGTATCATATAATCTCTATGGATAGTAATTCCATACTTGAATAATACTATAGCAGTAGGGCTATAGCACCGACCACCTGACCAGTGTGACTAAAAATAATAATAATAATATAAATTATAGTAATTAGATGGACTATGAAAATAAATAACTAAATAATAATGGGGGATTTTAACTACCCCCATGTTGACTGATACATGTCACTTCAGGATGAGATGTAGAGAGAAAGTTTCTGGACATCTTAAATGACTGCTTCTTGGAGCAGCTAGTCCTGGAACCGACTTAAGAGGAGAAGCAATTCTTGATTTAGTCCTAAGTGGCGCACAGGATCTTGTCTAAGAGGTGACTATAGCAATAACTGAGCTGCTTGGTAATACTGACCATAACATAATAAAATATAACACCTTTGTGGACAGCCCACCATAGTAGCATTTAATATCAGAAAGGGGAACTACACAAAAATGACGAAGTTCGTTAAACAGAAATTAAAAGGTAGGTGTGCCAAAAGTGAAATCCCTGTAAGCTTCATGGAAACTTTTTAAAGACACCATAATAGAGGCTCAATTTAAAAGTATATCCCAAATTAAAAAACATACTAAGAGGACCAAAAAAGTGCAACCCTGGCTAAAGTACAAAGTAAAAGAAGCAATTAGAGGCAAAAAGGCATCCTTTAAAAAGTGGAAGTTAAATCTTATGGAGGAAAATAGAAAGAAGCATAAACTCTGGGAAGTGAAGTGTAAAAATATAATTAGGAAGACCAAAAAAAAAAATTTGAAAAACAGCTAACCAAAGATGTGAGGGAAATTCTCAAACTTGAGCCATTCCTTTTAGGTGACAAATATGAGGAACTGTCCCAAATTGAGGTGTCATTAGAGGAGGTTTTGGAACAAATTGATAAATCAAACAGTAATAAGTCATCAAGACCAGATGGTATTCATCCAAGAGTTCTGAAGTAACTCAAATGTGAAATTGCAGAGCTACTAATTGTGGTATGTAACCTACCATTTAAGTCAGTTTCTGTACCAGATAACTGGAAGATAGATAATGTGACACCAATTTTTAAAGAAGGCTGCAGAGGTACTACAGGCTGGTAAGCCTAACTTCAGTACGAGGCAAATTGGTTGAAACTATAGTAAAGAACAGAATTATCAGACACATAGATGAACACGATTTGTTGGGAATGAGTCAACATTGTTTTTGTAAAGGGAAGTCATGCCTCACCAATCTACTAGAATTCTTTGAGGGGATCAACAAGCATGTGGACAAGGGTGATCCTGTGTATATATTGTACTTAGATTTTCAGAAAGCCATTGACAAGGTTCCCCACCAAAGGTTCTTAAGCAAAGTAAACTGGGATGTCATGGGATAAGAGGGAAGGTCCTCTCATAACTGATTAAAAGATAGGAAACAAAGCGTAGTAATAAATGGTTAGTTTTCAGAACGGAGAGAGGTAAAATAAAGGTGTCCCCAGGGGTCTGTACTGGGACCAGTACTGTTAAACATATTCATAAATGAACTGGAAAAAGGGGTAAACAGTGAAGTGGCAAAATTTGCAGATGATACAAAACTACTAAAGCTAGTTAAGTCCAAAGCAGATTGCAAAGAGTTACAAAGGAATCTCACAAAACTGGGTGACTGGGCAACAAAATGGCAGATGAAATTCAATGTTGCTAAATGCAAAGTAGTGCGCATTGGGAAACAAATCCCAAGTATACATATAAAATGATGGGATCTAAATTAACTATTACCACTCAAGAAAGAGATCTTGGAGTCATTGTGGCTAGTTCTCTAAAAACATCCAATGAATGTACAGTAGCAGTCAAAAAAGCTAACAGAATGTTGGGGATCATTAGGAAAGGGATAGATAATATGACAGAAATGATCATATTGCCGTTTTACAAATCCATGGTACACCCACATCTTGAATACTGTGTGAAGATCTGGTCTCCCCATCTCAAAAAAGATACATTGGAACTGGAAAAGATACAGAAAAGGGCAGCTAAATGATTAACAGTATGGAGAAGCTTCCATGTGAGGAGAGATTAATAAGACTGGGACTTTTCAGCTTGGAAAAGAAACGACTAAGGGAATATATGATAGGGGTCTATAAAATCATGACTGGTGTGGAGAAAGTAAATAAGAAAGAGTTATTTACTCCTTCTCATAACACAAGAACTAGAGGTCACCATATGAAATTAATAGGCAGAATGCATTGTCAACCTATGGAACTGCTTCCAAAGGATACTGTGAAGCCAAGAGTATAATGGGGTTCAAAAAAGAACTAGATAAATTCAAGGAGGATAAATCCATCAATGGCTATTAGCCGGGATAGGCAGGGATTGCTGTTTGCCAGAAGCTGGGGATGGGCGATGGGGTGGATCACTTGATGATTACCTGTTCCGTTCATTCCCTGTGAAGCACTTGGCATTGGCCATTATCGGAAGACAGGTTACTGGACTAGATGGACCATTGGTCCGACCCAGTATGGCCACTCTATATGCTAATATTGTTCTTCCTGAAATTATCTCAGAATGTAAATTCTCTATTTTTTTTCTGCACTCACAAACAATATAATAGTTTGTGTTTTTGTATAATTCCTATCAGTTATATAAATTAGATATTAATATTAATATTTTATTTTATTTTATTTAATAAAATATTAATATTAATATAATTCGTATGTTATATAGAATGTGGAAAAAGTACTTTGTCAATTTAATTGTTTAATATTCCACTGCTAGTTAGCAAAGAAAACTGATAAGGCTTTGCATCACAATAGTTTAGACTATATTTTAAAGATGTAAACAGAAAAACAAAACAACTTATGGCAGCATGCAAATGAACTAAGGTTTGCTGAATGGTGACTAGCCTGGTCATCCACAATTAAAAAAAAGTATTAAACCCCAGTCCTGAAAGTGATCATCTGAGGGCATGCAGTTACATGCTTGTAGATAGATCCCTGTTGACTTCAGTAAAATACATGAAAGCTGTAGGTGCTCAGTACCTACGAAAATTTAGCAAACAGTTATTTGTATTATTGTAGTCCCTACAGTGGAGGGCTAGGAACTGTCCAGATATAAAGTAACACAATGTCCTTCCCTTAAGAGCTCATAATCTAAGAATGAAGCAAGAAATGACAATTGGGGGAAAGAGACATAAAATATGCAGTTGATGTACAGCTGGGCAGGTTTTTTTGGACAGTTTGTTTGTAAAAAATGCAAATTTGGGTTGACTGAAACTATTTGCAAATAGTTGAATTTGGCAAATAGTTTCACCTGAAAAATCAAAAGAAATTTTAAAACTTTGAAATGTAGCTAGATTTAATTATTTTTAAAAGAGTAAAAGAAACACAGAAAACAAAATGAAATGTTTCATTCTGGGTTAAACAAAATGTTTCATTTTACCCCAAATAATTGGTTTTGTTTTTCATTTTGCCAAGAAAAAACAAAAAAAGAATCCATTCTGGGTCCACGCAAAACAATTCCCCCCCCATTTTTTGGTTCAGCCACCTCAAAGTTCAGTTTGATAAGTATAGCTGAAGTTAGAAGCAACATAGCTGCCTGCGAAGGGAAAACTGAAATGATATTTTTACTATTTCCTTAGATAACTACAGAAAATGTCATTTAATAGCTGTAAATGTTTGAAACTCAACAGTGAATATAAATTCAGCAGCCGTGATCTCTGTGGTGGGGTGGAGGGAAGCTTTTAATTTAATAATGATTGCATCAGGAAATAGGCTCATATATAGAGCTTATTGAACTTGGAATTTCTATTTCATGGGAAATTTCAGAATTTGTTTTCATTCCAAATCAGAACAAAACTATAATATTTTTCAAAGTTACACACAAAATGGAAATTTCAAATATTTTAGATTAGGAAAACTTCATTTCAGAAACATTTAAAAATTATTTTATATTTCTATTATTTCACATTTCATGACATGACAGTAGTAGTGAGTAATATGATTTGATATATCATGTTATAATGTCATGATATGATGACATTGTCCTGTTACTGATGACTGTAATAATGTAGAGATAATAAGAGTAATAAAAATTAAAAATGTTTTTGTCCTGTCAGAAATTTTTGCCAAAATTGATATTTTGTGAAAAAACTGTATTTAATCAAAATGTCATTTTCTGACGAAAAACCACTTTGATGAAAAATCTTCTACCAGCTGTACTGGGTCATAAAGGTCAAAGCTGCAGCTGCAAACAGTGGTTATAGCAAGAGATTTCCACAGTTATTTTTAGGTTCACTCTATATTTTTTCTAGCTCTGGGTTCTTTTGGTTTCTATTTGGAGTTCTTTGTGGCTTAGTTTTTGCATTAAACTAGGTCCCCTTAAAACGTTAATGTGCTGCAGTATTTTGGATTGAAAATGTATGACTGCCTTGTGAAATTCAGTAACCTTGAGTATGCTTTTAGCTGTGAGCTAAAAATGTTAGAGGAGCCTTCATGTGCAGGTATTTTATTTGTCAGAAGTTAGTGAGGTGTAAAAAAACAACCAATAACAACTATAGGTGCAGTTATACCAACTACTTGGATTCAGATGCATCAGACCAGAAGTGAAGTTCTTTTGACTACATGAAATTGTGAGTATCTAGTGTAAATGCACTTCTTGAATTGTGCTTTTGTTTTTAAAGTTGTTTTTTAATTTTTTTTTTAATTAAAATTGGCTAATGGCTGTGCAAACTGAAAACAATATTCTTACAGAGTGGGTCCTATCTATACATGCTGACAGTACTTCTGAAGTATACTTGAAAATGAATGGGGCATAACTTGCATTTGTAATTCTTGGATATTGGGCCAGATCCTCAAGCTCTGATGTATCCTTGTAAAAAGAAGGTAGCTGGTGATTTGTCTTGGGTAGACAAATCTCCACTTCTTGTAGAACTGGCATAAGCCAGCTCCATGCTACCTTCTTGAACCCCTCCAACATAGGAGGAGAAAGGATTTGTGGCTGGAGTGCTCTGTGCTCTAGTGATCCCCAACTAGGCAAAGTTAGACCATCCCTGAGACTGCTCTGATTTAAGCTGGGTGCCCCCAGCTCCCCTCAGGTTCACAACAATAGTTTTAAACTATGTTAAGCACCTTTCCTGCCCACTCCTGCCTGCATGAATACAGCTTGACCAGATCCAAGGATCTGAACCATTAAATATAGGTCAGAAAACAGAAATAATGTCGTGGTACATTTTTGGAGATCCCTTGTCTGGAAAGGTTGACTGCATTTAAACCATAGAGAATGGTTAAATAGAATAAAAATTTCCTATTACCCTATTCTAACAATTTGCAATTGATAATGTCACTCAGCAACAGTTGTTAGGGGAGAAAAATAAGCACAAGGCATCTTCTCAACTCACATTCCACATAGATCATAATTCTATTAATAAAAGCCATATAACACCTTTAGTAGCTTCCTAGATACAAAAGAGATTCATTTGTAATGAAAGAAATGTTGTATGGAATACTTATTCATCACACTACTCAATGTAAGGCACCAACATTTGGCATTTTGTTTTTCATAGGTTATATATAGTCAATAGCTTAGAAGTGTTTAATGTAGTTCAGGATTCAGTGATTTGCTGGACAGTGGTGAGGCTCTTGGGGGCTCACAAAAGCCCCCTTTTAAAAATCTGCCACCAAATTGAATAAAAGGTTGAAATACAGAGATTTTTTTAATGGTGCTCATCGCCCTCTCTGGACACTGCTAAATCACTCCTGCCAGACAAGACTGGTACTCAAAAATACTTCTCGAGAGCATGTTTTGCCTTTGGAGTAAACCAGATTGCACCAAGTGGTCAAGTATTTAATAAAACAAAATTCCCCTGGGAAAGATACTCCAGGACCACACTAAAAGGGCTGCCCACACCACAAACCATTTCACTGTTTGCTATACTGTCAATATGCTCTTTATATACATTAGGAACAAAGCACAAACGTATCTGTGGATTTACAGAAGCATATGTTTCTTTATGTGGTGTTGCTTCCCTCCTTCTAATGAAGAAGTGTTTATATTTAAACATGAAAACAAAGAAATAGATTCTTTAGTTCTCCTCTTCTCTCCAAGCACTTGTACTTCTGTAGTTTATCACAAAGGCCCTGATCTAGAGAAGCAGATAAGCATGTGCTTAAATTTAACCACATGAATAACCCCATTACTTCAAATAGATTACTGGCACGCTTAAATTCTTTGCTGGATTGTGGTGTAAGAGAAAATTTCTGAGAGGCCCCCCTTGATAAAACATTGGTAGCACATAACTGTGAATATGAGATTTTTATACAGTTACATATATTTAGAAGCTTTGTGATTGAGGCCCATATATCCAGGGTTTGCAAGAATTTCTGATTTTACCCCATTTTAATCTTAATATGATACTTGCAAGCATACTTCAATAACTGAAAAGATTAAAGAAAGAATATCACAGTTCTGACAGCAGAACATTATTTATTTATAGGAAGTTTCTGATTGTCCTGAAAAGCTACTTTTGCCATATTTAGCCACTTTTAGCATCTGACATCCATGTAAATAATCTAGTGCTAAATAAGATTTTTTAAAAATAAACTATATCAAACACTGGCAGATTTATCTTCTGTTTTCCAATTTTTGTTCATTTGATTTATTAGTGGAAAGAACAGTAAATAAAATCTGTATAGTATTAGGAATTTAGGAATTATATTTGTAAAAAAAAAATCATATATTGTATATGTTTAAATGTGTAACAGTCAAGGCTTTTTTTTTTCTCTCTGAAAGCCCTGCTCCTTGCAGATTTTAAATTTAAAATGCATGGTTATTTAGTTTCTTGTTTTTAAATTTAGTACTTTGAATGTAGGTACCACTATTTGGGAGTAATTCACTGATTCAGTGACAGTTCTGATCACTGGATATTTTCTGTAACATACCATCCAGCCTGCTAGCATTTTTTAATCAAAACTGTGATGCATTAAAGAATTGGGATTTTAATTTCCCCCCATATATAAAAGGTTCAAATGCATGTCAGTTGTCCTAACTTTAAATCTCATGTGTTACTATATGCTTAAAAGAAAACTTTAGAGATTTTCTAAATTAAAGAACCCCGCAATCCTGCATTACCAACAATGACATAGGCCTGTTAAAATAAAACATTCATATTACATATTGGGAAAACCTCTTTGTTCTACAGAAACAGCCATGTTATTTGTAATTATGCAGGGAGTTCCAGAAAGCAAGAGAGAAAAAAATTCTTCATCATTGATTTCACCCAGAAAAAGTTCATGTAAATTTATTTATTTAAATATATGATGTAGTTTTTACAAAATCGGTTTTTGCTAATTTTCTAGCCAAATGGGATATTTTATAAAATAAAAGAGATTTTTATAAAATATGGATAATCAGCATTTCAATTTTTGGGCTTTCATGAAACTCTTCTCTTTAAGCTGCAGACTAAGGCCCTGGTCACTTTGTCCTCATCCAGGAGCACAAAGGGGCCCAAACCAACCAGTCTGGCTACTTGAGGTTTCCCCTCTGTTTAGACTAGAGAGATCTTTGGCTTCTGTATTATCCCTGTCCTGGACAGTCTTGTAGTTAAGGTACTTGAAGATCTAAGTTTAATTTCTAGTTAGTTTCTATAGACTTCCTTTGCTACCCTAGGAATATCACTTATTCTCTTTGTGCCTTGGTTATCCATATGCACAGTGGAAGTAATACTTCCCTACCTCACAGGGATGTTGTGAGAATAAAATCACTAGGCTTAGTGTAATAGCATGGAGGTCACCCCCGCACACTCCCAGTGTTCAGGCACGGCACTGCAGGTGAGCAACTACCTCAGTTTCCCGTCACTCAGAGTATGAACAAGTCCAAGCAGGCTTTTCTACTATTAAAGAGGACCCTCTTTGGAGAGTCTCATTTATTTCCCAGAAAAGAACAATACGAAAACAAATGAAAGCTTCAGTAAGCTACTCCACCGGAAACTCTCCACCCTGGGTTAATTGTGAGCCCGTTAGCGAGAATTTTTAAGCAATCGGTAAACTCGG
>ML675624.1:30557655-30608698 GCA_007922155.1 Mesoclemmys tuberculata | reverse complement strand
ATATTGGTCCCTTCTGACCTATGAGTCTATGAGTCTATGAGACTTGCCCTGGAGCACTCTCAGGCTGAATTCCCTGTCTGCAGCCTGGGCCCTTGCTGGGCATTTTGTTCTCTTGACTGTGCGTCCCTCTCTGCTGTGCCAGGAGATCCCATGCTCACTTCCTTTTCCTGGGCTGCTCTGGTCCCTTGCCTGGGAACGCTTTCTCTCTGGGCCCATTCCTTCTCCCCATGAGCCTCTCCTTTCCAAAGAGACAATGGAAGTAGCTTCCTAGCCAGCTCACCTGAGGAGTCTTTCTCTTTGGGAGCTTCCTCTGTTCTGAGGCTTCCTGACTGAAGGTACTCCTTACCTAATTAACTGTTGCTGAGCTATACTCATTCTTCTTAACAGAACCTGTCACAGGTAGGCTAGGTGCCTGATTCCCTGAGAGGCCAGCCCCCCATGTTATTCAGGCATAATGGTCATGGAGGCCATATAAATACCTAGATAAATAAGTTTGGGAAAAGAGGAAATGGCCAGGGTGTTCTATGTCAACTAGATTCACAAAAGCCATGAAGTCTCTGGGGGCTACTGCCTGAAGGCTGTCTATCATGTTCTAGACGAGGGCCAGTGCCCAGTGATACCAGGATATGGGGATCTCACTCCCTGACCAGGCACAATGTTAATGGTTTGTAAATTCAATGTGGCATTGCTATTAAGGAGGAAGAATGATCTTTTGGGAGTTGAAAAACCTAAGTTCTATTCCCAACTCTGCCTCAAAGTTACAGTGTGACCACAGGCAAGACTCAATTTGTCCTTGGCTCAGTTTTTCTACTTGTAAAATTGGCTTAATACCTACCTCAGATGGGTGTTATGCGGCTTAATTCTTGAATACCTGTAAAACACTCAGATTCTTGCAAGGAATATACCATAAAAGTTCAAAGTATTTTTAATTGTATTTTGCATTGATCGTAATAGCTCATTTAAAGTACTCTGTTTAGAAAGCTCATTTTATTTCAATGGCATTTGTTTATTTGGAGTTAGAATAAGGCAGCAATTAGCATGCTATAAACTTGCTTTCTTCCAGCATGTACCAAGGCACAAAACATTGCAGAATTAATCCTTTGTTTACCTTTTTATTAAAAACAATCATACTTCTTTCAAATTAGAATGCTTTTTCCACTGAAATGAGTGGGAAAGAATTTCTTTCCAACTTCGGACCGGTTGACAGAAACACAATTGCTTCCATAAAATAAATGTACGAGTTTTCTGCTTCCATGGAAATATTAAAATTGGCACTGGCATTTCTTTTTATAACAATCTATAAAAAAAGCTTGATATAAGAAGTCTTCATTTTTTTTCTAATAGTTTCACATTTGGGTTAAGAAAATGAAATGAAGTCAAAATTTTATGAGAGGAATATGAGCCAGAGAATTATATCATGTCTATCAGTTTAAGTTAGGAAAATCAATACTGTCAAAATTCCACATCTATGAATAACATCCTCTAGTCAGTTTCCATGCTCACATCATTGAGTCTCTGCCCCTTCCCCTAGATTCTTTTGCTCTGATGGTTACAGCATCACTGTCATAGACAAGGCTGTCATAAAAATAATCAATTAATTGCTTGTCCACCACAACAGCTGAACATATAGTACTCATAAATGAATTTTTAATCAAATGCTTTTGTTAAAGAATTTTGAAGATGATTAAGGGTCTTTTATATGGCACTCTTCACAGTAATATCTGAGCACCTCACAAACATTAATAAATTAAGCTTTACAACTGCCCTATGTGAAATGGAAATATTATTCCTGTTTTAAAGATAGCAAAACTGAGGCACAGATAAATGACTTGTACAAAGTCACACAGGAAGTCTGTGGCAGAATTGGGAATGGAACTCAGGTGTCCTGTGTTCCAGTGCTTAACCACAAGTCCATCTTTCCTCTGTATACATATATCACCTGTGTGCTTTTCTTTTATGTTTCCAACTGACAAATTTAGACCAATATCAGTTACTTCCTTTTTAAATTTTTTTAAAAGAGTTTGATGCCAGTCTTGAAAGATCTATTTCACAACTTCAGGATGGCTGTTGCCCATAAGCAAAACAGTTGCTTGCTAACACATTTGGTCTTGTGAACAGTTTCTCAAGGATACTGTGGGAGAGGAACTCTGTATCCTGTAAAGCAATAAGCTCTATGTGTGTTATATTCTCGTGTCCTCCAGAGTATCTAAAATATGTGGATAAAGTTTGTAGAAAATTTGACAGTCATATCAATTAACTCATTGAATGTCTATGGAAAAGGAGATATCCTTCTCTCCAGGATGCCAGCTTTTTTAGCCATCTTGCCTCCCTTCCCACATAATTTCTTCCTGCTGCACTTCCCAAATTCTTTTGGGGAGAGGGAGCAAGTGCTTCTCTGACTTCCCCTAAGTCAACTCCTTTAAAGCAGCAGCTGCATGCCATGTTCTATCTGTAGACAATGTCTGCTGACTTCATTGCTGCTGCTGCTACTACTAGCCACACTTCCGCAGATGATGACATAGATAACATAGCAGAGGATTGGAACATCTGTGGGAAAAAAAGCTAACCTGAATTCCTTCCAAGCTGACACATCTGCTTGACCTCCCTGAGAAGCTAGCCAACCTCATTCTCAGCTGACACTCAGATGCACTCAACTCGCCCAAAAGCACATAAAACTGGACTTCTTTATTAACCAACAGCCCCCCTCAACTACAGCATCCCATCCCAGATGACAAATTCACCTGGAGCTTCTCTCTTCCTCCCAAAAGCACCTGGGTTCCCCTCCAAATAGAAACAGTCAAAACTGTAAAAGGGAGAAGAGTCCCAAAATCATGGAATTCAGTTAGTTGTTAATATTTTCAAAATTTAACAAGAAACTTCATTCATTAAATTTATAACAAACCTATCTTCCATCAAGTTTAGGGCTCTGTTCTGGCTTTTATAGTCGAAGCCCATGTCTGGGGGATGGGAAGCATAGCTTCCCTTGGGCATGGTCCCTAAGGCATTCTGGCTCATTCAGACAGAGCACCTTTAGGGGAAAACACCTTTGCAGAAGCTGCAACATCTTTGAGAAAATGAAGCATGTACTCTCTGCACTAGCTTTGCTCTGCTGCCCAGCATGGGAGGAATAGTCCTTCTCACTTCCAGTTCCTTTGGGTTTTTTGTGTACTGAGAATGTGAGGCCCAACACTGCAGCTATCTCTAGTTCAAATGTGCAAGGCTCAATGGGTAAATCCACGAAGGGATTTTGGAACTGCTACTTTATGGACCTAATTAAAAAATGTAGGCCTGCAAAACTCTATTCAGCTGATGCACAGATTCTCTAAGTGTTTACATTTCTGTGAATAAAATCCCTTGGGTGCCTAAATTTGAACTCATGGATATGCACAAAGATGCCTGGCCTCTAACGCATGACTAAGGTTAAGATTCTGTCACGGGTATTTTTAATTCAGGGACGGTCTTGGGCAATAAACAAAAATTCACGGAAGCCCATGATCTGTCTCTGACTTTTACTAAAAATATCCTGGGGGAGGAGGGATAAACAGAGCTGCTGGGGCTTGCAGCTACTCCACCTCCACTGCTGCTCCTGCGGCAGGGACTGATCACTGCTGCTCCAGCCCCAGTGGGGCTGACCCAGCCCGGGCTGCTGCTTCAGTCAGCTGTTTGGCAGGCCCCGGAGCTGGCTACCAGTCAGATGTTGGGCAGCCCCAGCCCTGCCCCAGAAGTCATGGAGGTCCCAGAAAATCATGGAATCCCTGCATCTTGCCAGATGTGCTCAGAAACCACCTACTGGATCAGACCTCACACAAAACAGTGCTGCCCCTTTTTACCTACCAGTCCAGTGGTTAGAGCACTCACTCAGGATGAAGTGGGAGAGGTGCATTCAAATCCCTCTTTTGCTTGATGTTGAGCAGAGCCTTAAACCTTGGTCTCTCCCTTCCTTGGTGATTGCCCTTACTATTGAATTATAGTCATTCAGAATTCACACACTCTCTGGCCTAATGACTATTTAAATATTTTACACAAAACAAAACAGCTTCAACTAGAGACACACAGAGAGCCTTACTCCAGAATACCCTATAATCCCATGATTAGGGCATTCTCTGGGAGGTGAAAGACCTAGGTTCAAATCCCTGCTCCACATCAGACAGAAGAGGAATTTGAAACCAGGTCTCTCACGTCCTAGGTCAGGGCGGTAACCACTGGGCTATAAGGTGGGGTGGGGGGAGGCACTGTACCCACCTTAGTTTTTTGAGAGAAGACTCATCTGTTTTAGGCACTTTAGACCAGGAGGAGGTTTACAGCTGTGAATCCCAAGCAGAGGGAGGCCTAACTCCTTTTGGATGGTAGGACTTCAGCTTCACTCCTCTACCTGGCATTTCTTTGTAGGGTATCAGTATTAGTTGGATGTATTTCTGGATGTTTCATTACATGACAATCTTTAATTTAAGATTAAGCTTTAATTCCTGGAGCTTCGAGGATAATCCTGGAGGGTTGGCAATCCAACTTCCTATTGGGTATTTTAGGCAGCCAGGAGCAGTGATAGTGGGGAGGCTTGTGGCAGCTATAGCCACCCCAACATTTGCCTTAGTTCCCACGTAGCAACTGCATAGTAATCACTGCTCTCTGGCCACCCAGCTCTGAAGGCAGAATGGCGAGAGCTGCAGGGGCTGGCTGGGCACTCAGCTCTGAAGGCTGCACCACCAGCACAGGAGTATGCCCAAGTGGGGAGCCGAGGGGGGGGGGGGGGGGGCTCTAAGAGCAGCTCAGGGCCTGAGAACAGCTCCTGGTTTGTGTCCCTACCTCCTGGGGCATGCTGCCCAGGGCAGATGGAGAGTCCGGGGCTCCCCACAATGGCCTGGACTGACCCACTCTGGCCTAGGCTCCTGGCCCCACCGTCCGTGGTCTCTGCTTCCCAATGGCTCTGCCAATCCGGGAACTGAGTCCCAGCGCCAGGGCAGCTGTTACCAGCTGTGAACAGTCAAAGGACAGCAGAAAACTGAGGAGCAGCCACAGCCACCCGCACCATGGCACCAGCCAGTACAGCAGCAGCCCCACACTGCCTGGCCCCAGCCTACAGCTAGCCAGGGGGCAGGGCCTTGTGGGGGGAGAGGAAGAGGGAGGTGGCACTTACCTGAGGAGGATTGGGGGCAAAGCCATGCAGAGGGGTGGGGCTTTGTGGTGAAGAGGGGCACAATCCTCCCAATTTTCTGCCTAGCCCACCTCACCCGCCCCACCAGAAAGAGACTAGAGCTGCCCCCCCCATCCCCTTCTTAGCTCCTGACTCTGCCCGTGCCACTGCATTACTTTAGGTAGCAGGTCACCTAAACAGGCATTGTTGTGCTGATTCAATCCCCTTTGTGGATCTATCCCCTTGGGCCCTTTCTCATGTCTAACCCTTGCTCTCTTGTATCAGGTACCTTTCATCTAACACCCCCTACCCCCCCCCTTTTTTTTTAGAAGCTCTGTTTGAGGGGAATATAGTTTAAAAAAAGAGGCAAAAGTTAAAATTGACATTTCTAAACAGTCTAATTTCAAGACAGAAAAAAACAGCTAATGGCGTGGTGGGACAGTGACATATTAACTTGCACATGATCTTATGTTTCTGCATTTGATATAGAACTGTGATGTGCCTACTTGTTTGATTATTTTTATTTCTGTAAATTTATGTGCAAAATGGGTATAATTCATCTCAGTGGTGTTTTAAGGCTTAATTGATTAATATTTGTAAAGTACCTTGAGACAGAATATTAGTGCAGAGTTCTAGTATTACTTTCAAAGTGTTGATGAATGGGTTAGTCTGTACATTAGTAAAACAAGCTTGTGAGACAAGTGTTTGTTTTTAAACAGCACGTCAACATATTACTACTGTAATGCGATCACTACCCTATTTAATCCACGCTGTCATTTTATCAAGGATCAGTTGCTTCTCTTTGCTTGTCCATGAAGATTTGTTTCCAGCAGTACAAGCCAGTACACAGTACCAGGCAAAAAGGAGTCTTGCTCCAAGTGTGTTGCCCTTGTTACTATTTATCCTGTTGTCAAAAACTAGTGACACAGGACTCCTTGAAATGATTAGAGCCTCACTTTCATGTCTGGATACAACTTGCAGAGTAATCAATTACACAGTTTCTGCTGCCATGTGAAAAGATTTGTTTATTCAGGAAGTAGTTTACGTCTTATGAATACTGTGTTCTACATACACAAAGAGTGTTGCATTGTTGGATTAATCCAAACTCCTAAGTAAATCCTTTATCAACTGCAGAGCTGTAGGTGACTGAAGCCAGTCAGTCATGGGGCAGTATTTATTAGTGAGGGGGATGGGGTCACTGTTTAAGGCTGTCATTTATCAGAACCATAATTTTTAATAACACAAAAATAATTTGTTTATCTTTTGAGCTGCTTAATATGCAAACCTCATATTAAAGCATGAACTGTGTTGTGTTTTAAGAATCAGTTTCTTTTCTGGTCTAACTAAAAAAAATGAACACCTTTCCATTTAAATCATGTAAATAGTTGAGGCTCATGTTGTAGCTAAGCTGATTCTTTCTCCATTTTAAAAATAGAAAATGCTAGAGCTATCCTTCCCTTCCCCCACTGTGCACTCACTGGTTCAGCTAGTATATGTTACTGAATAGATTTCAGTGTTCTAGCCTTATACAGTAAGTACAACTAGATTCTTTGTGAAAAGCTGAAGGGGGAAAAAGTAGCTACAAATCCTTCCGTGGATGTTTCTCAGACTAGAGCAACTGCACTAATGATACATAGACTTTGCAGGAGAAAAAAATAACGAATTATGATCACAAGCACTGCTGTTCAGAGGAGCTGTATTAACCAGAATCTCCTAAAAAGAAGCCTAGAAAGTATAGGGGAGTGTCCTGCGAAACGAAAAGCTTGCTGGGGTATTCTGACCAGCCAAGGTTAGTATAGCAACCATTTCACAAGCTGACAGTGCACTAAAGTATACCAAGTTGACCCAGTTTTGCAGCATACTAACTTTAAACTGTGAATATTTTCAGTAATCAGATTTATACTGTAAAGGCATGCTTATATTAATTTAATGGCACAGTAGCATCGATTATTACAGAAATAATGCAGCTGTTATTTTTGATTGTACAGTTTGTAATGTTGTAAACTCATCCACAGTACGTTTTCTTGTTTATCTGCCTTATTTGTGGTGCAAGTGTTAAAGGCTTTATGAAAATTGTAGCAGGGAAGCAAAAATCAGTGTAACTAAATTCGGAGGGCCCACTGTTTAAAAGAGATCAGAGAATGCAATGGGATAAGTAACTAAGTTAAGAAACTTTGGAGTAACTACAGGCATCATTACATTTAGCCACAGTTTGTCTGTTCAGAGGTAACAATATGCTAAATACTAAACTTACAAGACAAAATCATTAAAAGCAAAAAATAGTAGGTAGAGGCATTTAAAATTACCTGGACATACACTGGTACATTCCGAGAAGAGATATTTTAAACAATAAGCCTGAAGATGTGATGGAAATATCGTAGAACTGCTGTGTTACATGATAATTAAAGCAGGAATGAGAAAAATAACACACTTACCAGAAATAGCCTTGACTAACATATATCGTTGGAGGCAGAAAGGGTGGGAGCGTATTTTTTTAAAATAGTAATCATACTCTAATTAGGATTAAAGTGAGACAAAAAAGGAAAAACAAGGATATCAAAATTTAGCAGCATTGATTTTAGAAAAACATTAGCAAGTGTTTGATAAAAATGAATATGTTAAAACAATGGAGATAAAGGACACAAAGAGAAAATGGAAAGTATTGATAATGAAGTTAATTTATATCTAGAAGAGGGTGTCAATAGATACATTTGGTGTAAAGAAATGAATTAAAATATAAAACACAGCTGTGAAGTGGGGCAAAGGATAAGATGAATACTTAAAATAGAATTATGGTGATAACATTCACCATGGTCGATACTAAGCATTAAAATATATTCAAGAATACAAGTAGCAGCCACTATCCTATATTTTCTCTAAAAACAAAAGAAAGTTTTGTAATTTCTTTAAGTAACAGCATAATAATAATAACAACAATAAAAAGTATGTACTAATAATATGCCCAATGGTGGTACAGATGCAGAAACCTGGAAGAGGGAATTCAATGTTCCTGATAAATATTTTGGACCAACATATATAAACACTGTCACAGTTCAGGGCAACTGCCCCTGTATTCCCTTTCCGTGGTTCAGCAAGGGCACCCGTTCTAGGCTCCTTAGCCATCACTTCTCTGGGGTAGAGCTGGAGACTTGCGTCTCTCTTCCACCTGACCAGAGTATTTTCAGGTTGCACAATCCTGACTATACTGTGATATCCCCCAGCAAGGCACACTGCCTGAATGGCCAGCAGCTGCACTTTGCTTTCTTTTCAGAGACTAATAACTGTGTAATTCCCAACAGCTATAAATTACCACACAGGTCTTTCTTAAAGGTAAAAGCATTATAGAGAAAACATTGAAAACAATAAAGGAACCTACATACATGTGAATAAGCTAACCAGTAACCAGAGATGACCTCTAGCTCCAAGAAAGGCTCTGGTTGGTGATTAGTCCTTCAAACACCATATAGGGATTTTTTCTGTGGATTTTCAGAGTAGCTTTCTTTCAGAACTATCTCCCCCATGAGTTAGGAAGTCCCTCCTTTATTCATCTTGTGTCTTTGAAGAGACCATGAATAGGTATTCAGAGAGACAATGGGTTTCTCTTCAAGGTATAGCTTAAAAAAAATGAGTAATTTGCATTTCCTTCTTCCCAAGTATTTCCTAGGAACCCCCCTCAACTGGAAGTTCAGTCTTGTCTACTCCATTATTTTAAAACAGTTCTTTGAAGCACATAAAACTTCCCAATGTTTACATTAGTCCAGGGGTGTCAAACTCAATTGGTATGGCGGGCCACATTTACATTAAGTTGAGTTCAGAGGGGCCACGCATAACACACACTACTCTGCTCTACCAGATTTGGCCCGCAGGCCAATAGTTTGACACCTATGCATTAGTCATTTCTCTTCCTTAAAAGAAGTTTCATACCATCCCATGATAATACTTAAACATTTGCATTTTAATCCAATGACAACTAAGATACTTTTGTGAGGCTGACAGACCAGCTCAGGCTAAGCCATAGGCCAATTCACTAAAATGGTTCAACAGATTAAGAATTAGGTTAGTGAAAATATAGTTTTAAAAATTATCGCAAACATTTAGTTGAGATGTTCTAGTGCCCCCATGGTTAGGAGCATGGGACTTAAAGTTTGGCATGGGGGGTTGCAATCACTGTGAAAATTCACTCAAACTTGTCCAAGTTATAAGTCTTTGAAAAATTGCAGTTTGCACATGGTCAGTAGACACTATAGTTTGGAAGCTAAATATTCTGAAAATTCCATCTACACTGGGCATGATCCATCCACTCACAGTTCCTATGATGGACTGTGCATGAATCACAGAAGATTAGGGTTGGGAGGGACCTCAGGAGGTCATCTAGTCCAACTCCCTGCCCAAAGCAGGACCAACCCCAACTAACCATCCCAGCCAGGGCTTTGTCAACTTTCCCAACAATTGCTGCTTCAGGCTACTGTAAAATGGGCATTGGGACTGAAATCAGGAACGCTCCCTCTCATTACTCTTGTGCTGGTGCCCAGGCAGTGAGAAAGAGAAAGAAGATGCAACCACAGTGGAATTCATAGGGGTGAGGAATTGGATGGAAGGAGATGGGGAGGTGGACAGGAGCCAGTGCAGTTGTTTCGGTAGGAGCAGAGATTGGGGGGAGGAGGTCGAGGATTGAGGCAGGTGTATATAGATGCAAAGGGGGAGAGAAACTGGATCCAGGGTATGTGCAGTATATAGGCACAGAAGGGGAGAGATTCAGAGTGGGGGTTGGATAGGAGCAAAACAGCAAGGGGGCAGGAGCACAATGGATAGGAGGAGAAGGAGACAGAGACAGATAGCAGCACTGGGGCAGAAAAAGTCTATAACCATGAGTACACACTCCCTTCCAGAACTTGAAATTGAACCTAGGAGTCTTCACTCTCAATATGTCTGTACTATCAGCAGATTGCTTTGAAACACATTGGCAAAGTGTGTTTCCCTTCCCCTTCTAATGACTGGTCCACTTAGAGGATAACAGTCTGCTACTGCTACCATATTGCCATCAGTGACTCAGTTAGCTTAAGGTCTGTACTGTGATTCTAAAGGTACCAACCCTACCAATGACCCAAGTTGGGGGTCATCATGGTTCCACAGGATGGAATTTCCTTATATTTTTTTCTGAGTTTTTAAAAATAGATTACAATTAAAAAGATGTTAAACCATGTTAAAAGTGTGTTAAGGTTGTAAAGCCAACCACTCAAAAGTAAGGAATACCAGAATTAAGGTTTCCCAAGAGATTAGTCACTCATCCAGGTCATGTGGTATCTTAGACCTCACATCAAAGACAAGCTGGTAGTCAATTCTATAGTAAATTAACTAAGGTTTTTAGTTAAGGGGAAAAAAAAGAGTTATTGAGCACTTAAAGTAGGTAAAATACAGGTGAGTCACAGTCTATAATTCCAAATGGTAGCAGAGATGTAGTAATCTGTCAATTTCCCAAAAGTCTCAGGGCTATCCAGAGTAACTCTGTGGATCTTTGTGTTCTCATTCAGTTATCCTGCCCTGCTAGAATCCAAACAGTCTAGAGATGAAGAATTTTCCTTTTTTTTCATACTTATAGTTTCTACTCATAGAAAACAATCGGAAGGGTCACTTACCAGCTGTGCTCTTTCTATAATTGGCAAAGAGAGAGGAGCATATTTAGAGTCTTTGATCATCAAGACACAATGATCACTTGCTTTCAAATGCACAAGAATTAGTACTTTTCTGTTAAAGTTCTTCATTTGCATTATACAAGACTTCTTTCTCATTTGATGGGTTGCTTAGTTACAGGGTATATACAATGTAAATCTTTGCTGTTACATTATAACAGGATACAGATAACTGAAAACAATGTATGCAACATCCCATTAGTTTTCATGAAGTTTAAACACCAGATACATTCTTATACATTTAACAATTACTTTGATCTATATTAATACACAAGTGAATTGCCTGGCTTCCAGCAATGCATTTGTAAGCGTTCAGTGATACCTGGGGCTTTGGCATGAGCTGGCATCTGGTCTGTCAGCATCACACTGTTACCACATGGTAATACACTATATAGCTCACTTATACTTTTCTGTGCTCTTATACTGTACTATCTTCTATTGAATCCACAGACTTATATATTGATAGGATGGGATTTTTTAAAGTACTCAGATTGGCCTAACTCTGTTTCCATTGAAGTAAACTGCCATAAACTTCAGTGGGAGAAGGGTTAAGTCAATGCTGAGTACTTCTGAAAATCCCACCTTTCATGTTTTCTATTTCATTGGGACAAATATTCTTATTTTTAAAAATATATAAAATACTTGTTAGCATTAGGTTGTTGCACACTTCATAGTTTCTGTAGGACAAGCTCATTGCATACACCAGGGGTCCTTAGCATCCCTCCATTTCCCTGCCACAAGCTTCCACTACTCTACCCTATTATCCTCCTCTACTTCAAGGACTTCCTACAATTCCACCCAATCCCCTCACACCAGTTCTGTGTGTGCCCCCAGGTTACCCTTCCTCCCATAGCAGGGTCCCTCATTCTTCTCCACATGGCGGCAGTTCTGTGTGCATCGCTCTGCCTGTGCTCTCTGTTTCTCCTTCCACCCCATGGCAGGGGCTCTGTCTGCTCCCCATTCATGCTTTACCCCAAACCAGACTCCGGCAATTTCCCCTCACCAAGAATCTTGTATGCCTCCTCTTGTTGTGCTCCCCCTATATTGGGAACCCTTATTCTCCGTTCAGGCCAGGAACTCTGTCTACCCCTCTTTCCATTTCCCTCCATGCTGGAATATCCCCCTCTCTCCATACCAGAGTTGCTCAGTTTGCCCCCATCTGTGTGCTCCCTTTCTCTGTGGCGTGGGCAAGAATCTGAGCAAGTTACAAGCTGAATGTCTAATTCTAAAACACAGAAACTTGTTTTGTTTAGGTAAGGAAATTTTATTTGGAGTGTCTGGATAGTCTACATCAGGATTAAGAGGAATCCATTGTATTGCCAGTATTAGGAAGGTCCAGCAGCTAGTAGTGGAGAAGGAAAGATAGTGGTTCAGGCACAAATTGGAGGCCAGGAGACTCACATTCTGTTTTTGTCTTTGACATATTCCTCTGCTGTGATTTTGGACAAACTAGTCAATATCTCTATGCCTGTTTAAAAGTGGGTATAATAATGCAGGTTATTGTGAGTTTTGTGGTCAATGCTTGTAAAATGACTGAAATACTCTAATGGAAAGCACTAAGGGCCCATTCATGACTCGGGGTTGGTGCCACCTTATGTCCTGTGTGGGCTGTTCACACCAAAGTGGGGAGCAAAACGTCAGTAATGAGGCTACTGTTCCTCCCATTCATTTGGGCAGGCAGGTGTGGCGAGTGGGAGGAGCCTTGCTGCCACTTACCCAGGGATTGTGGTAAATACTTGATCTAGCCCTACCATGCGAAATATTTTTATAAGGAATCCAACAAATATTTGGAAGAAAAACATAGGGTACAACTACTAAATCAAGAGTGATAATAATGGGCTTCTGATAGATGACATTTCTGGCCTCCATGCTAAACTTTTGCTGTGTTCATTAAAGCAGTTTTCTGTTTAATATGAGAACCCCGTATAAGAGAACCCGTAAACCAAATATAAAAGATACAGAAGATATCACATTTTAATAACTGTAAAACAAAATAATAGAATATATTGAATTTCAGTGACCGAAAGTGAGGGCCTGACACAAAGCCCGTTGAAGTCAATTGAAAGATTTCCATTGGTTTCAGTGGGCTTTGGATCAGGACTTAAATTAGAATAAGTAGTGATGATTTATTTCGCAGTGTTTCTGCCATTAGCTTTTGAATTGCTTCAGAACTGTCAATTTTTTTTTCATAAAACCAAAACCCAATTTTCTTCCAACTACCTTTTGTTTACTAACATTTTAGACCAAGATTGCTTGTTACAGCTGAATCCACTGAAACATACATTTGTTTCTCTTTACATTTATTACTAGATTATAAATGCTCCTGGGCAAAAATGTGTCTTCTTGTGTGTCTAGATAGTGCCTAGCACATTGTGATTGCAAATAATCATAATAATAATTTTACAATCATGCCACACTGGCTGACTGGTTTTTCAAGCTTTGGTATGTGAAACAGAAAATGTTAAAAGCAGTTTCCTTAAAAAGTCAACCTGCTTTGTTCTTTCAAAGTTAGAAAAGTAATACTAAATGTAGATCAAAATCCAGTTTAGCAACATAACAATTAAGAACCTCTACCAGTCAGTAATGAACTGCAAGAAGATAGCCAGAAGAAAAAGAAAGACAAAATCCTGTTCTACTTACTGAGATGAGAGCAAGATTTGACTTAAGCTCACAAACTAGCAGCAATTTTCTTGTTTGCTTTTAAAAGTATTACTGCAATATAATAAAACAGTCTATGTGATCATTGTCTTTATCTTCACTCACTAGGCTATATATTTATAATGATTTCAGAGGATACCTATAAACTAATTTATTATTCACCAATTCATCTCATTTTGCAAGGTAAAAGAAGGACAGTTAAGGCTTGATCCTACAGTCCTTATTGAGGCAAAGTTCCCACTGATTGCATTTGGAATTTCATTTGTGTAGAGGTTGCAGGATCAGGCCCAACAGAAAGCAATTAATATTCTCAATATGTTAATGATTTATATAGTTATATTAAAGGGCAGTTGCTGCTTTTTAATAAGAAAAAAAGTTGGTGGGCACATAAGGTCATGCCTTCAGAATTGTGTTTATTGCAGAGGTTTTAGAGGTGAAAGTTCATATTACAAGGTGCTGCTGATCTCCTTCCAAACATGGCTGAGGTGTATTAAGAATAGGCCCCAGCTAGTGGAGACAGATTTTTATTTTCACTGTGAAAGAAATGAGTAGAATTTATAATTGCAATTGGCTGGAAGTGCCATGGGGAGATGGCGATTTAGGTACTGTATGAAATTTTTAAATAATTCTTTGTTCTTGACTGTTAATAATATAAATACTTTTTTACTCTCTCTCTCTCTGATGTTTACAGAACAGTGTAGGCTGCTGTTCCTGATAAATTATATACCAGATGGCTTGGAACTAGTGCTGTTTCTAAATATAGTGAGAGGTAGCTTGTGTTTAGCATCAAAGAGATCATAGCGGTAGAGACCTGATAGATTAACAGTTTTTGAATAGGATCTATTTGCTAATATTGCTCTAAGACAGCATTATGAATTATACATTTATTAATTAATGTATTTATTATTTATACGTTTATTTATTAGTACATTTGTTCATGTTCTTAACACTTTCTAGATAACAGAAATAGCAAAACTGGAAATCAGCAGAAAGCAATGAGTTAAATAAGCTAGTGTCGCTTTTTAAAGACATCTTTGATCTTTTATTTGGAAGACACCATTTTGCTGGGCTGATAAGTGATTTGGAGTCTGATCCTGTCCCCATTGTACTTAAAGACAAAACTCCTATCAAATTCAGTGGGAGCAGAAGCAGCTCCTTGGAGAGTGGAAGAATTTTTTTACACTTAATTTGCGTTTGGCTAAGATCAAGTGTAATATCTGTACACTGTAATGGAGGCCATCACATAACTAAGCATTCACTAAGTAATGAGTTTAGCAGAAGCCACCAGCTGCTGGATTTCACAGTTCTTGTGGGCAGCAACCGAGGGAGGGTCTAGTTGCAAAATAAAACTTGGAATGTGATCTAGTATCATTTGGTTCTCACATGTCACTGAAGTAATTACATTAGCAGGCATTCTCCTGACCAGTCCAAGAGGGCAAATGTGAAGGAAGAAGGTTAGGGAAGCAAAGATGGGGATAAACATGGATTGCAGAAAGAGATTCTGCCTGCATATCCATATTCTGTTTTGTGTCCAGCTGTAAATCTAAAATGTCCATAGCATCAGCAATCAATCAGAAATCTCTTAGAAGATTTTTAATATGTTTCTATGCTTTGTATAATGTATAGTTTTGTCTGATATTTTTATACAGTACTGCAGTACTTACTTCATTCTTTCATCTTAATTTGGAATTTTTTTCAATGGAGATATAAGGCCAGACTTTTTAAAGCTGCCACTAAATACAGGCTTCTGATTTTTCTTGCACAATCAATTGCAGCCCCAAGAAGAGACCTTTTACTTACTACCTGATTTGTAGGTGCAACTGTTGTTTGAAATCTTGACTCACTTTAGTGCTGGTTATTTAGTCTACAAAAGATAAAGAAAAATATTGGCCAAGATTTTAAAAAATGATGGTGATTTTGTACACCTTAGTTTAAATATCTTACAAAGTCCCCAGTTTCAGGGGGTGGGCGCTTCCTGAAAATTGGCAGTCTTCAAGTTGTCTCCAGTTGATTACTGAAAAATTAGAGCACCTAAAATCCTTAGTCATCTTTTTTTAACTCTTGGCTATTGTCTCTAAAAATAAGAATTGCAAAATGTGTTTAACCTTAAATAATAGAGAGGATATGTATCATCAGTTATAGCAAATCATTCAAAATGAATACTAGAGATTCTTTTGACCTAGCTACCACCTCTCAGGGGGGTTAATTACCTATCCTGACAGAAGAATCCTTCCCATTGGTGTACGTAGTGTCTACACTAAAGTGCTACAGAGGTGCAGTTGTGCCAATATAGCATTCATTGTAAGTGTAGAGAAGCACTAATTAATTTTATTATATGCACATTTTGCCATATCTCTGCTCACACCTCTTTCCAGATAATTAATTAATATATTAAACAACAATCCTAGAACAGAATCTTGAGGTACCCCGGCAGTTAAATCTTTTGCGATGATGAAAGTTGACAGTTTATTTCTACTTTTTGTTCTGTGTCTCTTAGCCAGTTCTTGATCCATGGTAATGCATTTCCTCTCACCTATCCAATGACTACCCTGTTTCTTAGTAGCCTCTTGTGAGGGACCTTGTCAAAGGTCATTTAAAAGTTTAAATAAAGTATATCAACTACTATAGTTCACTTTTGTCCACTACTTTATTGATACATTCCTAACAGAGTGGTAAGGCACAATTTTCCTTTGCAGAAACTGTTAAGTAGTTACATAAAAAGGAAATATGGGCAATTAATGTGTAGAAGATTCCCATTTTAAGACAGACAACATTAACTATTCAGCTTGATTAAAAATATGTCTGGAATATATCTGATGCTGTACAGTAATACAAAATCTTGCTTCTAGAACCTCTTGTTCTCCTTTCTCATAAAATTAACCCCAATAACAATTCTGTTCCTCAGAATCTAAATGATCAGAGGGAGAATAGGAGGAGGAAAAAGAGTAATGGAGGAGAGGGAACTCTACTTCCTGTAGGCTGTAAACTTTATATGGTTTCAACACTGTAGAACAACAATAACCAAAACAAATCCATAGCATAGTTCCAGGGGTTGAATTGAATTTCCACTGCAATTCACACTGATTGCAGTAGTCTCTGGGTAGCTACAGCATCTGCTCAATGCAATCAATCAAAGGATTGCTATTAAATGACAATGACATGGTGGTCTCGCTGACCCCATGTGCTGAGCATACTGCTTTTGTAGTATTCCAACATCATTCAGCCTAACAGTAAGAAAATGGGACTGAGAATCAACCTAAATTTCCTGCAAGATGTTGCAGAGTAAAGACCAAATCTTAAATCCGGCACCCAACCCAGACAATTTGGCAGAAAAGCTTCCTTTGCCCATGTTGTAAGTGTCTGCAATGTTGCTGCAGGCCAGTAGATACATGAGCATTCTGTAGCTCCACTAAGCTGATGCCCTCTCACAGAAGTGAGCAATAAGGGATCCACAAAACAGCGTAGAAGCATTTCTACAGAGCCCCTCAAATCTTGCCTCCCTCCACTAATGAAACAGAACTGAACCAGTTCAGCTGTCAGGGCCCTCCATGGCTGTGGAAGTGAAGGTTGGATTTGCCCCTAAGTCAGTGGGCTACCTTTCTTCAATAAGAATATGAGCATCATTTTCATAAAACCCTCAAACTGTGCATCATCTCCAAGTTATACATAAAAAAGGGTAAAATGGGTTCTCAATTACTCTTTCCCACTTACAAACCGAAGGGCAAATCCCACCCTTCAGCCACACGGGGCCTAAGGTCCAGTGGACCTAGTGCACTTGTGCTGGATGAAGAAAACAAGCAGTTCTGAGAGCCTGTGCTGAGGATTCTTGTCACTTGTCTACTGGAGAGTCCAGCTATATGGGGTTCCCTGCAAAAGCCAGTGCAATAGAACCGAACCCTGTAGAACGGGGTCACAAGAGCACTGGGTACACTCTGAGCTTCACTAGAAGGCACAGGGTGGTTATGTGGCCTGGTGAAGCAGCTAAGAGTTTATTTCCAAGACCTGTAAAGTATCTTTGCATCAAGGAGCACAACTACATAGATTTGGTTCTGAGGGAAGGATTTAGCCCTAAAAATCTGTTCATACCATGGGAACTCTCTGTGGGGGATTTAAATGTAAATTTCATGGGGTGGGGATGGGGAATTTGCAGACTGCAAATTGGTCTTATCAACCATAAACATTTTAATGTTAATTTTTATGTTTTAGAACAGTTTTTTTGCTTTTTCAGAAATGTTTTGAAGGCGCATGTGAGCCCCATTTTTGCTTGTAATATTCAATCCAATATGTCTGTATGTTGAGGCTGGTAGATTTTGATATGTCTAATAATACTAGTACCAGTATATGCCTAATAATACTACCACCATATTCCAAGTAGTATATGTTTTGTAGACAATGTAAAAGACTCAGGTAGACAAATATTGCTGGAGATATTAAAATGCATCAATAAAACATACTATGTAGTAGTAGAAACTCTTTCTCCTACATACTGCAGAATTACATAATGCAGATGTTTAAAAGTAGCGATGTAGCCTGTCTGCTCTTTTTAGTGTCCAGGAAAGAATATGTTTATTTAAGATACTTAGTTGAAAAAGAGAATAATTCATTTAATAGAACCTTTGACTTTATTTTTTGCACAACCACTTCTGCGTTGTTCTATGCATTGGAAGATCAATCTAATTGCTGTCATATTTTCAATAAATAATATTATTTTGTAGGTTCTTGGGCAGATCGTTCACCGCTGCATGAGGCAGCCAGTCAAGGACGTCTCCTTTCTCTAAAAACTTTACTGTCACAGGTAAATGCCCATGTGGTTCTTAAAATGTTTTCCTTTTTTTTATCTTACGGTATGCCAATCCAGTACTAGGTGAATTTAGCGTGCTCATTTTGTTACTGTCTCCACGTGAATGAGGCAGAAGTATTTTCATTTGGGAGCTGTTGATTCTGTGAAATTTAAAGACACTTCAAGATATTTTCCCATTGGTTTTGTAATAATTTTCTAAGATGTATTTGTTGTGAAGCTTTGGTTGATTAAACCTGTGAAAACTGTTTCCTTGCAAATGTTGCTCTTTTAGGATTGCTCCTCAGGGCTAGAATGATGCTATTTATTTGTTTTAGTGAAAAAAGAGCACCAAAGCACTTGTTTTGAAGAACTAAAGAAGAACGTTGCCTCAGAGGGACAGTGCGTCCTTGGTTTATTCCTTGGGTGGTGCAATTTATGCATGGCCCTAACTCAGTGTTGTGCCTATAGGCACATTACTCTTATCCTCCGGTTGTGTAAATCAGCATAGTTGCATTGACTTCCATTCTCAGCTGGTATAAACTGTTGTGGATCCATTGACTTCTTTGTAGCTATGCCAATTTATACTGGCTGTATATCTGGCCCTTTCTATTGAAGAAAATAACTAATCAAAGCAATATGTGCTAAATGGAGCAGTCATCCTGCCTGCTAATCAGGAAAAGGACAGGGGAGTTCTTGAGAAAAACGCATTGAAAATATTAGCGCAGTGCACTGCAGCAATTAAAAAAAAATACACTGAATACTATTTTGTTATAGCAAAGGGACAAAGTAAAATCAAGAATTTTACTGTTTTTGTAACAGCAATCCTGCTATCTGGCAGTAGGGTCCTATAATATAGTATCAAATAAGAGTCCTTTCTGGACACTGGTAAAACAGTACTACAAAAAGTATTCTGTGTAAGCCAATGTAGTAATTTGTTGATGATGCCAAGTTAGGAGGCATTGTCAATACAAGGGTGGACTGGAATATTATACAGGAAGATCTGGATGACTTTGAAGACTAGAGAAACAGAAATGTGATGAAATTTAATAATACAAAGTGCACAGTCATGCACCTAGGAGCTAATCATAAGAATTTCTGCTGCAAGGTATGGAGCTCATCATTTGGAAGCAATGTAGGAGAAGAGAGACCTGGGTGTGGGGGTTCATTCACAGGATGACTAATGAGTCGCCAACTTTATGCAGCTATGAAAAAGACAAATGCAATCCTCAGACATATCAAATGAGGCATTTCCAGTAGAAACAGAGAAGTATTAATGCCATTGTACAAGGCACTGTAAGACCTCATTTGGAATACAGTAGATGCTTGTTTTCAGCAACACCTTGTAAGAGCAACCACTGCTTATAAGAAACATTTCCCTGGGAACACTTTCCCTACTGTGATTGTCGACACTCCCCATAATAGCAACATCTGCATAGGACCAACATAGCACAGGGCACCAACTGTGTACAGTTCTGGTCACCCAATTTCAGAAAAGATTAATTCACACTGTAACAAGTGCAGAGAAGAGCTACTAGGATGATCAAAGGAATAGAGGGCTTATCTTATGACGAGACTGGAAGAGTTTGGCTTGTTTAGTCTAGTAAAAAGGAGGCTAAGAGGAAATATAATTCCTTTCTATAAATGCATCAGGAGGGTGAATACGAGGGGGTAGTAAAGAGCTATTTAAGCTAAAGGACTCTGTTGGCACAAGAACAAATTGATATAAGCTGGCCATGAACAAATTCAGGCTGGAAATTAGAAAAAGGCTTCTTTCCAGCAATGGAGTGAGATTCTGGAAGAGCCTCCCAATAGGAGTTGTGGAGGCAAACAATTTAATTAGTTTTAAGAGGAAGCTGGACAGATTTGAGTGCAGTTATATGATGGGATTGCTTGTGATAGAAGGGGGCTGGGCACAGCTTCCCTCAGGGTAACTTCTGTTTTTATCTTATGTTTCTAAACACTCAGTGGCTACCTGCAGCGGTCAGGAAGGAATTCCCCCCAAATTTATTCTGGGTGGTTTGGTCTGGCTTTTTGTTTCCTTCCTCTGAAGCCTCATAGATGGCCATAGGTGGAGATGGGACACTGGATGGAATGGGCTGGTGCTGTGAGGTAGATCTGAACATTATCATTTCCCCTGCCACTGCAGGGTCATCAGGCACTGGTACATCTCAGTCCCTCCTATTCTTTCCCAGTGGCACATAATAGTCCAGACTCCTGTGGACTGTAATACTCTGGTCTAATTTTGGTTGTTGGGTTTAGTGTGTGAGTGCTGGGTGGTGTTGATGGCCTGTGATATACAGGAAGTCAGACTAGAACTGATGGTCCTTCTGGCCTTCAACTCTATGACTCTGAAAAAGATCAGTGGTCAAGAATCTAAAGAAACCTATCCACAGAACACTGCATGGAGCTCAGTCGTTTTATCAATCTAAGAAGGAAGGACCGGAATTTGAATTTATGACTCTAGGAAGTCTAAGTATTTCAAATGTGAAGCTTACGCCACTAGATGAATGTTTAGAAGCTAATTTTCATCTTGTTTTCTAAACAAAATAATAAAGATTCTGCATCCATTAATTTTTGTGCTCATATAAGGTGTATTTTATTATGTGTAGCATTTTTCAGATGAATAGTTTATTTGCCAAAAATTGCAGTTATGGGTTGACCAAAATTATTTGCAAATTCATGTGGCGTTCACCAAATAGTTTGGACCAAACTGAAAAAGTTAAAACATTTTAGTAATGTCAAAATGTTTCATTTTGACACAAAATTTGTTTCTGTTTTCAGGGATTTTGTTAAAAGCAAAGGAAAGGAGGATCAAAGTAATAAAACAGTGGGGGCAATAGCAGCAGGAGGAGATGGTGGTGGAAGTGCTCCTTCCCATATAGACTTTAGTGTAATGATTTTGGCATTCATCTGGGAGGTGAGTCACCCAATTCTTTCGTGAGTGACCTAACTTACCAGGTTACAGAGTCATTTCACTATCTTTCTGGCCCTATGACTATCTATTGTTATTTTGGGTGACTATGAATTGCAATGCATCATCCTTGGGCAAGAGAAATAGTGAAAACAACTATCACCTGGTAGGTGGGAGATCCAAGCTCAAGTCCCTGTTCAAATGACTATTTAATTATTTATTAAAAGTGGAAAAAGCTTCAAGAGGTGAGATTGAGAAAGCCCTCCCATGTCATAATATCCTGTAGCCCAGTGGCTAGGACTGTTTCCCCCTAGGAGGGAAACCTAAATTCAAAAGCCTTTTCCACATGAGGCAAAGGGGGGAATTGAACCTAAGTTTCACATATCCAAAGTGACTGATCTAACTACTGGAATGAAGTTTATAAGGGAAGAAGCAATGACAGCAGTGGCATCTCCCCCCATTTTGTAACTCTAGTCTTCTTCTTTTGTTTTTATCAAAATGCCTGAAAGTTGAAACATAAAATTCTCTTCAGTAATGTTGAAACAAAACACTTTGTTTTAATATTACTGAAGGGAAACATTTTTTAGTCAAAACTCAAATTACTTTTTGATTTACCAAAAATTTTCAAAAAATGTCCTTTTTGGTTCAATCTGAAACAAGATTATTTATTTAATTTATTTTAAATTGCCAGCAAACTGAAGAATCTATTGTTCACCCAGCTCTAATAAACTGTGGTTTTCACAACTAACAATGTAAGAGATTTAACATCTTTGAATAGCTTTAGTCTTACCTTTATGTGTGGTTCCGATCTTGTTAGGGTTACAATGTGGATACTCTGACAATTGACCAAGTCACTCCACTGCATGAAGCCTGCCTGGGAGATCATGTAGGGTGTGCAAGAATCCTTCTTGAAGCAGGGGCAAATGTAAGTATCTCTTTCATATGTAAAGTACTGCACTGATCTTGTCTGATTGGATGGGATCCATTCCTTGATTTTTTCAATGCTCTCTACATTCTCCCTGCTCCACAGCATGTTGGTTTTCTTTGTTAACAACAGTAGGTTTGCCTTTTATGTTTTTTTTAAAGTAATAATTTGTTTATTTTAAAAGTCTTTGCTGAAAGACAGCAAAGAAGAACGATGGGACAAAGTTGCATAATGGAAGAGAGAGAAGATGACAGATGTAGAGGGGAGAGGGAAAAGATCACAAAATGTGTGTGGATATGATTAGAGACCACATAGTATGTGGCAGAAGGGAGAACAGAAAATAGATGAGAAAAAGGAGAAAAACGGGAGAAAGTAAGAGTGAAAGTGGGCATAAAATTGAGGAACTGTTGCCAATGTAAGGATTGTAAATTGAATGTACATTTATTATTTCTTCAGAATCTACAAATTTATTATTTCTGCAGCACCAAAACTGAAAAAAAGACATGTTTCCAGTGCCAGAGAGCTTATATTCTAAATATGAGACAAGATACAACAAGGGAGAACAACCAACAGTAAGGGAAACAGGGAAAAGGGAGCACAAGATTTACAAATAAAAGTATATAAAATTATAGTATTTAGGTATGCTTCTGCATTTCTCAATGGAACCATGCTATCTCTACACAAACAAGTATACAGTAGCAAAGTTTTCAGAGAAATTCCCTCTACTTCAAATGGGGACTAACACTAAACCCATGAGGAACATTTTAAAGAGAGTCAACTGTACCTAAATATTTTAAAAGATACTTACCAATTTCATTATTTTAAATAGAGTTTTTTGGGGATGGAGTAGAACACTAGTTCTTCATGGTTATAGGTTAATTTTAGAGCTTATGGAGCACCCAGTAAGAACCATATGATAATAGAAATAGGAGAGTGCTAATGGAATTTTCCTAATGAAGAGAAAACTTTACAACTTCTAAGCCAATGAGAACTGCTGAGTACTCAGCACTTTTGAAAATCAAGTAACTTATTTAGATTTAGTAATCCAGGTCAGTTATGTTTTCTTAGATATAATTTAACATGCATAATGGTATGCTTATTTCAACAGATAATGAGGGGTGGGGTGGGAAGATGAGAACTGTGCAGAAGTTAAGTGCAGTAAAGCAATGTTACGGTAACAGTGTATTTGTTGATGCATCAAGCATATATCAACTATACTTTGTTTTAAAACACTTTCAGTTAAGAATGCATTCCTTACTTCATTACCACCTTAGACATATCTTTTCAATTCTAGGTAAATGCTACAACAATTGATGGAGTGACCCCTTTATTTAATGCATGTTCAAGAGGTAGTGCGTCTTGTGCAGAGCTTTTGTTGGAGTATGGTGCCAAAGCTCAGTGGGAGTCATGTCTCCCTTCACCGACTCATGAAGCAGCCAGTAGAGGTAAGAAACTAGCTTCTGAGCATACTTAGAACAGTTGACAAATTACATTACATAGTGTTAAGAAATGTATCAGGTTTCGTAAATGTAACATCTAACTGAGGAGGCAATCATACTCTATTGGCAGGTCACAGTGAATGTCTGGAAGTGCTGATCTCCTGGGGGATAGATGTTGACCAAGAAATTCCACATCTGGGAACACCTCTATATGTAGCTTGTGTTTCACAGCAGATCCATTGCATTCGAAAACTCCTGTATGCAGGTATAAGTTTATTTACCTAAAATATTAATATAGCCTTATACTGTCCATTTTTATGGTAAGATGCATTCAACCAAACAAAACTAGGTTTCTTCTTGTGGGACTCTAATTTTAACTTTATGCTCTGAGGAATATTTTTTTCAGAAGAATTTGTTAGGGGAAACCTTTTGGTTGTTGGTGCACACAATCTATGGTGTGAGAGAAAGAAAACATCCACTCTGAGTGGTCAGGTCTCAAGCATTTTCAGCACCACTGGCAACATCCTTCTTTTCACTCTGTAGTAAAAATGAAGGTAGGAAAGTTACCAAATTAGCTTGGATAAAAAACTTTAGGTTTTTAAGAACAGCTTAGACAAACACCTGTCAAGGATGGACTAAGTATGATCCAGAGCAGGGGGCTGGACTAAACGATCAGTCAATGTCCCTTTAGGCTCTACATTTCTACAATTCTATGACAGTTTAAAATGGATATAGAGCCATAAGCTACCACTGCCCTTTCAGCAATGTTTTATCAGCAGTTTGCCTCTCTTTTTATCCTTAAAAGGGCCACTTCTCTACACCAATACCTCTGCCTACAAAGCACAGAGACTGAGCTAGAGAGGGAAGAGGAGAGTTAAAATGAATTTGGTTCTAAAACTCATAATATTTTTAAACCATTTAAATATTAAATTGTAAGATTAGGCTTCTCTTGGGGAGTAAAATGTAGAAGGGTTTTTGAAAGCTATTGTTAGGTTTATGTTACGTTTACTCTAGTTAAATAGCTTTGTAGTTTTTCACACCCAGAAGTGGAAGACATAATCAATTTGTGGGTTTTGAAGAGATCTGCAGGGCCTTTGACACAATTAAGAAAAGCAGTTAGATCAGGTGATAATCACAAAAAAGTGTCTTGAGAGGAAGCTCGGAGAGGATAAACAGCTGTACTAGTGATCTAGAGACTCGAGTGTTAAACGAGGTGTGTGCCCAGGAAAAGGCAGGTCGTGACAGGCCCCATAGAATCAGGAAGACAGCTTTATCAATAGTCAAGATCTGAGTCTTTCCTGCTAGTGCAATGGGAGGCAATTAGATCAAATCCAGTTTCTCTTGGGTCAACTGAATTTAGTAAAGTTTGGTGGATAAGATGTGAGTTGGTTTCATTACATAATTCACAGGCTTCTACTTGTATAGAAGAGCATAGAATCACTATGGCGTGAATGAAGACTAAGGATAATAAGAAAAAATATACAAATCTGATGTTTCCAAAAGTTACTTATCTCTTTGGAGAGAAATTCCAGATATTAGAAAAACTAATTATTAATGATATAGAGGAAATATATGACTGGACCAGACTAGATTACACCTTCAGCTACTGTGGCTCATATGAAAAGGAAAAAAATGAGGATGTTTGGTCACACATGAAACAACTGCATATTTTTTGCAATTTAGTATATAATAATCCCTGATACTCATAGGTTATCATCTCACTCCTTTATCTGTTTAGTCACTGTAATAAGTGATGCCCCGCATGACCTCTAGGGGTTCAGGTTTTTGGTTTTTTCCCCTAGGGTTTGCAAATAATTAATGTTGAATTTTTTTATTTATATGCTGTTTCCATCTTGTGCATGTATTTATATATGTTTAGTTTAGTTTTGTTTGTGCTTATATTTTATATAAAACAAAATAAAGTTTAAAAGTTTATATAAAACAGGTCCTAAATATCAGTTAACAGCACATATTTTCTTTTAGCATAAATAGTCTGGTAAGTAATGTGCATTTTCATTTAGAACCCATCTTCCTAAACATCTGTGAAATTTAGTTTTATAATTATTGAGCAACAATTTATTGAACGCTTTGGATCTTTAGTAATCTTTGAAATTGCATGATCTAGTTTGACTGAATTGTAAGTATTACATGATAAAATATAAGCACCTTTATACGTAACAAAAAAAAATAAGACAAGCAGATGAGGAACCACAGACTAGGCAAGGGTTACTGATTAGGCTAGATAATTTTCAATGGTCCTGTATTAATTTTTTCATTTTTACCAAACAAATGGGGACATTAAAGCATTAGAATATTTTAAAATGATATCAGTGTGTGATCTTTTGTGTGTAACCACTCAGATTTTGATTCACTGGAGAGTTCTTTGTGGAAATAATCAAAGATTGGGGCAAGGATTTTCAAAAGTAAGTGCCTAAAGATAGGCTCTTACATCCATGTTTTGGTGTCCAAATAAGTGGCCTGACTTTCAACCAGCAACCAGCAGCTTATGTTGACCACTAAATGCTTAGAACTTTTGGAATTCTGACCATTTATTTAGATATCTATTTATAAACTTAGGAATGTAACTGTAGACACTTATTTTTGAAAACCTTGCTCCAGATTTTAAAGCATTAACTTTTAGCCCTGACAACATTAATTAATCTACTTGTCTCTTTCTCTCCAATATATATGCAGGAGCTAATGTACAGAAAGGGAAGTATTTGGACACTCCACTACATGCAGCGGCTCAGCAACCCAGTACAGAGATAGTAAATTTACTTCTTGAATTTGGGGCAGACATTAATGCGAAGAATACAGATTTTGAACGGCCTATAGATTTAGCTGTCCCGAGCAGTTTGGTGGAGAGAATGTTGCTTCTGCATGAAGGTAAGTGGGACAGACAGAAAATGGGAAGAGGAACACTCTATTACTGAGTAAGCAGTACTGAGTTCGATTGATTTTTAAAAAGTTTGAATCATCTTTGAGTCATATAGGTACAAAAATATTATTTTAATAAATGGTTTTGTAGCTGTAAAACCACCAAATTATTACTCTTAAGGACTACGTATTTGTGGTATCAGGCCCTATATTTTTTTCTTGAAAAATCATCTAAAAATATTCCCCACAGGGCAAAGTCTTGTACTCTAAATTTCTTTGTGGAGAAAATGTTTATAATTGGATTTAACTGCCTGAGAAAGAAGAGTTAATATATACAACCTTAAGTTACATAGTATAAAAATACAAGTAAAACACCATCATCAAAAATACTATATTAAATAGATGTTAAAGGTCTGCCTTGAAATCACCAAACCATGGGAAGACATCAGAGATAATCTAACATGAACCTTCAGTTGTGACACATGTCATAATAATAATGTCTCAGAGTCAGATTCTGCTTGAACTTTATATGTGGAGAACAGTTGAAAAGAGGGTACAAGTAGCCTCAACTTTCCTCCCTGCATAGCCTATGTGAGGGCTAGGTAGAATTCCTATTCTTGCACATAGGGTTGCTCCCTCTATGCTGCATCTTAGATTCATAGATTCCAAGGTCAGAAGGGAGTTCTAATCATCTAGTCTGACAGGCAATAGAACTTCCACAAAATAATTCTTTTAAACTAGATTATATCTTTTTATTTTAAAAAAATCTAATCTTGATTTAAAAATTACCAGTGATAGAGAATCCACCACAACCTTTAGTAAATTGTTCCAGTGGCTAATTACCTCACTGTAAAAAACAAAAATAAATAAGATGCCTTTCTTCCAGTCTGGATTGTTTAGCTTCAACTTCCAGCCATTGGATCTTGTTATGTCTTTCTCTGCTGGATTGAAGAGCCCATTATCAAATATTTGTTTTCCATGTAGGTACTTACAGACTGTGATCAAGTCATCCTCCTAACCTTCTCTTTGTAAAACAGTGCCCTAAAGGAGTAGCTAGGTCTATAAGAGAAAACTGACACATTTTTAATGGTGACCATTGAGGGAGCTCTGTGTCTCTGGCACTGATTCAGCTCCATTGTCACCATCTGAAGGCTGTTGGGTAACCTCTAATATCAGTTGGTGGGTACTTTTGGTCTTAAGAGGCCAGATATCCATAAACAGCCAGCAGCATTTGTGGAAGTCTCAGCAAAGAGGCCAAAACTAAATGGGCACTGAAGGCGAACTTCTCTTTAACTCCTGTGGTCACTACAGGGAAGGGCTGAAATATATTGATGGTGAAACATGCATTTGTGTAGCATATATTATACCTATACTTCAAATAAAAAGAACCTCAATCTCTGGAGTTGTCGGCAGAGGACCTTTCATTAACACAATTTTTTTTAAATTAAAAATTACTCACTATATTAATACAACATCATGAATTAATTATGTATTCTTCTGGATATTTAGTTTTAAATATAAATTTCCTTGCTCTTTCTGTTTCTTCGATCATTAATAAAGTTTGTAATTGTAATTGTAATTATTTATTTATTAAATAAATAATTTATTTATTATTTATTTATTAAATTGTAATTAATAAAGTGTAATTTTTATTCAGTTATATATCTCTAGCAACTATACTGTGTACGGTCAATAAAACTGATATATAACATTTATAAAAATGAATGTTTATTAGGTACTCCATAATAGCATAAAGTATGTCCCATGTTGCAAACTCCAAAGGATACTGAACATTTACTTAATTAAATCTCTTATCTGTTTGTAGCTACTCCATGTTCTCTTTGCCAACTCTGCAGACTATGTATCCGAAATTGCATAGGAAGAGCAAGACTGCATCTTATTCCCCAACTTCAGTTGCCAACAATATTGAAGGGTTTCTTACAGTACAGATAAAATAGAGAATAACCTTTAGAACAAGAACAAGAAGTACTGTTTTGTTTGTATATGGTATGTTTCACACGAAGAACTGCTGGGGAAATAGTCTTTTACATATTACCATATTAAGTCTTTGACATCAGGAGTCATGACATAACAATATTTGGAAGCCCTTGAATGACTCGGTGCCAAAGTGCTAATACAACTGAGTAAAATGAAGTGTGCTAATACTCTGGAAAAATATAGACTGCTTTAGCTTAACACTTACTAATTAGCTATTTGCTGATAAAGTTCATTAATTGTATTTGTACATTATGATCTGGTTGATACATCTGAAACCCCACAGAATTCCTTTACAGTTATTGTTGAATTTGTTCATTTGGATTTATTAGTGTATATTTGTAAATGTCTGTTGTTTGTGTGCCTAGAAATACATGGCAATAGGTACACTCTATAAGTTGAAAAAATAAAATAAATAGGTCTCACAATTTTTCTTCACTGCTTTCCCTATGTAGGCAATTTATAAATGACAACTGGTGAGCACTATTCCACCCCCTCTGTCCCGCATACAATTCTAGAACAAACAGGCACAAGACAGGTGAAGTGATTCCCCCTTCCTCTCCAATACCTGTTCCACCATCACAGCTGATTTCAGACCCAGAACCCATGTTTTGCTATATCCCTGAAAAGGAAACAGAAAATGTCTTCACATCAACACCACTGTTGCCTGACCTTGATTCTACCATTGTCTCTCCTACTAACTCCCTGAACTCATGTTAAGGGACATCACCCTAGACTTTTTGCAGGAGATGGTGAGCAATCTGACTGTTCTGCATGTACCAGTACCAGTACGCCTTTCTGTACAGCCATCTGAGAAGGTGGCCAAAGCAAAAAAGAAAGTGCATGCAGATGAACAAATTCATTATCCCACCCCCATGTATTACAGATCTCATTGTAATCAAACTTCCAGTTGATTTTGATGCGCAAGCTATGAAGTCTAATAAATTGTGCACTGCTCACCCTATCCAAAGTATTTGTAACACCTTTTTCTTTTACATGGCAAAATTGTTGGCTAGGTCCCATTGACTGCTGGGTTGTTCCTCAGCATTACCATGGACCTCTACTTCTATCAGCCATTCTTACACCTGAGATCCCGTCTCCTCATTCCCCTTTTTTTCTAGTCATGAAATCATTTATATCAGTCCCCTAAGTCACAGGTATTCCACATCTCATGGCAGTGTGCTGCAGAATCAGCATACCAAAAATATCCTCTTAACCATTCTGAGAGCATTATTATAATGTGCCACTAAACTAATACAGATATTCTGGTGTCTCTTAGGGCACTGTTTTATCTGTTTTGTGCCCTGGCTTGAGGACTATGGATGGGGATGAGAAACGAGTCTTTGAGAGGCTAAGCTCTATCCCCAAAGGAAAGAGTATTAGATAAGTTATGCCTTCCATCACTGCCATAAGTGAATATATCCTTATAAGGATATTACTTTGGCTTCTGTTCTTACCCAGGATGGAACTGGATTCAGTGGCTCCATGTTTGAACAGTATAGACAGAGATGTGCCCATCTACCATAAACACTAAAGTGAGATCTCAGTCTCTCTCTCTCGCTATCTCTCTCTCACACACACCCCACTTTCATGTAGTATGTGCACTTTCTATTTCTGTATGCAGTATTATTTACCCAGGATCCCTCACAGGTTACATAAGAGCCATCTATTCTGGACAGCAGGCAAACTCATCTCTTTCATCATCACCACCAGTCATTTGTTTCTGCCAATGTTTTAATCATCGGCATTGATCTTCTAGGAAGGTGGGTTGATGCCAATGGTGTCCCCTGTGATCCTCTGTGAGGAACCAGTGGCTAGTAGGCCCAAGGTTGTGGTGACCTTGACAGTAAAACATCAGGTCATCCTCACTCATCACACAAGTTTATGGTTTGTGGATGAACCTATTCTTCTGAACTACCTGCACATCAGTAAGGCCATGCTAAGTTTTCCTTGGATGAGAGGGTTACATGGAGGGTACTGGCATCTCTTGAGCCAAGGCAAGCTAGGCTCTTCTCCTCCTTCCTTTCAGGTTATACCATCTTAGCATGGTTAGATGTTGTGTTCCCTTATTTGCCTCAAGATACACCATCTCTCTTATCTCCCCACTCTCCCTGCTACTCTCCCACCTCCTCTGCCCCAGCCCTTTCCCCCAAGGCACTTGTAGCAACTCCTGCTTGCTTTTTTGCTTGGTCACTCTCTTGCTGGCCCACTCTCTAATAGAAACACTTTCACCCATACTTTCCTGTGTGTTTGGTTCTTTAATCAGGAGGGATTGGTGATCCCAAGCACAAAGAAGTGACTGGACTACTGAATGGTAAAAACTGTATCTGCTATCTTAGTCAAGCTTCTGCTTTTTCAAAGTCTTGATTGATCAGATGGCTCCTTAACTATGCCCTGAAACTACTTTCTTGGATCAATCAGGGCATGTGGGCCTGACTAACAAGCTGTTCTGAAAAGCCAAGTCCTAAGTAGGCAACAGCCACTTAACCTGTGCAACCTTTTGAAAATTTTGGCATGAATCTTAGAGAGGGAAAACATCTAAACTTTATGCAAAATATTGAAATTACATTGTGATAATGAAACAAAAGCACCATACAAAGGTTTCTCTAAATCTCTTGGATTAACTATACTTCAGCATTTTCAATTTAACAAATTATACAGCATATTTATAAAGGAGAAACAGAATGATTCCTTCTACAAAATGTCATTTTTCAGTTGGAATGTTTGTTTGTAAATATTCTGTTTGCTCTTCAACATGCAGAATGTGTCTTCTGTACATGGAATGAATCACAGGAAAGCATTATAACACATTAATTCATAAGACGGTAAAAACATTTTTATTTTACATACATTAAAATTAATCACTGAGAGGAGTAAGATTTTCAAAAGCAGTTAAGAGACTGTCATTGTGACATAGGCTCCTTGCTACTTGTGAAAATGTTACCTTAGGCCTCTTTAAAATGCTTTAATTTCACTGTTTCTAGTAACTGAAACCAAAGCACTGCATTTCATCCCATTAATGTAAAGTTCCATTTCTGAGGAGGATTTAAAGGCAGGCTAGCCACAAGAATAAACTACATTTTGGTAAAAATTCAAACCACTTCACACAGGGTTCATCTCCACTCAGTCGTTTCCTCACTCCTGAAGCTGTCTGATTATCTTTGCCTTGTCCCTGTGTTTTTGTTTCCAGTAACCTGACATGATAGCATATTTGATACACATGGTGTGAAAGGGAGAAAGACCACCACCATCCCCCCCCTTCTGTTCTGAATTTATATTTTTTGAATTGCCATTTATGCTCTCTTATCACATCATCTCTTTTGGAATGAAAATACAGCTGTTCCTCAAAGCAACAATGCAGTCTGGATTCATAAAAAGAAAAACGTGAGTGCTGTACCCTCTTCCTATTATCTCTTTGAAGTTCCTGTTTGGATTAAATAGACAAGAGGAATGTTGCTTTCCTCTTTTCAAAAGCTTCTGATCATGTGAGGTTGTTCCCAATCGGACCATCGTAGTGTTATTTTTAATCTGTTTCCTTTATAGGGAAATTCCTTGCTATGGGCTACTGGACTCCATCCCCTATATTAGCATTGCTATTCTCTTCCAAATATGATAAACTAGCAGAATTCTTATGCAGCTGTCTCAATAGTTCTGTAGATGTTGCTCTTAGGCTTCAAATCTGCCATTGATTACATGGGACATAATCCAGGTATTAATGTAATTGTAAAAAATGATAGTAAACATGCATTGTTCTGCGCAGATTGACATATGTAACCCATGTCAGATTACATTAACACAAAAAGCCATCCCATCCTTGAAAAGCCATGAAAATAGTTAAATAAGCATTCTGTACATATTATTTGTTGGAAGAACACCCTGAAAAAAACCATCACTGGCAGTAGCTCTGGATTTACAAGGTTATTATACCTTGGCTCTAGGGTGACCAGATAGCAAGTGTGAAATATTGGGATGGGAGTGGTGGTGGTGGTGGGGGAAATATGCACCTATAAACGAAAAAGCCCCAAATATTGGGACTGTCCCTATAAAACTGGGACATCTGGTCATCCTAGTTGGCTCACACAATGCCAGAAGTGTCCTGTTTTCTCAGGAAAAAAGCAAGCAATCATTTCAAAACATAGCCTATCATACTGAGCTCTATTACTTCATTGTTTCCTTGTTCCACCCCATCGATTGCCATCTGTTGTCTCTTGTCTTAAATTATAGTGTAAGCTCTTTAGGGCAGGGACTGTCTTTTTTGTTTTGTGTTTGAAAAGTTCCTACCCACTGGAGTCCTACTCTAAGCTAGGGCTCAGAAGCACTATGAAAATACAAATAAATAATCTTGATCACACATTGTGTACAATTCATTACCTGATTACAACCACAGCCACTCATATGCTATAAATATTGATAGTTAAATATAACACTGTTAAATTTCCAACAAATAAATTAACTAGAGCTAGTAAAAAACTTTCCAGCAAGACCTTTTTCAATGGAAAATGCCTCTTCAATCACAATGATCATTCTTACCAATAAATAAATAATTTGGCTGAAATTTGCCAAAAACCCCCACTTCACAACAAAGTTTTTAAAGGTTTTCAAAAAGTTTAATTCTGATAACTTCTTTACTCTTTTCTGTTGGACAAGGATGGGTAACTAAAAAACGTCAGCCTGAGAGAGAGGCTTTTTACTCTACTAAAAGTAAATGACTTTGTTGGTGAAAAGCAAAAAGTTTCATGGAACATTTCAAGCAAAACACTTTACAATTTTTTTTTTTGCACAACTTATTTTTAAACAAACTTTACAATTAACAATAAAACTTCTTTTAAGCTAAACAGGTAAAAATGGAAAACCCACAAAACAAATTCACTACAGTTGTGTTAGTTGTATCCACCAGAACCTTACACTTTGATTTTAAAATAGAAACAACAATGGAAACATTTAGATATGTGAGAAGGTATGATTTTCTTAGGAGTAGAGAAGGAAAAAAGCAACAGGAATTTGCAGTACCTAGGCACTGAAAAATGGAATATGCAACAGCAGCCAGTTACAAAATAGCCACTTTAGGGCTATAGCTGATGGACTTTGCCAAATTTAAAGGGATAGCTATCCCCACCCCACCCAGGGAATGTTGGGATAATGTTCCTGTATAAGGGTAACTCTCTACTGGGGAGGGATTAGGCAATTGGAAAGGAAGGGATTTCTGGAGATAGGACTACATTTGTAGTACAAGATATATATAAAAAAATATTAGGGAATGCGCCTGTGGGAGCTCAATACAATCAGAGCACACTAGAGCACTGTAAAATTCAATATAGAAAATAATAAAAAAGAAGAATGCATGGTTTAGGGAAATGGGTCTTCTAGGTTGCTGGTTTCAATCCAGTCAGATCAGAAATGACCAAAATATTTTATCTTATAGGAACAGGGAAATGACTTGATTGTCACAGCTCAGTTCCTAGAGAACATGTCTACCTCACAAAACCACAATTACCACCACATCTGGAGCAGTCACCTCTGTTGGCAGCTGTTTGTAGCCCTGAAATGAGACCAGACACTGAGAGGGGTGGAAATAAAACTAGAAGCAAGACTCATTGTTGGAGCAGCGTGAGCATGCTTGCAGTGCTGTTGCTCATACTGAACCTGTCCTATTCAAAGGCAGATTAAGACGTATTGGGGCCCTGGGAACAAAGAACATTTGGGACCCCACACCCAAGGGGGTTAGGGCAGCCATGCCTGCCCATTTTTTAACATGGGCGTTATAGTCTCGGACAGGTGCAGAGGGGCAGCAGCAGGGGCTGTGCTTCGCAGAAGGGGGGCTGTTAAGGTGATCAGCTCTGCCACTACAAAGTACAGCTTCTGCTAGCTGCCCCAGCCTTTTTCTGGTGGGGTGCTGAGATGGACCTTATCCCCCCCTCACCACAGTACCCTGCCCCCTGCTCCTCGTCTCCCACCCCAAGACCCTGGCCAGGATGGAAGCTGGAGCCAAGCTATGGTAAGAGCCACCCAAGGAGCCTGGGCCGATGTGAGGAAACCCAGACCTTCCACCTACCCTGAGTAGTGTGCCCCAAGGGGACATGAGCTGCTCTTGGATTCCCCGCCCAGGACAGTTGAAGGGTCCGGGGTTCCTCCACAATGGCTCAAGATCCATAGGTGGCACTTTTCACAGGCCAGCTCTGGCTTCTGGACAGGCCAGGGGTCTGGGCTACGGGGGAGGAGACTAGAGGAGAAGCATGGGGCGGAGCTCCAAGGGGAAGAGGAGGAGCAGGGGGCTGGGCAACAGTTCTGGTGCCAGTGGTCCCCCCTTCTACATGGGTTCTGGGGGCTCCAAATTGGCTGAGGACCCTGGGCACAGGTCCTATGGACCCATGTGTTAATCTGTCACTGGTTCTATGGATATATAATAGTCTGCAAATCTGTCAATCTGTCACTTTCTACAAACATTAAATTAATTTAGGTTGGGGAGAAATAGCAATTATAGATATCAACAAATATTAAGAAAGGAACATAGCTATCTACCTATTAAAGAACTTTATATGGTGCTTATCCCTGTAGCAACTAGCCACATATGGAAGTCACAGTGATTACCATCCTGAAAGAAAGCATGGATGAAATCCTGGTTCCATTGAAGTCAAAGACAAAACTCCAATTGACTTGAGCTGGGCCAGGATTTCATTCCTGGTGTTCAAATAACTACTTTCAGGCTCGGGATTAGAGCTGTGCATTTGGATTATGTAGGAAGATAGATCCTGAATGAAGAAGTCTTTGGGTTTGTTAATCACTTTTTTGAATGCTTCAGAAAGACATTTAGGAACCAGAATAAAGGAAGATCTAATCTCTCATTTCCACTCATTGAATATACGTGAGAAGATTTGACTGTGTATTTTTTTCACTATTGAGACATTATAATGCCTGTACAAACTTTTTATGATTTACCTGAAGTTTCATGATTTTTCTATTATTTGTTATTTAATGATTTAATAATTTAGGGAACGTTACATTCAAGTGTACATTCCATATGGCATTGGCTAGAACGAATTATAATATTTAGAGCAAGAGTTGCACATCCAAAACCAAACACATTAAAGATTATATAAAGTCCTCAACATAAGCAAAAAGCTAGTATATGTTCATAGCTAATGCTGAATAGTGCCCAAAATGTATTGTAAGCTGGGACTGGCAATTACATTTCCACAAGAATACTTCTGAACCCCCACACCTTTTCACAAATCACTTCTCCCAAATAAAACCAAATAATAACTGGATTCTTCTCCACTCCCTAAGAGCTCCTCTGTAGTAACTCCCACCACAGCTTTTCCACTCCTGAAAATGATCTAGCAACCACTTTCTGCTCAGCTCTTTGGCTCCACTCTTGTTTGAAAAACAGCTGGCAGCACTGCTGCACACATCTACCTCCTAGTAGCTGTGTTACAAGCCTGCCTGTTCCCCCTTTCAGCCACCCCTTCCATGTCATAGGCTTCTACCTGCTATTCCTTTGAAATCACAAGATGGCCAGCTCTTTGTTCTGCCTCAATTTCCTCCCACTGGGACCCACTCAAGCTTTCTGAGTTGGGAGTAGAGCTGTGCACTATGGCTATGCCTGTTGAATCATTCTATGAATTCTGGGACTACTCTGAATTCGCCCAACTAGGACTAGTAATGCAGGCTATGAGCATGATTTGATTTCAGTACTGCTCTGTATGTGAGCAAGTCTGTTGAACTCAATGTGACTATAAGTGTGCATGTGTAAGTGTTTGCTGGATCAGACCCTTACTAAGCACTATGAACAAGCTGATGCTAAGAAAAGTAAACAAATGATCAGTAATAGAGGAACTATTAAACTTTACAAACTGTAATATAACGAATGATTACATACGTGTATCTCAGGTAAAAAACTGACTGAACAATTAAGCTTAATTTAGTATGTAGATAAAAAAGAAAAGCTCTAAAATAAAAAGAGAACAAAGATGCAAGGTTGCAATTAATATTTACCTAACTAACCACCTGTAAAATTAGAGTCTCAGAAAGGGAGACATTTTCCAGGGACTCAGGATCAGACCCCAAAAGTAAACTGAACCTTGTATTTTTAGTTTTCTATTTAGTTTTCTTGTTTGTTTTTTTTAATAGCCTGGCTGTAAGGGGTAAGAATGATTTAAAAGGAAGATTTTAAATCTGAAGGATTTGGATATATGACAAAAAAGTAGTCTGGATTATGATCTCATTTATACCAGTGTAAATCCAGAGTAATAGCATTGACTTTGGTAGAGTCATTCAAGATTTACAGTGGTGTAAATGAGATCAGAATTTGATCCAGTAACTTCATATGCTGATTCTCTTGTTGGTGGAAACAAAGGATTGTGATGAGTGAGCAGAGATGTCATTTGTCCCCCATTAAATGTAGCACATGAAATTACAGAAAACTATTTGCTCCCTTTTTGGGTAGGGTACTGTATCTATGTTTTAAACTACAGAAGTGCAGATTATTGTGGGAACTACCTTGGAGTTTAAGAATGCACAGACTATTCTCATTAATTATTGTTTATATTTCAGTAGTGCCCAGGGGCCCAAAAAGGATTGGGTCCCCATTGTATTAGGCAGTCTACAAAACCACTTATTATGTTAATCTTTCCAGCAGAATTGTGTCTTCAGTAGAACTAACTACACATGAAGCTAGTGAGATAATTCGGAAACAATCCAAACATTGCAGTAAAAATATTCAGAACTTGCAAAATAGATTCTCTTTACATAGCAAAGGTTGTGGAAGAAAGCCACAGTAAACTATGGAATCTTTCCTAAATGTCAGTTAGAACCGTTGTTGCACAGTTATTTATAACAAGTGTCAGCTGGTCTGCTTTATCCTTATTATTCTTTTAAAACCTTTATATTTAGGATTGACAGAATTAGATTTTATTTTCATTTTAATTGATAATATTGATGTTTATTTCTTTCCAAGCCTATTTATATTGCATTGTAATTTTGCATGGGTACAAATATACTCTATGTTCAAATCCTGAAGTCCTTTGTCAGGGCTGTTTTCTCTGTTCACTGTGCTGCTTTGTAGTGCAAGTGGCTGTATTCTGAACCAGACAGATAAGAATTCCCCCAATGTAGGGGGAATTCTTAGCTGGTTTAAAGCTGGCAAAAGTGTCACTAGCGTAGGAAAAGAAACTGCTCTAACTAACTTATATTAGAGCCTGATGACTCAGATCAGGGGGCTACAACAAGTTTCCTGCCAGCTGCCCCTCCCTAGGTCAGGAAGAAATCAGCTCTCAATTCTGCACTAGCCTTTTACTCAGGCAAAACTTCCACTTACTGATTTGCCTGAGAAAGGACCAATCAGAAAAGAAGAAAAGACTTTAGGATTTTGTCCCAGGGATAAAGACACATTTTTTGACTTTTCTTTGATTTGAAAATATTACTTCCTTTTCTGTAGTGGAGAATAATGACACAGTGCAAAAAAATGTTTTACAAAATGCGTGACTAAAAGCAACCTTTGTATAGGAGAAATCTTTAAAGAATTGTATATCATTTCTAAAAATAATTATGTAAATCTTTCACATGGCTTTTCTCTGTTTCTGTTGCTAACGTGCTCCCATTCAATATAAGAAACAAACTGCAGTGTTCTTCACTAAAAACTTCAGTTTCTGACTGGTTTCAATGTGGAGTTCCACGTAGAGTGCATTCCAACAATTTAATGTTGAGGTGACCAACCAGAGATAATTCTAGCAAGGTCCACAAGGATTAGAAAAGAGGGCACTTCACTCAACAAGCACAACTGGAGAAAGTTTTGTTGGCCACAAATGCTACCTGTGCATCCAGGAGTAGTTTTGAGTCCTACAGTATCTTTCCAATTGCATACCTGTGGTAAAAATGACAGTCGGCTTTCTGCAATAAAATAAGGGGTTCTAATATAAATTCCACCCAACTCTTCCATTTGCTTCCCAGACTGTATATCCCATTAACAATTGCACACATTCCCTGCACTTCATTTTGAAATGCACTGTTATTGAAAATATCTTTTTGAGAGTCTGTGATGAGAGGAATACATGAAAATCTAATAAGTGAAGAAAAATTCCAAAGGCACACAGGCCCATAAACTTAGCTGAAATACATTTTATTGTCCAAACTATTAAATGTTTAATATTAGATAATAAAGAATCATTTCTGTTAAGTTTATGGGCCTACCACCTGTGTGCCTTTGGAATTTTTATCCCCTTACCAAGATTTCATTTCTTCCTTTCACCTCAGAACCTGAAACAGATATTTTCAATAATAATGGCTTTGGCTAATATGTTGGAGAGTCTTTGACCTGTTGTTAATGAGTTCAAATCCAGCTTAGGTCACAAAAGAAACAAACATTTTCTTATCCCCAGATATATATTCAATACTCTTTGTGAACTGAACATGGTGATTTCAATAATGTTCCTACTGGATGTTCACATTACAAAACATACTCCATTAGTTGGTAGTCTCAGTGGATAGGCCAATGAGTGAATGGGCTGTGGTAACTGTTTGCTGCCCATGCTGTATCTGGCCTGTGGATAAAGAGAAGATTACAGTCTCTGGGGATGTATAGTACTGTACCTTTCTCAAGTATGGTATTCATGCAACAAATCTGTAAGGCAGTCATCTCCGTTTCTCTCTCATATGACTCCTTTACGTGTCTCAAATTGATACTCCACACAAACAGATAAGATCAGTTTAATGTTATATCCCCTCAACAAACACACTCCCCTAACATACTCAAATTACAAGCATAAATGGGTAATATGTATATGGTTTTAAAAGTAACACATTTTAAACTATACCAAAAAGCAATTTTTCCCCAATACTTGAATTAATTATGGATCCAGAAGCTAATTTTAGATGTGCTAAAGTAATATATTTAGTTTAATAGTTGATAATAATGAGATGTAATAAAAAGGACAGGTTACTGTTACAGAGTGATCTGAATCACTTGATTAAATGGTCACAAGCCAACAAAATGTGTTTTAACACAGCAAAGGCCAAGTTATATATCTGGGACCTCAGAACACCGGTTATACCTACATGATAGGAGACTGTCTTTGAAAGCAGTGACTCAGAGAAGAAATTAGGGGTCAATATAGATAACATGAGCTCTCAATAATTTCATGTTGAGAGTGAAGTAACTGCAGGAAGATAAAATGACTGATACAAGCAAGTACAAGTGTATGTTTGGGATTAGGAAAATTTAATTTTTCCAACAGCAGGATGGTCAACGTGTTGACCAGTTCTAAATAAGTCAATGTTGCCTTTCTCATCTTTACATGAGGAATTCACTTATTTTGCATAAAATGCAGCGGATTGCAGTTGCCCTGGATACCACAGATCATGGGTTTCAGGATACGCAATGCTTCCTCTTGGTCCAACCAGATGATCATATTTTACTTCCATCTACATTTGTGTAGCTGACACAGGATCCATTCAGTCAGCTTCATTCAGTCAGCTCCATTCAGTCAGCTTCACGTATGCTATCGATTTTAGCAAAGATTGTGTGACCCTGACTAATCACAGATTCTCAAAACTGAGCAGAATTTATTGTAATATGACATTAGTAAAGACATATTTAGGATCACTATAATTAACATGCAGAAACTACTCACCATGTCAGTGCCACTGACTTCAATGGCATTGGAGGAGTTGTTCAAGAGCTCTCTCAGAATCAGGCCCTTTGTAGAATTTCCCATTTTCAAAGTCCTGTGCAAACATTAACCAGGAAATGGAATGATAGATCAATACTGCTGTTATAGCCAGTGAAATCTCTAGAAGTAAAAACCAGACAGTAAGAGAGAGAGAGAGAGAGAGAGAGAGAGAGAGTGTATGGGGGGGGGGGGGGGGAGGAGAGGGAGCTAGAGAATAAATATAAACATAGAATCCCAGGGTAAGAAAGGAAAGCAAGGGTCATCTAATCTAACCCCTGATGGTCTCAGCCATTTTGTTGGGGAAACAACAACAAAGACACCATATTGGAGGCCCTTCTTCATAGGTCTGTTCCTGCCTTTTTTACCTTTTGGTGGGAAGGGCAGGCCAAATTTGCCTAGCAGCCACAGAATATATAAGGTCACCAGAGCACCCTGGTGCTGTCCTTCTGAGTGGTACCCAAGAGCGTGTGTCCATCTATTTATTGGTCCTATTTGCTGAGATGGAAGAAAGAAGCGATCTCTACTTACCTAACTGAGTCCACTTTGTTCCATCCCTGTGGCCGCCTTCCTTTCCATGGTTCCTGTCTCCATCGTGGTTGATCCTGTTGCCATCTGGTATTAGCCTGCTTCTGTCCTGATGAAGAATAAATTTAAAGTTATCGTCTAGAGACTATCTTCAACTAAGGGAGGGTTAATTATTTTTACTTGGTCCTGAGTTTATCTTTTGTTTCATGGGACTATAAATAAAGGGTTATTTGTCATATTAATTGAAGTGTTATTAATTATCCACCCCAGTGATTAGATATGGGTATGGGGCGAATTCACATTGACTGAGGGGAGGGGTCCTTGTTTTAGATTTCATTTGGTAACACCCCCTGCCAAGACACAGGATTTTTTGTGTCTGAGTCATCCAAGACATTTTGGCCAGAACATAATACTTATCCCAGTCATACAGTACATGTTCAAGACCATTGGCTTTAGCGAGCTTTTTGCTTGTAGAACAATTGCAGCGTATGGCCTAATTACAAAACAAATTGGAAAAAGAGAGCAAGATACAAGAAACGAGACAGCACAGTAAAATGGCAGAACATATGTGATAAAGGCGGACAAGGACATGGATGCTTAAAAGTGACAGGTGTCTTTGTAAAAGTCATGATTATTGGCAGTCAACACAATGCGTGTCTTGCGAATTGCCAAAAGGCTAATACTAAAATAAATTGAGTGGGTTACAGAGAAGAGGTGGATGCACAGATATAATTTCACTAATGGCTACAAACTCACTAGCTCTTAAGCGGATCTTTTTAATGCTATCTAGGTTTTTATTGTTTTTGGATACACAGCGAAGTAAGGGAGAACGCTGCAGAGATTAAATACATGACATGAGATCTCTAGGCCAGCCAGCAGGCCCCTCCGGACCATGTCTCTGATGGATAAATCCTGCTGTTTCTAGATGGGCAAGCACAGGTTAATAGCAATTGATCAAGACTGACACAACCCGTGGAGCTGGGGAACTGTTGTGTGTGGCGCTGGCCTGTAGAGGGCCAGGGGTAGCCCTATTCGTGTGCTATTGGGACACGGGAGCCGTCGTGTGTGGTACGATGGCGCCCCCTGGGAAAGGAGTCGCTGCCCAGCGCAGCAAGCCGTGCACTGGCCTCAGACAGACGCAGAGTAACACGGTGGCGCCACGGCGGCCGTTGCGGATTTCGCCCAGTCGCTATCGCCGGCGCTCGGCTACAGGCAAGTCAGCAACTACCACTGCGCTTGCGCACTCAGGTCACCGCTCGCAGGGGTTTCCCGGCGCGCGTGCGCACCGTGGCCATTCCGGGGCACTCCGTGGAGGACGGGCGCCGCATCGAACGAGTCTCCGCCTACTCCCATGGTTTGCGGCGGTTGCTTGGTAACGAGTCACAGCCGCTAAAGGACAAGCGAACGAGCGGGGGAGAACAGAGGGCCCTATTCCGGCGCGCGCGGTTTGTGGGCAGTCCCAGCCCCTCGCGCCCCCATGTCGTACTCGCACCCCCCCAGGCGCACGGGGCTGCCACGCGCCGTGCTGAGGTGGCTGCAGAGCCTGGACCTGAGCTTCTTCCCCAGGAACTTCCGACGGTGAGCGGGGGGCGGGGCGGCCCCTTCCCCGCCAGCCGGGCGCGGCGCCGGGCCGCGCGCGCACCGCCCTCCGGCTGGCCGTTACTGTCGTTGTTCTCTAGGGACTTCTCCAACGGCTACCTCATCGCCGAGATCTTCTCGTGGTACTACCCCGGCGACATCCACAGCCACAGCTACGACAACGGCGCCTCGCTGGCCGCCAAGCTCAGCAACTGGTCCCAGCTCGGCCAGGTGAGGCGGCGGCTGTGGGGGCGGGCCGGGGCCGGGCCCCCCTCGCGAGGTGCACGCAGCGCGCGTTTGTTCGTGTGACGGAAACGTGCGTCGCCGCGGCCCGGGCAGACGTCGGGCTCGGGAAACTGGGGCAGCGGTGGCGGCCGCTGGGCGCGGTCTCCGCTGCGGGGAATGGCCGCGGGATGAGGCCGGTGGAGCCCTGGCCGTGCCCGCTCTGCGCACGGGGCGATCGTGGCGCACCGGCCGCCGCCCTCCAGAGCCGCGGGCCGACGGGCTGGCGATGGAGGAGCTAGTGATAGGTCACGTCGCTCACCTGGCTGCCCTCAGAGACTCGTTGCAGGCACCTGGCCAGGCCAGCCTTGAGGCTCCCAAGGTTACTGGTCACTTCAAAATCTTGGCCTTATGCTTTTTGTATTGCTAACAGATGCAACTCTTCGTACTCCGGGGCTGTTTGGAGGGGGAGAGGAGGTATGGTCCAACTTGTTTCGGGAGCAAACAGTTTGAATTTTGACTCAGTTTAAACTTCAGTTCTCACCCTTAATATTGCAGAACTTCTTTAATCGCTTTTCATTTTGCTTAAGGGGTGAGGGTCTGGTGGGTTTGGATTTTAAAGAGGTGCAGAGAAAGCAAAGGGGTGATCACACATCAAGTGAAAAGCACAGAAACATGGGCATATGCCTAAGATGCTAAGAACGGAAGTGGTCTCTCTTTATTTTTTCTGGTAGTTTTTTTCAAAAAGAAAATTGAAGCCTGTCCAAGAATTAATAGATGGAACAATCCACTGTAAACCAGGAGCAGCAGAAATGTTGGTACAGGACATCTACTCAATGCTGACAAACAGTCGGTGAGTGCTGTTGTTAACAGAAGTGTATGTATCAGTTAGGTTTATTGCAGATTATTCACTTCAATAGTATATTAATGAGTAGTATCTAAACGTTACTCAAAACCTTCAGTTTTCTGAAGCCCTCGTGTGAAGTCAACTGGAGTTTTGCTATTGACTGCAATATGGCCAGGCTCTAATGCCTAGTTCACAAGTGCCCGGATGTGTGAGTGGATAGAAGAATGGAAATAGGCCCCACAGTTGTAGAGCACCTCCTCAGCCTACCTCCTCTCCCTGGTCTTGTAGATGGCCACTTTGGCCAGTGCTATGAGGAGGCTGATGAGGAGGTTCCACAACTTTGTGTGGCCGTGGATGGGGTGTGGGGAGAAGAGCAGCCAGAACCTTAGCAAGAGGTTCTGGAGGAGCTGGAACGGGCTGTAGGCTGGCGCACTCAAGGTAAATGTGTACTAGGGTCTTCATGTTGCAGAAGGGGCAGGTGTCATGGCGAGTGGTGAACCACGCCAAGTACACACCCGTGCTCACGGTTCCGTGAAGGAGCTACCAGCTGACATCCCCAGTGGGCCTTCGGGTCAGGGTGGAATAGAGGCTGGCTCACTGGGGTTCCTCCACAACTGGTATAAGGTCCCACCACTTTGTGTCTGGGTGGACACGAGGGCGAAGAAGTGAAGTGTGTGTAGCATGAGTGTGCACAGATGGTCTCTCAGCACGGAAATGGAGCGGCTGCAAGTCTCAAAGCTGGCTCGGTGTGAGGAGGGGAAAGCTGGGGAAGCTTGCAGGGCCTGATGAAAAGATCTGGATGGCTAGGACTGAGGGGTGGGTGGGGAGCACCCTCTCATCGGACCTGCTCGAGGTAAACCTGAGCAGCAGGAGACAAGGCTTCCCTCACCTCCTGGAGTATGCATCAGGGGAAAGGTGCTATACTGACCGTGAGGTACTTAATGTTGTGTGTGAAAGCTTGCAAGGCACATAGCCACTTTAAACAAATCTTAGATAATACAATCAGCATGCTTCCAAGCAGCCCTGAAATTCACTAAATAAAATTAAAATAGTATAAAGAGCAAACTCGTTAATAAAACAGGTGTGGTTTATAAGCATAAAATCACAGGTCCATATGCTGTCCTCCACTGCTATGAGCATAACAGAATTTATGCTCACACAGCTAAACTGGGGGATGTGCAATAGAGAGTACCACTTCTACAGAACATGCTTCATTTTCCCCAACCCAGCAGAACTTCAGCTCTGTGGATGGAGTTCGGCATGGCCTAGTTCCGCTAGATTCTTAAACTCTCTGAACACTGTGGAACCTTGCTTGTGTTACTGTAGACAAAGTGTGCAGCGACTTATACAACTTGCTTCTCTGCAGTTTAGTGCTCCCATGATGAAGGCTTCAGGGGCAGCCAGTCAAGGAAGACACTATCTGTGTGGTTTCTGGGGCCAGGCAGTAGTGTGGTGTTAAGGGGCCTTTGTATGGTTGCCCCTTCCCTGAAGTGGAACTCAGAGATTTGTGGGTTTAAGGGTTATTGTCCACCAACAGAATTACTGGACAATTCAGTGAATTTCTAATAATGGAGCTTTATTGGTTCATATGGACTAATTCTGCTCCCCACTTTGACCCCGTGAATCACAGTGATGGCATAAAGAAGCCATAAGTAAGTTGCAAGAGAATTTCCCCAGCACACGAGCAGCATTGGGTTGATGTAAGTAGCCTTACATTACCCCCTCTTGGGTCTCCACCATAGTGGGTATGCCTGAAGAGCTGACTGCTGTACAGTCTTTAGGCAGATGTGGAGAGTCTTATACATACGAGCAGCTTTAATCACATGATTACTTATGGGTGAAGTTCGACTCCCGAGATATATAGAAAGCTGCTGTTTTCTGACTTTGGCTGTGACTTGAATGTGTTATACAATCATGAATAGGAATATTGAGTGGAGATGGATCTCAGAAGATTCTTAAGAATGGTTCATACTTTGAAAAATGTTTGAGAATTTTGGTCTAGTGGACTGAGTGCCAGGAACTCCTTTATTCTCTTCCTGGCTTGGATACTGACTCCGTGTCTGGGTTTGGTCAAATAACTTAGATAATACGTTCCACACAATGGAATTGTGAGAGTTCATTAGTAATATGTGACCAGTGTCTTGAAAGGTGTTAAGCATAATAACGTGTTCATTATTTATTAGTAGTAATGTAACTGACTCAATAACATTTGCCTTTTTTCCCCTTCCTGCAGAATTAAAAATATTCAGGATGAGGTTGACTTTACAGACCACTATTATCAGGAGCATTTACCAATGGTTGCCAGGTCAACAGCTTCAAAGGCGATCAAGAATAACATTAAGCTAACAGAAATAATGATAGAGCCCAATATTAACAAAAATAGACAAAAGGTTAATGCGATCATCCATATGCACATGCAACAGCGACTGATAGAGAGGGAAGAGAACCCAAGTGAGTGGTTTTTCAAAGCAAGTATAAAGTATTGATGTATGTGGTACAAGTGATTGTTTCCCAAGTTCACTGTCCTAATTTGTTAGTCTGGTGTTTGAAAATGGAAAACAGTTCAAATATTTGCCTCTCTTTGGGCCAAGTCATGCTTGCTTTAATCACGATTTGTGACTGCGCTGAAGTTAGTGGAATTATGAGCATGAGTAACATGAAGAGGATTAGATCATCATTTTGTGCTTAGGAAATTATAAAGAAAGTATCATACCACTTTGTGATTACATCATTTGAGGAACCATTTGCAGCCAGTTGCATTCAAAGTGAATAGTGATATTTAGATGATATATTAATATTACAATGATGGAATGTAGCTGAAATAACATTGTTTCCAACATTGCCATATTACTTGCAAGTGACTCATCCACATTTTGCCATTCCTTTGTATTAAAAGCTGCTGTTGCCACCAGTTTTTAGATGACTTAAGAGTGTTGTCTCTGCACCAGGGAGATCTTGGTACTCCACTGATTTCCTGTTAGTAAAAACACACAAACAGGGAAGTACTGGACCTAAATTTTCACTTCTCAGGTCAATTTAACTTAATTGGACAGTGAACCTGGGAAATGGAATGAGTTGACCCATATTTCAAGTGTTCTTAGAAAGCCTTCAAGGTTGGAAAGTGAAATACATACTTTTAAATCAACTAGTTTTAGATTAAGCTTGCTTAACTATTCTGTATAATTCTTTTTCACTTTTTGTGATCTTGAGTGAATTTGCTGAAACCAGCTAGTCTTTTAAATTAAATTACTCTTTTAGGCCCTGGTCCTGCAAGCACTAACACACTTTACTACCATAGACTCATAAAATTTAAGGCCAAAGGAGAATATTAAATCATCTTCTTGTATATCACAGGCCGTCAAATTACTCTGTTACTTCTGCATAAAGTTCTGTAACTTGTCTGACTAAAGCATATTTTCCAGAAACATCCAGATGTAATTTGAAGACATTAAGAAATGAAGAATGCACCACTTCCCTTGGTAGTGGTTAACCATTGAAATAATCCTTAATGTTAAAAAAAGAAATTGTGCCATATTTATCATTTGAATGTGGTTGGCTTCAGCTTCCTGGTTCTTGTTATGCCATTTTTCACTACATTAATTTCCTCTTTAGTACGTGTTATTTTCATTGTGTAAAGGTGTAATAAGTCACTACTTAATCTTTTTTGATAAACTAAACTGATTGAGCTCTTTATATCACTGTAAGACAACTTTTTTTTATTCCTTAAATCATTTTTGTGCCTTTTTTCTGCACCCTTTTAAGTTTTTCAACATCCTTTTAAAAATGTGAACAACAGCATGTCAAAATCAGTCTAACCAAAGCCATTATACAGAGGTAGAATCACTTCCTTATTCCTACTCCCTGCTCCCCACTTTATACATCTAAGAAGCACATTACTCCCTTTTGCCATAGTATCTGATTGGGGGCTTATGTTGAGTTGTCTGTCCCCTAGGACCTCTAAATCCTTTTCAGAGTCACTGCTTTAGCAGTCTCAGTATTCTGAAATCAATAGAACTATGTATGGCAGTAAAGCTAAACACATGTGCAAGTGTTTACAGATTCAGTGCCTTAAGTGTTAAATCTGCTGCTTTAAATAACATTTTCTAGGAGTACACTGCTAAATTTTGAAAGTATTACAGTACTTATTGATATGGCACAACTGGGAGCTTCAGTTTGGATTGTCAGTAGAAATGACACATGGCCAAAATTTGTCTAAGTTTTGACTTGCAGGTTAAAAGGCTCAGATTTCTATCATGGTAGTGGACGTTCTTTGTGTCAAGTCATAAATGAAAACATGAGAATACTACTTACTGCTTTTATTCTTCAAAATGCTTTATTTACTGGCCAAACTCAGCAGTAATTCACCTGGCTGTTCAAAGATTGTAATCTATTGAAAAACACCTTCTGATGCTTATTTAAGAATAAAACCCATCTCAAATAAGGGCTGGTGATACACTGGGAATTTACATCAGCATAGCTGCATCTTTCAGGGATGTGAAAAATGTTCACACCCCACCCCCCCGAGACATAGCTGTGCCAATCAAACCTTGAGTGTAGACAGCACTGGATGAAAGAAAGTATTCTTTCATTGACCTAACTACTTCTTGGGGAGGTGAATTACCTGTCCCAGTGGGAGAACCATTCCCATCAGTATAAGTAACATCTACAATGAAGTCCTAGAATAGAGCAGCTGCAGTTGTGCCAGTGTATTGTTTAAGTGTAGACAAACTCTTAATCTTCCTGCAGTGTTATTGCTAAAACATGTCATATCACCAAAAAAAAAAAAAGAAAACACACACAACAAGGTGCACTGCCACATTATAAATTTATTTTGTGTATCCCTTATGTTTAGCTTTTGGAGAATAAAATTACATTATTTTTTGCCAGAGCACTTTTTTCTTTTGCTAGACTCTGATGATCTTAGTTCCTTTTTATAGGGAGGAATATGTTTTTTTAAATAAGAAAAAATACTCACTTTGAATAACTGGACAATTAATTGTATTGAGGCTATGTAATGAATGAATTGTACTTGTGTTTTGAAGAGCGGTTTAACATTAAACCAAGGTTGGCAGAACGTGCTGTTCGTCATCCAACTGCTGTAGGTCCTTGTGGGAGTGCATTTAACATCCAAAGAGAGAAACTTTCTTCGATATCAAGTAAGGTTTAATTTCAATCTTTCATTGGATTATTGATTTATTTTGTTTTTACTTTGTTTACAGTACTTTGATTATATGGATAAGTGGTCTTTTAAAACAAAGTCTATAAATGACTTTTAAAGTAAACTACTGGGCCTTATTAGAAAATAAATACTGTGCTTCCACATAAAGTTCTTCTGAGACTCAGAGGTAGCAGCTACAGATGTTGCTTATATCTCAGGAGTCAAAATTGCTTTTCTTCCACACCAATGTTTTGGGTTACGATTTAGGACTTCCACCATACTTAGTAGCATACTCTGAAGGCAATTCCTTCTCAACTGTGTAGTGGTAACAGATATTCTTTAATCTTGATCATGATATTATAAAAGAGTCCAGTAACAAATCTTCTATGGTTGTTCGAGGTATTCTACGGCCTGCTCTGGTCTCTAGTTTTTGTAGATATTTAACTGTTTTGGTTAGGGGTGTGATTTTTGTTCAAATCAGGATAATTAAATTTGTCAACCTCCTACAACGGATGCAGTTCTATCAGTATAAAGGTGTTTACACCAGTGGAAAGAAGCTATACTGGCTGGTATAAGCAACTTTATACCAATTTAACTGCATTTATACTAAGGGAATGGTACAACCGGCACTGGTTTAACTACATACCAGTATAGTTAAATGGGTACAAATCTTGTGTGTAAACAAGGCTGATGTTTGAGATAAATTTCAGTGTATTCAAGAGGACATGGTTTTTATAGTTAAATGGTTGTATTTAATAAATCAGCAGCAAAAGTACATGGTTGTATTATTCAGTTGCTTTTTTTTTCAGACCTAGGGCTCCCAGAAATCAGAGGCAAAACTGGTGTTCATTTCAAAGAAATCCAGGTGAAACAAGCTGACAGATGCTCTTTTACTGTGGATGTGTAAGTGTGGCAGCTCCAAGAAGGTAGACAAAAGGACTCTCACTGAATAAGTGTCTGGGAGACACCTCCACTTTGAAAAAGTACAAGATCAACTTTCTCTACAATTCTTTGACCATATCCATTGGGAGAGAAATGCCTGACTGATTTTAGTGTTTGTTAAATCAGAACATTATTTTCTTTTAGTAAATGCCAAAACAAAATATGATATTGGAAACCTGGTGTTTGTAGAAGTTTGACAAGCTAAAAGTCACTAAACAAAGCAATATCTAAAATATACATTTACTGTTTCCCCATTGTTAGAAGGCTTCCTTCAGTGACTTGCTACAATAGTTGCTTTTACAGCTCAACCTCTTAGGCTTGATTACTTACTAGATTGAGTTGTTTTTAATATTTCAGATTCTTTATAACAATATTCCTATGTACAGGTTGCAGTGGTGCAAGATCAGTAATGGCATGTGGTCAATCTTATTGTACATTGTGACATGTGATGAGTTTAATAAATTTGACTGTTGTACTTCGTGACTTCTTGTATCTGGACCTACTGTGCATTGATTTTTTACAATCTTTTCTTTGTTTGAAATAAGATGAATTTTTAGTAATACATCTATATCAAAGCTGCTCATGGCTTTCATTTCCTACATACGTAAGTGTATGGGTCTGAAGCGTTCAAAGTAAATAAACCTGGTTTGGTGGAGAAAAACCTTCCCTTTCACAGGCTTAGAAGTCCTTGCATCCAAATTAAGGCAATTAAATGTTTCTTGCATCAGTAATTATCCTTCTTATGCATGCCTTTCAAAGGATCCTTAGCTCTGTTGCAGAAGAAACGTTTTTTCAGTGTCACATTAATGCATGTACATTTTGAAGGTGATTTTCAGTGGAAAATTAGGAACATTTTTAAGATAAACTTAGAATCTATGGCAGCTGAAAACACCCTTGCAAATGATTCTATTATTGCATATGATAACATTCGTGTAAGGTAAGGATATGAATAGGGAGAGGAGGGACTGAAATCAATTATTTAAATTATTATTTTTAATCATTTATATCAGCAAGCAGGACACCTTGCTTAAAAGTCTATTTTATCATTTTGCCTTTGTACTTTCAGAAGAACTTTCAGTGGTTTGTAATTCTCTTAAAATGGTGATTTGCAACTAAATATATTCTTTACACTAAATTTGATTTTTGGCTCTTTTGGTGGTGGGGTTTTTGTGGGTTTTTTTTTGACTAAGCAGGAGGATACACTATATCTATACATATTTAAGCTGATATACAGCTTTCATAGCGGCCAGACAGGAATATTAAAATAATTTAGTCTGACCTGTACAGGTCATAGAAATTTATAGTTATTTGCATGCTTAATGTAAAAATTACATTAGAAAATGATGCATTTCGTAATAGATAAGTTCTATTTTTGATTTGTCGAATTCTATTTCAGGAAATATAAATTATTTAAAATGCAGAAAACCAGCATTTTATTTTTCATTAAATAGAACTACTTTAAATGTGCTAAATTCATAAATTTTTATAAAAAAATTTGCATTTGAAACTGCCTGGTTTATTAAACAAAAGCATTATCTGTTAGTGAATTTAATTGATTGTTTCTGTTCAATATATCTTTCAAAAACTTAACCAGTAGATTTTATTCATTATCTTATTTTTATTTGTAAATTGGAAAACAAGCCTTTCTGCTTTTTCAGCTTTCAATCAGTTGCTTAACTTTGAATGAGCTAATCATTGTACT
>ML675624.1:30529816-30557255 GCA_007922155.1 Mesoclemmys tuberculata | reverse complement strand
GTAGAAACATTTTAGCAGTTTAACACCTTCCTAAGATCAAAAAAGATTTTTCAGAGTACCTGTTACAGGGTATTTAAAGTTGTATGGCATGAAATATTTCTAACTGGAAATCTACAGAGACATTCAGACACTGTATAGAACAAAACACTGATTTGAAGGAGAAGATATTAAAGTTTTGGTTTTATTTTTAACAAGAAGGGAAAATAGCTACAGTTGAGCAATTCTGCTTGACAATGAAATCACATTTTAGCAAACAACCTGAAATTTTGGAAAACATTGATGCAGCTATGTTTTGACAGTTGCGACTATAACAGTAAATGCACATTTTACAATACTTTTTCTTCTGTTTTCTCCCTATATAGGGTAAGGACTACCTTAAAGTAGATGCAACATAATTTTTGTTCACAGAAACTGGTAGCAGACATATTCCTAATATAAAAAGTGCCCTTTGACTCAATTTTTATACTCTAAACCTAACAATGAAAAAATAATTTACCTTCTTCAGTGTCTAAAGAGAGAATAGATTTGTCTTAGGTTCCAGATTAAGGCACGTCTTCCACAACTTACTGCAGTCATACTACATATTTATTTCAAGATTTAAATACAGCAGTCTAAATCTTCAAGATATTATAGAAGATTTAAAGAATAGAGTGGCAGTTGAGTCCAATCCTTCAGATCCCAATTCATGCAGATAAACATTGATCAGTCCTCTCCCTCTTTCCCCAACGGTGAGTGTCTATATTTCTTTTACATGGACATCAGACACAGAAATCACACAGTAACTACTGATCTTCGATTCAACAAAAATAACCCATCATATATTCACAGCTGGAGAGTTTTGAGTTCTTCCACCAATTAGTACTGTGGATCTTTTTTCTGAATTCCAACTCTTAATTCCCAAAACTCCATATAGTTAAACAAAGATAAACAAATCCCAAATGGTGGAAGCAATAAACCAATACCTTTCTCTCTGGTATCTAAATAAAGGTGTAAAGATGTGCAATGGTCCTTACAAAACAAGGGCTGGTATTTAGGATGTACTATTTGTGAGGCCAAAAACCCTGTAATAAATAAATTTAACAAACACTTTAGAATAAATTATGAATGTTAAACTTTAAAAAAAAAAAAAAAAAAGTGCTTTTCCATACATCATGTTGAGTGAGGTATAGTCTAAAATATGTGCTTTGGGAGCCAGGAATTCCTGAGTTCTAACTCCCTTTGTACCTACGGCAGATCACTTCACACCTCTCTCTGTTTCCCCTTAGTAAAATAAGAACATTCCTTACCCTACCTCCCAGGGATAGTTGTAAGGATTAATTACGTTGGTTAGGTTTGCAAGGCATTTTAAGATGAGAAGGGCTATATCTTGTTACACTCCAATTTATAGAGGTTACTTAAAACATGTTCAGCCATTTTACTGTTCTCTCTCTATTCTAACCAGCATAACTTCTTTTTTTTGGTGGGGGGGAGGGAGTGAAGATGATGACAGTTACACTAGGATTCTGATCACTGTGCCACTAACATGCTGATCAGGGAACACAGTGAAAGGATTTCTAGTGCCATTTGATGGAAGAACAATTCTATCTGAATGATTGGTCTTATGACTATTCGATACGCACAATTTTTAGAATAAAATACTCATTCTATTGCCATCATTTTTTTTTTCATTTGGGAACATATTAGTCATAAACTAACCATCTATTTAAATAAAGCAATGCCCACATAGTTATTTATCAGGTCCGCAATACCATACAAATTTTTACAGTCTATACAAAATTAAAAAACAAAATTTAATATACATAATGTATTTCAGTAATTTTCATTAAATAAGCTGTTTCATTACTTACAGGCTATCTATTAAAAAAATAGGGTTCATAAAATCCATTGTAGCTCTCATTAAAATATAATGGTGGAATTGCCAAAGATGAACTTATTAAAAATATAATAATTTATCCTAATTTAAATATTCATCAAAATGTAACTACATAAATAGTTATTATGTCCGACTTTTTTTCCTGTTAAAGCAGAAAAACAATGTATGGAAAGATTTCTTAATTAAAAATCAAAGTATTTTGACTTATTCAATTTATATGATCACATTTTATCACATATTAGATACAAATAAAAGGAGATACAGAATGTATGAAATGCAGTTGTATTACAGTGGCAATTCATAAAATAAATAAATTGGTGTGCTGATGTATTTAAAAATGTCATGAATTTCAGAGTTTCAGCTACCCTAGTATTTTGATAATGTGCAGATCTTTCTTTACTTGCTTTACAATTTATTTGTTCACAAAAATTTACTGAAATATTTTTATGTTGTCTGACAACAGTATTCTCATCTTTTAAAAAAACCATGGCTGTCAATTATGTAAATTAGGACATTTTTTCTTTGGATTATCGTATACTCTCTTATATATAAAAAATCCACTTTTCATTTTCTCATTTACATTTTGCAAAGTTCAAGTAACTGTCCTTCAGGAAGAATCAACTGCCATCTTTCTGTCCTTCAAAAATCAAGGTTAAATTAATGTTAACCTGCAGGATGTTACATGTTTTAAGCACTACAGAGGAAAATATCTTATCAGAATGGGTTGAGCCGTATTCCTGTTCCTAATGGTGAGAAGGGATTCACCTTGGCCCACATCAAAGCATCATTCAGTGAAATAGCTGATTTTCCATCTTCAAGGAAAAACACTGGACCCTGTGAATGTTTGGGGAGGGAAGGAAAAAGATACATATCATGTCCCCATACATCCAGAAAAAATGCAGTCTAGCAAAAGCAAATGCATATTTTTATTTCATCTTGAGATGAAAATGAGTAGACATTACAACCCTAGTGTATGTAACAGCTACAGCCATGTAGTTATTCCTGATACTAAGTCTGATGAACTTTTCATACTCAATTTATAATTTATCAGGTAAACCAGATGTCTCCTAAAAAATCTACAAGCCCAAATTTCATACTTCCTAAATTCTTGAGTTAGATACATCTTAATAATTCAGTCACATTCCCAAACTAATTCTTCCTGTGTGGCTACGGAGAATGCGTACTCTTTAAAGAGTCTCTATGACAATGAGCCAATCCCTATCAAGAGAAGATGGTCTTGTAGCTTAAGCCCTAGAACTGGGAGGCATTAGGTCTGGGTTCTGGTTTGATGTTTCTCCATCTTCAAAATACAGATAACCATGCTTCCCTAGTTTTTGGGAGGTTCTGAAGCTTAATGAACAATAATGTGGGGTTATTAAGTGGTCTCAGATCCTCATTTGGAAAACACTGTGAAGTGCATAGTATCTCCAATCAATGGGAGGGTTACCTATTTGCTAATTTAACCAAGTGCCATGTTATTTCAAGGCCCCAACTCAGAAAACCACATGCGTTTAAGCGCTTTCCTGAACAGGGGTGCTTTCCTGAATTAATGCCAACATTTGTAAAAATTTGCAATCAGCATCTAATGAGCTAGTGTGTCAATCGTGGCAGCAGGGTATTCACACTGGCTTGCATCAGAGATCATGCTGAGTCTGAGTCTTGAGTCCTTCAGATGACGACGCAAAACTTGCCTCACCAGAAACCATCCCTGAAAACCGTGGTTGCTCTAGCGGCCTGCATCCTGCTTGTGGGGCAAACCACCTGGACTTAGCTATCTGTAAGTGTCTTCAAATTGCAGTATGGTCTGGAGCAATGTGCCTTGCAGAGTTTAATGTCTATTTCCCTATCTCTAAAAATGGCAGTATTAATACCTGCCTCACAGGGATGTGGTGAAGATTAATATATGTTCAACACCATAATCACAAAGCATTGTATAAGTGATAAATGTAATTGGGTAGTCATGTTTGAAAGTGTATCCTTTATACTATTATAAAATATGGGGAGAGGAAGAGAACTGTCCTCTGAAGGATCATAATAGCTCCTAAGAACTACAGTGGTGGACGTTCTAGAAATGCATATTATAACGCATATTTCCAACACATTAAGGACAGCGTGTAGTCTAAAATAAAACCTTTTAATTGTTTTCAAGTCAAACCACCGTGAGGAAGTTGGCAATGGCTCACATACATTAAAACAGAGTGCGCATACACTAAGATAAATTTCTCTTATACAGACCAAGCACTTTTGACTGTTCCAATTGGGGATTTCAACCATTTTTTCCTCATGAAAATTTTCTTTGCTGTATGGCCTTCTGTGGTTAAGGACAGTGTCCTTCAAAGCAAAATGGCAATCTTTGCCATTGCAGGGTACTCCAGAGCAATATTCCACACTTGCCCCTTCTTCCTGAGAAATTTTCTTCAAGAACACTAAGGCTCAACTTGATTTTTATTCAATCTCTGCACTTGAAAAAAATGTGTTTGACCACCTTAAAATAAAATGTTATTTTACTAAGTATTCCAAAAAGAGCACCCAGGCTCCCTAAAATGGTACCTGAATCCTTAATCCTGTCAAACAAGAGATGTGAACATCCGAGTGACTAGGGAGATTAGACCCAGTGACATAATCTGGTCCAATCATTCCTTTAAGAGGTTCTTCTTTTATTCGTGATACCAAGGTTGAATAAACCATTCTCTGTGATTCGGATGGAGGGGTATATGACAATTCATCAGATCTGTGAGTAAAACATATTTCATTTTAAAATATACAATCATTTGCAGTACACCTCAAGATGCATAAAAGCTAACAATATTATTTCAAAATGAAGTATCTTACTTTTTTACATACATTGATATATTCACATTCTACAAAGAAAAAATGGGATAAAATATTTTATTCACAATGAGCACATTTAAATCATAGTCATTTCTATTATAACTTTATGTTTCACACCTACTTGTTGAATGACTGAGTACAAGCTCTCCAAGCATCTAGCTCGTCAGAGAGCTGTTCAATTTTCAGGGGTACAGATACCTCTCGCCGTTTTAAAAGCTGACTGAAAAGAAATAAAATGTAATTAAAATGTTGCAAATAAAATACCTTCCTACTGGAAAAATTAAAATCAAGAAAATACATATTGTTAGAATTGAAGGGTAAAGAAGCTAGAAATTAGCAATATGAATTTGTCCTTGAATAAATATTGAATTGACCATATATTGGATGTTTTTTCTGTAACACTAAAATTAAATTTAGGAATCATTAGTTTTTATATTTTCACATGTAATTATCTTGATTTAACACCAGAGCGTTCCTTTGAGACCTATTTTTAAGGGCTGTAAATATGGCTTTTTTAAATGACAGTTATTGAATCTTATAGGAATTGTGCACCTTGATTTCAATATGTATTACTGACTGATGTATATTGAAATGATAAATAAATACAATATCTGAGGAAGTTGGAGGGCTAAGTGGATCAGTGTAGTGTGATTTAGCACGGCTTCTGAAAGAACTTTGTTTTGTTTGAATACATGTGCAAATAGGAAATGTGCAAATTGGACCTAATTTTACATATACCACAGCAAGAGAAAAGGGACAGCTTTTCACTTTACTCAGTCCCTGATTCTACAAGCATGCATGTACTTATGTTTAAGCATATATACGGGGCCATTTGACTTTAATGGGACATCTCATGGGCTTATGTGCTTTGTTGGATTGGGGCCTAAAAAGCTAGAGATCAGAATGTGGTGGATTTTATAGGTTTTTCAGGGTTAGGCTAAAGAAATACAGTTTTAGAGGCCCTTCTTGTCCTGAATCTTATATGAACTTATATATAGGTCCCAGGACGCCTCAAAGCTTGATGTTTGAAGTGTCACAAATAGGTTATTACTATTTATTTTTCCTTAGCTTCTTGTTTCTCTTATAAGAGACCATCTCATGCTATTATTTTGTTTCTCAAATCCATTTCAGTCAAATAAAATGACAAAGTATAATTGATAATTTATGATCAAGCAATAAGATGATCTCTTTTGGAACATCTACTTGTAAAACAATCTTCTCTTTCAGGACCGCAGAGTTTGACTAAGGCCCAAATTCTGCAATAGCCTGCTTTCTGGCTGACCCTTGTGCCTGTGCAAGACACCAAAGAAGCCAAAGGAGCTCTGTGTGAGTGCAGAAGTATGTCCATATGCGCTCATTGCAGGACTGGGACTTTAGATTGATAAGCCATTTGGGGTAGGGACAGTTTCTTACTATGTGCCATAATCCTGACTGAGGCTCCAGGGTGCTACTGCAAGTAGGTAAATAATGAATATTACCTGGTGTATTCATAAAGTGCAGGTACAATGCTAGCATACTGTCGTCTAATAGCAAGTAAAGCACCAGTGTAACCAGACAGTATCAGCAGCTCATTCCGAACTCTAAAAATAGAAGAGGATCAAACATAATCAGAGTGTCAATCATCTGCAGAAACTTTAAACAGACTATTTATGCTACTATACAATGTAAAATATGGTTTTATCTGTATATTTCTGTAGGGAATACACGTGCTACATGGCTGATTATTACCTTTAAGTTCTAAACCAGATAACTAAACTACACTTCATCTGCTCAACACGGAGGCCATTGATTTATTCTGAAGCATAAGAAAAAACAAAATTCAAAGGTGCCACATATAGACTGCGCATTTTGAGTTATTTAAAATAATAAACAAGTACAAATTTCAGCCAGCTCGCTCCTCTCAGCTGCCTGCAGCTCCACAGACAAACAATATCGTCCCCACGTATCAGCCAGTACAGTACTTCAATCCTCTCCTCAAAAGCCAGGTGGTTACAGGGCTAGTTGCACTTTAGATCCCTCTTAGCTCCTGAGTGCATCCCGTTGGTGACAGGCCTGGCTTCCCTGTATCTGTCTCCAGGGTGGAATCTAGTGCGCCAACCACTCTGGACCTGAATCTCTGGGTTGCAGCATCTGTTTCTCAAGAGTGTTAAAATAACAGGGTCACTGGGTTTGGCATCTGTAAACTCTTCACCTCCAGGAGCCTACAACAGCAGCTAATGAGTGACAAAACCAGCTTCTTCAAAAGAAAGCCTAATTTATTCATTCACTCAGAAGGCACAGATTATGCAGAGCAAAGGGTAAAACCAAAGGCCTATACGAGTATTTCCCTTTACCTAACTTTGAACTTTTCCATACAAGCTTTGGTAAATTCATCCATGTCTGGGTTAGGAGAGACAGCCTGCTTCCTGAAGCTTCTGCCTCTCTCCAGGCAGCCTTTCACAAATCACACTTCCCGCTCCTTGTTTCAGCAGGGTCTTTTAGGCCCGGTCTACACTTACCTTCAGGATTCGGCGGCAGTCCATGGGAGATACGCAAGATACGTCAACTTCACGGCGTCTTCTCTGCGCGCCGTCCACACAGAGCTGCGCCACTTACCGGGGTGGTCTTCCTGCATCACTTGCTGGATCGACTGAGCAGGTCTACACAGACCACTCAGTCGATCCAGAACAATCACCCAGCCTTAGACTATGTCTACACTTCAGCAAAACACCCATGGCTGGCCTGGGTCAGGGCCCCAGATCCTGGGCTCCAGTCCAAGCCTGAACATCTACACTGCAATCTTATAACCTCACAGCAAAAGCCCCGCAAGCCCAAGTCAGCTGACACAGGCCAGCTGTGAGTGTCTGACTGCAGCATAGACAAACTCTTAAAGGTTTCGTATCCCATTTGTTCATAGGCTCAGGTCTGGGAAAGGTATTCCTTGATAGTCTGGATGGAGCCATGCAGGGGAATTCTATTAATAACTTCACCCAATGTTCCCTTAGGAGACTTTTCTCTATCATTGTTTTGTTTCCTGTTTGCTTCTCCCCCCACAAAAGCGTCCTCTGATTTTATGCAGTAAGGCAGGATAACATCAGTTAGGCAAACTGAATGCATTATATCTTATTTATCAATAATAGAACTCCCTCATTTCTCCACACTAAGCAAAACATTTAGGTCCTGCAGCATACTCTAACGCCTCAAATACAGGAGGGCATTCCAGAGCTCTTATGGAGAATGCCCCAGCCAGCTACCTCTCCCTCTGTTATGCCGAGAAGGATTTACCAACAGTATATCTGCTGATCATGACTGCAACAGTATGCTCGGTCTAGAAATGCTCTCTCAGACTACACCTTGGCCATTTAAGACTTAATAGCTTAAAGCCAACACCTTTAAATTTATCTGCAGAGCCACATGCTCTCTACAGAATGGCCTACTTACCAACCAGGCAGGTACCTTCTGCACCAGTTCCAGTTTCCAATTTAATTTCAGATGAATCCCCACAGAGTGCACTGGGATAGTCTTACCTTGCAGTGACATAGGCAAGAATGATAGTGGCAAGATCTGAATCCGAAAGAGTATGTCATACTCATTTGGCCAGATGAAGATAGTAAAACCTCTTTTTGACCATGACAGTCACTTCTACATGCAATCGTTAGTCTAGCCAGACTCCAGTTATTTAACAGTGGCAACTGAACACCCTCATTTTTAGGTGCAAATAAAATCTTCATCAACTCTTCAGGTTGTTTCTCCCAACCTACCAGCATCATCTGTCTGTCTTGTCTGGATTGAGCCTCAGCAAGCTTGCTCTTACGCCCCAATTTCACCTGTACAATGCATCAGTCAACTGCTCCTGCTTGGTTATTTGAGTTGGAGACATAAAATTTAGGGTCATTAGACTACTGAAAAAAATGCTGTCTGAGGCTGGGTCTACACTGACGGCGGCAAATTTGCCACTGTCAGATTGATTGCTCTGCATTGACCGAGCGGTGTGTGTAGACCCGCTCAGTTGATCCAGCAATTGATGTAGGAAAACCGGCCCGGTAAGTGGAGCAGATGCAGCGAAGTTGACAGGAGATACGCAAGTGATTCACGCCACTTGCATATCTCCCGTCGACTGTCGCTGAATCTGGAAGGTAAGTGTAGACTGGGCATAAGTCTCTTCACTATCTTCTCTAACAGGCCAAATATACACATTGATACAAGAGGGGCAATGAGATGGAATCCTGTAGGACCCTACATGAGAACGCCCTTAGAGTTGAGAAATAATTGCCTAGTACAACTCTTCAGGACTTCTCAGCCAGAAAAGCATGAAGCTACTCAAGGCAACCCCTGCCTCAGCTATTCCTGCCTGAAACCATTTATGAGTAAAACTCAACCTGAGATCTTGCCTTTGTCCTGCATATGCAGATAGGTTGGCCTGAATCTGAATTTAGGACTGACCTTCAGTCCTAACATTTGCAAAATACACATTGGCTCAAAGAAATTCACCCATGTAAGGACTGACAGATTAGATCATACGGTTGTATTTGTTATTTTTATTCAGATAGTAAACAGAGCTATATTGTAGAGATATCCAAGTGATTGCTAGTTGTTGGAAAGAATCAGAAGACATGACTGTAAACAAGGAGAAAGAGTAATTTTAAAAAAGAAGAAAGCTTCAATTTTATAGTCATGGGAAAACATACTCACTCACTACATTTATGCAGCACTAATCTTTCAGTGCGTATGTAGCTTAGAAGATCAAGAAAGGGACACACTGAATCCAAAGTCCAATCTGAGCTACTAATTTGTTCTGTTGAAAAATACAAACAAAATGTGAAAATATAATAAATACCAAAACAGAAAGAAACCAAACAAATGACTACACTGAGATCAGTTTCTTCTATTCTCAAGCCTACCTTTAATGTATTGAATGCCAATTGGAAGGGCTTTTTCTGGTTCTGTACTTAACAAATAGTATTTTATGGTTTCAAATATCTCTCCATTTGCCTGAGCAGTCTCTGCTAGCTGCATACATTCTTCTACACCTGGTAGATTACACTGGAAAACAAAGGTTTTACACAAGAAATAAATACTTTTGTTTGAACATGCTAAGACTCAAGAAACGACTGAAGTTCACATACAGCATAATGAAAACAGATTATCTCTGATCTGAAGAAAAGATCATTCTCTATTTGAAGGGAATAAAGATGTTTTTCACGTATATCTAATCCACCACCAGGAGAGAAAAATTTGTCCCCCTCTAGATTGGTGCATATTGCTAGAGTCAGTAGGCCAAATGTCTGCCTTAGCATCCAAGAACTTGATGAGGTCTTTCTGTGACAAACACATTGTTTAAGAAGTGACTAGATGAATTTGAGTCAAAAGTATAGCAGTCAGTGGAAGCAGACTCTTCCCGACCGCAGAGGAAGTCTTCCAGACAAAGGAGCCAGTGGGCCTCAGATGCAGTGGGGGAAGAAGGGATTCATTAATACGGCAGTTAGACCAAACTTCAATGAGAAGGAGTAAGCCCTATTTATAGGTGACTCCAATTAGCATGAGCAATTGGAAGCACTCTACACTGGAGGAAATCCAGAATCTGATACGCAGAGAATCTGGCCTTAGTCTGCTACTGCACACATAATAGTAACAGCACCACCACCAAGCTCTTACCATCAGTAGATTTCAAAGTGCTTTACAAAGGAGGTAAATATAATTACTCTCATTTTACAGATGTGAAAACTGAGGCCCAGTCTACACTTACCTTTGCGATTCGGCGGCAGTCGACGGGAGATACGCAAGTGACATAAATCTCTTGCGTATCTCCCGTCGACTTTGCAGCATCTCCTCTGCGTGCCATCCACACTGCACTGCGTCGAAGGGAACAGCATTGTTCCCTTCGACGCAGCACTACGCCACTTACCAGGGTGGTTTTCCTGCATCCCTTGCTGGATCGACTGAGCAGGTCTACACAGACCGCTCAGTCAATCCAGAGTAGTCGATCTGACAGTGGCGAATTTGCCGCTGTCAGTGTGGACCCAGCCTGAGACACAGAAGTGAAGGTAACTTGCCCACGATCACCCAGCAGGCCAGTGGCAGAGCTGGGAATAGAATTTACATCTCCTGAGTCCCAGTCCAGTCTGCTGGCCACTACAACAAAACGCCTTTATAGTATACTAGCAAGGAAATACACATTTCTTACTGTGTATAAACTGATGATAAAAGTCTCATGCAGATTAAAACACAGAGATCATAGAATATTAGAGTTGGAAGGGACCTCAGGAGGTCATCTAATCCAACCCCCTGCTCAAAGCAGGACTATCCTCAGCTAAATCCTCCCGGCGAGGGTTTTGTCAAGCCGCAGCACAAAAACCTCTAAAGATAGAGATGCCACCACCTCCCTAGGTAACCCATTCCAATGCTTCACCACTCTCCTAGTGAAAACTTTTTCCTAATGTCCAACCTAGACCTCCCCCACTGCAACTTGAGACCATTGATCCTTGTTCTGTCATCTGCCACCACTGAAAACAGTGTGGCTCCATCCTCCCTGGAACCCCCTTTCAGGTAGTTAAAGGCTGCTATCAAATCCCCCCTCATTCTTCTCTTCTGCAGACTAAACAGGCTTAGTTCTTTCAGCCTCTCCTCATAGGTCTTGTGCTCCAGCCTCCTTATTTTTGTTGCCCTCCACTGGACTCTCTCCAACTTGTCCACATCCTTTTTGTAGTGTGTGTGTGGGGTGGGGGGCAAAACTGGACACAATACTCCAAATGTAGCCTCACCAATGCCGAATAGAGGGGAATAACCACTCCAAGTGACCTGCTGGCAATGCTCTTACTAATGCAGCCCATGCAGATCAAAAACAGATATGCGATATGCTATGAATGAATCTGGCTTTAAGTGTTATGAATTTATCTACAAATTAAAAAACAAACTGATACATACACTCACTCTACTAGTCAAGTAAATGTTTTTTTTTTAAATGTACCTTTTCATGTAGGTCATTTATCTCTGCTGTGGATCCAGGATAGAAAGCACATAGCTTTACTAACTGCAGTTCATTATTGGGAGTCATCATGAGAAGATCTGCTGCTAAATCCCTGTGCAAACAGAAGATGTGGCAGTCACTCTCAATGACATGTGATGGTGAAGATGCAATGCCAGAAGTAGGACTGTTTTCTTTACACTCTCCTTTTCTCTGACACTGAAGAAATACCTATTGTTGCTGGGGAAATGGAAAGGGAGGATCAGCCCAGTTGCCTATATTACTGGTTTGGTGTGATAGATGAGGCTGAACAGGAGAGTACTGCCTCTTTTTGCCCTAGTTCAACTGCAGGAAGTTGGTAAGGCACAAAGCTCCCAGAACCTCATGAAATCAACATTAATCAGCACTAAGCTCACTGAAAAATCTCTCATAATAGCAAAATGGGATTTCAAAATAAGAAATAAAGGGTACATTTTCAGCCTAGCACAGACAGATATGCCACTTACGAGAATCTCACTGCCAAAAAACACACCCTGTATATGTTTACCTTTTTTAACCTCATCTCACATAAAATAGCTTATAGGGAATATTTCATTAAGAAACAACTAACATAGATATACTTTTAAATATTTATTTTATTTAGTGCCTAATAGTTGCTTATCTGGGCTTCTGCTCTTTCCCCCTGTGCCCATTCCTTGCACCACTGCACACACCAGATAGACACCACTCCAAGTTTGAACACTTCACTTGTAACCCAGGGAATGTAGCTGTTAGCCATCAAATTTTAGCTTTCTTCATCAGCAGAGCTGTCTGTGACTTAAATTCCTGAGTCTATGCTCCCAAAATTTGCATTGCTAGTAATTTTAAATTGTTCGTTAACTAGGCCAAGACCAAATACACAGGAACTGAAGCAGGAGTGACATCTATGGACAAAGTAGGGAAATGCGCAATAGAGCCCCAAACAAATGCATGGATTGAGGCCGTTCTCCACGCATACACATTTTTACAGAACATCCAGTATATGTATTGTACTGTTACCAACTCCAAAGAGCACTCTGCACCTGGAGTGAAGCAAGAGTGCCCTTCATTTACTGCACGCTAACTCACATTGGAGAAAAGGGACATTTAGATTCAAATGCTACTCATTTGAATAGCAGTGTCTTCTTGCTGAATTCTGGCACTATATACCTCAACAAGAGTGGGGAGGCTGACATGTCCTAGTCATTATTATGCCATTTTCTTATTACTCCCCTCCAGTAATGGGTGCTTTTTCTTTTTTCAGCTCTACCTGAATTAAAATATTTCTAATACTTTTAAGATATAATACTCAATGTGCATTCAGTTAAAAACAGAATGATAACAAAAAATCCCTGTATTTTTATTCTTCTAGTGTGTTTCCTCTTCACTCACATAGTTTATGTGGTCACTAGAGAATGTTAGTGGGGATTGTTTCTTTGCAAACAACTTCTGCCCACCTACCATTCTAAAAACCATGTATAAAATAAGGATTTTATCAACACTAGTAAAAACAAAGGAACATATAGCTTAAGATTATTTTTAGCATAGGCCAAAATCACATGTGTTTCAATGGATTATTCAGAATCTCTCTCTTTAGAAACAATACCTGTATCCAAGAGATGGAAAGCTAAAAGGAAAATATTGAAACAGCAATGAGACATTTTTTTAAACTAAATAGGGGACAAATTAATGAACAATCAACACCACCACTCAACAGCCACAAATTTGGCTTTGTGAAACAGCAGCAGCAAATTATACCAATGGTTTAATTCTACTCCCTGTTGCAAAACTGAATCAACAAGTTATTTGGAATATCAGCTTGTGTCATTCAACATATAATAGCTAATTTTCCATGATATACAGAAGCTATATCCAGAATACAATCTTTGTGGGATCCGGAAATGATTTTCAAGATCAGTTCCTAAAAATTGTTTCTATAACATGGTTTTGCTCGCATATGCTGGCCTAAGTACTTAGGGAAAAACTATTTTAAAAAAAGTAGGTAGAAGTCATTTGAGACCATATCTGGAAAACAGCAATTTAAAACAAAGGTCTCTACCATCCAAAATTGTGTTACCTGAAGTGTTTTTCAAGAACCAATCTTGAAAACAAATTCAGGATCTTGCAAAAACAGTGCGGCTGAGGTCAGTGAAGTAGGAGTTAAGCCTTCAATAAATAAAATTAGGATTCATCTTAGGAAAAGAAGTGCCATTTTAGGAGTGATAGGAGGTGATGAGCACAAACTAAAACTATGTTGACATTATTCAACATTCAAAATAAGTTTTCCAATATATTTTGTGTTTGTTTTTGAGAGAATACCGCTGAAAGAATATATAGTAAAATGTTCCATCAATAATCTATTTCATCATTAGTCAATTAAGGATCTCCCAGTATTCTAAGAAATGCAGTCTAGCAAAATAAGAGTGTTTCAGAATAGTGGGTATTTCTAAATTTAGACTGAGTTATGGAAAAGTAAAAATTTCTGATGGTAAAGGGAGTCCCATATATGTTGAAGAACCCAGGAATTCTGCTTCCCACTATAATGAGATATAGCTATAGCTTAGGTATATACTATTGCTATTTTGAAGTATCTGAAGGGGGTGGTGAACAATATTGCAGGAATCTCTGTCTAAAAATTGGTGCAGCAACTGTAAGTCTGAACACTGAGTTTACAAAGACCATAGAGTGTACACACAACTGCTGTCCGAGGAATATTACAAGCATTGGTGGTAGTACCTGGAATGCAGCCTTTAACTCAGTTCAATTATTTCTTCAAAGGCCCTGTCTATTAGACAATTAGATCGCAGCAAGCTGGGGTGTGCTTGCTTTAGCCTGCTGTGGTCCAACTGTTCATATGCGCCCTGCTGACAGGCATTAACAATTTGTTAGAGTGCTTCGAGATAGTCCCATTTCACAGCCGACAAGATCAAAGCGCTCTAATCAACTATTAAAGTGAAACTGCAGGGTGCACACAAACAGTCAGACCTCAGCAGGTGAGTGTCAGGTAGATTCACAGCACCAGCTTTGCGGCAGTCTAATTGTGTAGACAAGCCCTAAGTGTAAACAGGAAAGATACAAGTGTTACAGTTGTACAATTTCATCTGCCCTCCTAATTCTATCTGCAGTGTCTCCTGTTCAGAAGTTACAAAAAGCAACTACTCCCACAAGGATGGTGTGTACTACGGGATAAGAGTCATTGGGACTCACAGAATGCAGTGATTTGACTACTATTGTAAGATGTGTTGCATGTGGACATTCCAGAACAGTTCTGTCAAAATGCTGGCTGTGCTGACATGCCAAACCATTGTGAAGATAAAAGCCATAAACCAATAATTTTATGTAATCAATGTTCCTTCAATGGTTTCCTTGATTAAGCTAGACCTACTCTTCTGTGGAAAGGTGGTCAACTAGGCTGCTCTTGGTGTATCCCTGGCTGGGTGATCATGTATCAACTTTTGACAGCAAAACTAAAACTTAGTTGTAAGATTCTTTTTAGAACAGAGTGAATGTCCCACATGAATTCCTCTTTTTCTAAACAGAATACAAATCTTAAAACCATGCTTTAAGCTGCTTCTGCGCATGGCAGCATCTTTTTCTCCCATTATACGCTGTGCTCTCTATCACAGAATGATAACCCACTATTGAACCCTCCCACTGTAAATGTCATGGAGACAGAATACAGGTCCTTGTGAAATTTCCATTTGATGACATATAGGCTTGGCCTCCTTCCCCTGGGGGAAGTCAAACAGCAATTCTGTAGCATCTCAATAGCTTCTCATCTCTCCTAGCTATACTTTCAGTATCATATTAAATAACCCTTCTCCCTCCTGGGTGTTTATGACTTTACAATCCTTTTAAATACCATATCACAATTCTTCATCTAAGCTGCTGTCCACTTTTCCCCTATGTATCGCTTTTGACCTTACATCTTTCAAGTGACTTCTAAGTTTCTTCATTTGAGTGACTGTTTTCACTCATTTTTATTAAATTAACGTAGGTTTAATTTCTTGATTTGGGGTAAGTGAAATAACTTTACCTATTCAAATACAAGTTAAGAGTTTAATCATTATGATGGAACATTGCATCTGCTTACTTATTTACAATATGTACACATGCGTGCGCATGCGTACGTGTGTGTTTTCTGAGATTAATGAGAAATTGAGGAATGTTTGGGTTCTTTATATATTACAGGGCTGATGCTGCTATTCTTACTCAAGCAGAACTTCAGCTACGTACCTTTAATAGGTTTACCTGAATAAAGACTTCAGAATCAGGCCTATATCTCCTTTGGCATACCAGTTCTCTGATTTACATGTTCCAGATCTCACCATCTCTACTTAGCATACGTTAAATAGTATCTCAACTTGATCTCATTTCTGGCTGCAGCTGTCTGATAACGCTACAAAAGATTCCAAATGCTAGCTTTATTCATATCATCCTATGGACTTCTGTCAATTAAAACAACTTTGTGTTTTGTTAGGAAAAAAATCTTCTTTGGAGTAAGAAATTCTTACCATGTTGTTACTGTCATACATTTTCTTGCTAGTAACTCTAGAGCATAATGTGTCGCTTGCGCTGCACTTTCTCCTAAGACAGTACCCACACTGACTGCCAACTCCAGTTCATTTCCACGAATCAGGTTTGCCATGGCAAGCTTGCTCAATAAGAAAATCATATCATTAAGTGACACAAGCACTTTTTAGGATTCACTGTGACTAGCATGCTACATTCATTTGTGAGATTGTACTTACTACAGAGTGACAAAACATGCATTAATTAAAATAAACTAAAACTTAAAAGTTCTGCCTGAGAGGACTCAGTAATTGTCTGCAATGTATCTGTGATCTTTGTATGAACTTTCCTTTGGCCCAAACTCTAACATCATCCTTTGTCCTGCCAAATAGTCTAAAAAACAAATATGAATGTACATTGTTTCAATGGAAGCTACTATTTTCAGTTCTCAGCCCAGACAGCCAGGGGCTGGAGAGGCTAAGCTGTCCCCTGCTCCTAACCCAGGAGACTTCAGAGTTGAGGTGCAAGTCTCCCCATCCCTCATTCAACCCTCTCCATGGGGTAAGGAGCAGCTGGAGCTGCCAGCAAGGACTGCAGGAGATAGAGACTACAAGACCTTTAAACCCTTTTAGATGCGCTGTAACACAGGCCCCAACTGACAGCTTTTTCTCCTCATTGCCCACTACTTTAGAATCTATTTCTGTGGGCAGGGCAGGGTGGTAAAAGGACTCAATGTATCAGCAGTGAAGGAGCACCTGGACAGAGTGATAGAGAGATGATGGTGATGTAACATAAATAAATTAAAAAAACAAACCCTAACCAACAAGATATATATTTTTAACATTTTGCTTATATGTTGTCTGTCTATTATTGTTTGCCTATCTTGCCTATTTAACGTGCAAGTTCTGTATTTTCCTGGGTGTTTTCACACCATGTAGCACAATAACATCCCTACTCTTATTGGGGCAACATGGCAATACAAATAGTAATAATAATATTTCTTTTTCCCTACATTTAGGGCTTACATTTATTCATATAAAACAATAAAATAATTTCTTTCTTTGTCTAAAAGTGAAATCCTGGCCCTATTAAAGTCAATGGGAGTTCTGTCATTGACTTTCATTGGGCCAGAATTTCACTCTAAATATCAATTTGAAGGAATAAAAAAATCACAGTAAATGCAAATATATTTTAAAATGACAAATGTACTCTCTATTTTAGAAAATGTTACAGCTAGCAATATAAAAAAAACAACTATTGGCTTTTCCCTTTCTACAGAATAAAGAAAATATATTTACCTCAATATTCTCAACAGCTAGATGGCAACATGCTGCCAGAACCGCACGGCCATCCTGGAAATACCACTCTGCCAGTTCTTTACTGACCCTGTGAAGAAGTCTGTAACAACAAAACAGAAATTCTGCAAGAACATTTCTAAAGTTAATAACTAAAACAACTGCAGTCTTTGTAAATAGGGACACCAAATGTGATTGAGCACACAGGCAACTGAACAAGAGACTTTACAGAACCACTCTATTATGATTATTCATCTTATCAACAGCACTAAACTTCAGCAACAATCAGTCCAAGCTATTTTTTTGGGTCCTGGATTTTGACTATATCAAGAAACACAAACCCCTAGGCAATATAGTGAGTGTGAGTGAGTGAGTGAGTGAGTGCACGCATTTACAGGATGCTAAGTAATTGTATGTGTTTACATTTACAGGATACTAGTAAATGTATGTTTATGTGTGTGCATTTACAGGATGCTGATTTTACGACATGCACATCAATACATATTTGTAAATTTGTCCTCAGAGCTGGGGCAATAGCAACACATTTTTAAAAGGTCACTATGTACATGCCAAAATTTGCTATCTGCTTGCTCAAAAACCGGTCTATGTAAATCAGACAACTGTACAAGCAAACAAATACTTGTGGTTCCACATGCCCAGTTGTGAACACATGACATGACTTATGTTTGTCAATGTTAGGGCAAACATGGGTACATTCAAGGTTTTTTTTGTGGGCATGTGTGATGGGAGTCCATCCCACACTCACCCTGTAAGGGTTAATGAAGGCCAGATGGGCCACTTAACCTATTAGGTGGCAGACTGGGAGAATTAAGACTGAGAGGAAGGCCCTAATTAGGGGAAGCTCACCTGTGCAGGAATAGGTGGGGCTTCTATAAAGCCAGGGAGCTGCTAGCAGGGAAGTGGTCTGCAGTCACTTGCTGGGTGAAGGGAGATGTGTTTTGGACTATAGCGGATCATCCAAAGTTACTCTCTGAGAGGAGGTGGTTTGGTCTAGCACGTCATAGTGTGGTGTGGGGAGAGCCAGAAAAGTAGCAAATGCTCAGGGAAAAAGCAGCAAGAAATAGGGTAATGCACTTTGGCTGCTGACTACAGGGTCCCTAGGACCCAGAACAGAGAGTGGGCCCAGGTTTCCCTACCAGCTGCTGAGGAAGGGACACTGGCTAAGAAGTGAATGGGAAGACTGTCTGAGCCAGTTTGTCAGGAAAGACTTTGGTACAAAAGAGGGAAACATGGATAGTGACCTGGCTGGAGGGCCAACACAAGAAGAGAAGGTTGCAGTGCACGGAGCAAGAGAGGGGCCACAAACAGAGAGAGAGTAGCAGCAGGGCAAGCAACAAGCAGCAGAAGGGAGGCTTGGACCTGGAAAGAGCTGATTCTCCACAGTGGCCAGGAGGAGGCACCACCTGCAGCGAATGGACCCTGTGACAGCATATCAACCTTCACTATTTGAAAATTTGGCCAGTAGTGTCCATCATATGGCATATTTCTCTTTAGTGAAGAGCAGTGTTGCCTTCTGGAGCAGAGGGGATATGTGACATACAGTAACCATTAATCTAATGATGTTTGCCGGAACATATTTTGGTAAAGTTTTACATTTCATGAAAATTAAGACAGTTCTGTTGGTGTTAAACAACTCTAAAAAGTACATTTATAGTCATAATAAGCATTTCAAGCCTTATTTATCTAGACAAATCCATCTGGTGCCAGGCGATGACATTCACTGATGGGATCTGTTAATGCAATAGCAATTAGTTAAGGCAGAGTCTCCTAATAATTAAACATGAGGGAATACAAATGTCTGTTGCCAGACTGTACACTACTGGTGTCAAATCCAAGTACCAAGAGTTCCAGCGTAATAATTGTCCGTGGGTGCTTTATAATATGCACTAAAAAACTTAAGGAAAAACTTAAAAAGAAGTAACTTCTCTGTAGACTCACTCATTGTAATCTTCCATATTGTTTCCATCATGATTTGAAGAGCCATTTGATGTTGAAAGATGTAAGATTTGCATATTTCCCTCACAAGCTGCCTAGAAACCAACAAATTAATCCATCAACCATAAAATACTTTTTCAACCAGACAATCCGACAAATAATTCCTTTTAAAACCTAAGGGCAGTAAAGGAAACATTCCAACTAACAAACTAGTTTAGAGCAACTCTGTTCTGAGGAGCCGTTCAGCCAGGAAAGAGAATAAGAGGAAGCAAGACCCCCTCCAGAACTCTAACTACAGGGAGTCTTCCCAAATCTCAGCCCCAAGCAAATTCTGATGTCTTCTAGAAGCAAATGTACAGGGAGAAGATGGAGAATAAGCATAGCCATGACTCTGCCCCTCAGTGTGTGCGCCAGCAGAGACATGTGAAAATTCAGGGTTGCAGAAAATTACTTCCTACCTGGAGTAAGACGGGAGCAGCCTGGGACTCAGTGACAATTCCTTCCTGGGCTCCTTCTGGGGCAATGCAGCTACATGCCACTACATAGTCAGGGCTGAGTCAAAATGCCCCAGATAGCCTTTAACTATTTTATTGCTTAAAATTATTATTTTGATTAAGCCTTCGAAACAAGAAAGGCTGACAATGCTATGAACTACAGCAAAAGTATCCCGGTGATGTTTCCTAGTGTCGACAACTACAAAGATCAGTTCTAGCTGTACTGCTTTAATGTTCAAGGAAAATAACTAGGCTCTGCATAAGTATATATCTAAACATTTTCCTCCACAGAGTACAATATCTGTATTGAACAAAGGCAATGTGAACAAGGAATTTATAAAGAAAAGAAAAGCAAAACATTAAAAGTTCACATTAATTATTTAAGTTAAGACCACCAAAGCATTCTAGGGTAGTCAGGCCCAAGATAAAGTCTCAGTCAGGAGGGCCCTCTTACTTGCTTATTATGCATGTAGGCTCTTTAAAATCAGTGGAAACCACTTGCAATGAATAAAGCAAACAAGATTTGACCTTCAGTAGGAAACATTCTATCTGCTAAACGTCATTTTACAGGCATTATCCTACATCCCTTGCGCACGCTGAAGTCTAGTACGAATTTGGGTGGCACAAGGAAGGCAAAAAAATAGGCACTAAATATTTTCATGCTGGCCTCATATTCACACTGAATGCATAACAAAGTCAGATATTTAAAACTGTATATTTTTTGCAATATTCTGAACAGTAGGAACACATTTTTAGCACTTTGCTACGTCGTTTTGTTGAACACATTTAGTATCCTCTTTTATGTATTTACATTAATCAAACTATTTTTCACGAAGATCCTCTGAAAGACAGGATAGCACTTAGAGCAGTGCAGAATCATCCTATGCCCATTAAAGTTAATGGCCGTTTTGCCAATGACTTCCATGCACCTGAATAAGGTATAAAATCTCCAAACATGAGACCCTTTTCATGGTTCCCAAGTAAGAGTAGGCCAGCTGAATATGAGTAACGAGTAGGATTGGGATTTGTGGCCATTTAACAGAAGTGTATGCGTCTGACCTTTTAAATATACTCTTCATCTCAGACTTAATGCTGAAGGTCAGCAATGAATAACTAAATTTATTCCCTCTCCAAAAGTACTTACTCACTAACTCATGATAAAGGACCAATATCCACAGCAGCAGTAATACCTGTGCAACAAGCAGAGCCTCTTTAAGTTGGCCTCTTGAAGTAAAAAAAGTGACTAATTTCTTCACATCTCCAGTAGCTATGCAGTATGGGATGACATCATCATTTTCCTCCTGAATTAACTGGTCAGCTCTCCTAAATGAAATAAAAATGATCTGGCTAGTTAGTTTTATTTAGTTAGATATATGTAGAGCACATCAGTGGTGCATCTAGCAGTAAAAAGCTCATTAAAACCCACCTACCTTGCCAGACTTCAAGAGATACTGATTGTGTCTACACAGCCCAGGGCAGCAAGTTTCGAACCCCGGTTGACAGATTTGGGCTCACTGCCATGTTAAAAATAGCTATGTAGACAACACTTTGAAGTTGTGGCTAGGGCTGGGGCTCAGTCTCTGAAGCACTCCATCCTCCACTGCAGGCTTCAATGCCCAAGCCTCCAACCTGAGCTGCTACGTCTACACAACTATTTTTAGCAATGTAGCGCAAGTCCAAGTCTGTCAATCCAGGCTGGGAAGCTCATTGGCCCAGACTGCGTAGACATATCCTTACAGGCTATACATGATTCTCCCATGAAGACATGGCATTAAACGATTTCAATCCCATTCTCGGATTCTCCATCCAATCTTACATTTACTGAATAATACAGTTTTAAAATGTGTCAATCTTTATATATATATATGGAACCCCTATTGAAATCCTCATTCATCCCTTCACAAGTTTTAACAAACAATAAAAGAAGTATCACTGAAGTGTTGAAAAAGATGCCAGATGCAGTTTAGTTTACTACTACTGGTTATTTATATTTGTTTTGATCCTTTATTATGCATATTATAATTGCAATTGAGCAATGTGTTTGTAACTTTACCTTTGCATTAGCTTCTTCCAGTATTTCATAGATACACCTGGTGCAACTGAGAGCGCTTTGTCCCACTGAAGCACAAGAACATGTCGTAAATGAAAGTTTTACATTTAGAAATAGTTTTAATCAATTACACCTTTTCCATTAAAAATAAAATTGTTGTGAGGTGAAAAACAAAAATAATCTTTTGTTATTTTTTACTTGTAAATTGGATACTTTCTCTATGAAGCAACCAATGCCCAGATTTACAAACGTAATGAGGTGTATTATTAGATATACAGATAGGTGGGATTTACGGAAGTGCCTAGGTGAGTTAAGGCTTTTGTAAACCCAGTTAGGTTCTTATGTGCATTGTTAGAGCCCAAATATGAAGTGTGGAGTACATTATTCCTCAATAAGACTGTTTTAGGATTTATTTTTAAAAATCTATTATTGCACCCATCACCATAATGCTGAAATGCAAACACGCTACTGTTTTTATAGGTTTTCCTTTCTCCACTGTTATTTTATTAATTTTTCCAATTTTCTCTTTATTGTTTGCAAAGCTTTCTCTGCAAGTTCAGCATCAGAATATATATATAGAATATTCTGATGCTGAATATTAGCTTGGTTTTAAACAGATCTATTCTCTTACTAGTTACTGAAACTAGGTAAGCTTTTCATTAAATGCAAAAATGACACAATAGGTAAGGCATGCCTAAAATGCTATCATGCATTACCAACCATACATAGAACAGCAGCATTTTAACGGAGAACAAATAATAAGGGTTTTGGTTTTAATCTTCACTGATGCTATAACTACAAAAACATTCCCCTCCTTTAGGAGATATAAATTATGCCCTTTTAGTTGCCAATACAATTTTCTTTGTATTTCAGCTAAAAGTCATCTGTTCTGAGCAACCTACTTTATTAGGCCCTTGGGTATTTATATAAGCCAAGATTCACTGGATATGTTAAAAACATCAAAATTGCAGGAAGATCACTCTTTCCTAGATTTATGGCCCTTTTTGTTGTCTCTCAGAGGTAGTCTCAGAGGTAGTATTTATTACACTTTTATACTGGAGTGTTTTTTTGTTTTTTTTTAAGTTTTTCATTAGTTGGTTAAGTACTTTACCTCTCCAAGTTCCACCATAAGTTCACAGTATCTCTGAATTTGTCCTAATCTTAAATGTATTTCTGCTGCTTCCTTTAGCCTTTCCTCCTTGCTAGGTGCACCAATACCTCCTCCAAATTTAGACATTTTTACTGTTGTTAGTTCTTGGGCTTTGGACTGGTAAGAAGAAAAAGCATTATACTTATTTTTTCCTGATTAATACAATTATTGCTAAGACAGAAAAGCATTAAAATCAAACATTTTAATTGTAATACTAAAAGTGCCATTTGAAAACATAAACAATAGATTTTTCACTAAAGGTCTTAAACACTGAAGAGATTATGAACTATAACATTATTACACCGATTGCATTATGGCTAATTAGTTGCATGCATATATTTTTTTCAGTCCATTATCTTGTTTACCATAATCCTAATCTCATTTAGATTCAGCTCCATACTCCCATCATAACTAAGGGCCTGTTAGAAGTGGGATTTTAAGGAAATCAGAGTAGTAGATTTACAGACTGGCTTTGGGGTGGATAGGAAAGGAGAGGGCTGTTCCATGCATAAGGATAGTATGGAAGGAAGCATATGGTTGCTTGTGGGAGAAGTGGATAAATGGGCCATGCATCACTGGTCGAGTCAAGGGAAGTAATGTGGTAAGATACAAGAATCTAAGAGGGGCTACACTATGAAAGGTCTTAAAGATAAGGAACAAAGACAGTGCAATATGTCCTTGTGGCAGGGTAGTCTGTCCCTTAAGAATAATGGTGCCATGGGGTCATAAGAACATAAGAATGCCCATACTGTCAGACCAATGGCCCATCTAACCCAGTATCCTGTCTTCTGACAGTGGCTGATGCCAGGTGCTTCAGGGGGAATGAATAGCTCATCCCCATCACGTGACATGGCCCTTCAAGATTTTGAAAGGCCAAATGTATATACAAGGACCTAGGAGACTGATAGAAAGGAAGCAGATAGTCCTGGGAATAAGTGGTGTTTTGTGGGCAAACTAATCGCTGTGTCTTTAAGAGCACTGGCCAGGAGCCTTGCAGAGATCACAGGACAAGGCTCCACTCTTACCCAATCAATTGGGGATGAGGTCAGGAAAGGAGACCAACATTGCAGGGCAGACACTAACAGAAGAAAGCTGGCTGCTGAACCCACTGAGTCTGAGAATTAACTAGGGGAAAAGGGCCAGCTAAAGGAGAAGCTGGCTAAGGCTTATGGCTGGCTACATTACAACCCGGCTCCAAAGAAAAGAACTAGAGACTCCTGGTTTAAGGAGAGAAGTAATAATTGTCTGAATTACCCAGCTCCAGGACAAGGGGGAAGAGCTCCTGCCATCAGGAGAGACAGTGACTGTTTCATTGAGCCATCACAGAGAAGAGCTGGGAACTCCTGTTCTGAGAGCAATGATGTGAAGTACAACCCCAGCTCCAGGAAGGAGGCCTAAGGTGTCTCCTGAACAGAGGCAAGGGAGCTGAGCAGGCCTCTTATACAGACTGAGCGTGGGGTGAACTGAGAAGACTAACAAAAGTGAGTTACACCTTGTAGAAAGACTTACTCAGTCAGACCCCATGAAGGAGGTACATATTTTGAATTAATCTAGTCTGTGTAACTGATTGAAAGACCCCAAGGGATGTTGACTGACAGACACCTTCAGGGCCACATCTGAAGAGGCAAGCTGGAGGGCAGTGCCCCAGGAGAGGCCACAAGGAAAGAAAAGCCCTTCTAGAGATATGATCCAGTGTCTCTGTCAATAATCCATGGTTCACTTGTGTCTGTGAGCTTTATTCTCACACCTGATCTCTTGCAAAAACAAAAAATGCCTGCCTTTTTTCCAAAACGTGACTTCTTTTCATTGTAAGTGTTCAGCTTTGTAAAGCAATGGAATTTTGTTTTTTTATAACTGAAAAATAAAACTACCGATGAACAAGTTTCACATAGTCTGCATACTTCACTTACCATCCTAAATCTAACCAGATGTTTCATATGCATAATCCCTTTGCAGTAGTTTTGTGGAAGCAAGCTATCATCCTGTCCTTTTATTACAGCAACTAGGTCCCACAAATTTTTACTGCCACCTGGAGGCTGAAAAAATTCCAAAAAATAAATGGATTAGGATTATGCACAAGAGATATTAAAATGAAACCAGCAAAGAATATGGCACACATTTATTAGTCAATTCAAAGGTAAACATTTACAGAGAATATCAGGTTACACACATACTATAGCATGATACTGCTCATTTGAGTAAGAACTTTTAGGGCAGTTAAGTGTTTCAAGATGAGACCTATATCCGTTATATAATTACATATCCACAAAGTACAATATACTTACACACGTACATGCATAGACCTACTACATGTGTAGAGACGATACCTGTATAATAAACTGGAGAAGCATATGAAAAATTGCAGAGACATGACATAAATCCAGAACACATGGGGTCATATGGAAGTTTTACTGGCATGTATTTGGTGTGTTTGTATTACTCACATATGGCAAACTGACAAGTAATATGCATCATCCTAAATGAATACTAATAAAACCTTTGTCCAGCACCACACCATCATTCATTTAGTATATGCCATATGTGTTACAGAAAGAATATTTTGGGAATGTAGTGGGTCTAATTCTTGTATCCCTCTGCCTGTAAAGCCAGTTGCCTATTTTACCATGAGTCTATCACTCAAAGACAAATTAAATTAAAACTAAAAAATATAAAAAATCAAAGAGACCTGAAAAAGCCTTCTTTGAGATAAACGTGTCATAAGTTTCATGCATGATATCTTCTGAACTGGGAGCAAGTACTGGGTCCCAATTCTAGTCCTACAGAGTTTAGGAACAGGCCTTGAGTTTATCAGACTTTAAAATAGAGACTAGAGCTTATTAAAGAAAATTCCAGACTTTTTGATGCATGAGAAATTCTGATATTTTGACATTTGTTTTCATCCTGAATCAATGAAACATCAAAATATTGATACTTTTTGCAGAACAAAAAGTTCCATAAAATTCTGATTTGGAATTTTTTGTTTCATTTTTTTTGACTGTAATGAGAAGGGGGACTCAAGTAATCCAGAACTACAATTTCCCAGAACACTGCAACAGCTCAGGCAACTGCAGAGATTAATGCAGACCCAACCCAACCTGAAAGGAAACACTTCATATGACAAATTGACAAACGTTTAATTTTGGGTGGGCAATTTTTTTTATTTTCTTAATGGAAAATTCTGCTGAAATATATCTATTGCAATGGAGAATTCTGATTCTGATGACACTATTTTCTGATGGGGAAATATATCATTTGACATTTTTCCATTTACAAACTGTCACTAGGCAGAAGTCATTCTTGCATATTCTGAGCCTATTTTGAAGGAAATACTACACAGGGGAGGGGAGAAAAAGAAGAAACTTTCCTTTTGCAGTTTAATTTAAAGAATACATACATGCTGATGCTTGTGGAATTACTTACTGACAGACATTCTGAAAACCACCTTAGTTTTTTCCCTCGAGGATTACCCGTCAGTTTGTCTACCTCCTGCTTAACATCCTTGGATACTTTGCCACAGAGCAAGGGAGGAGCACCTGGTTCCACAGCACGATCTAATCAACACAAACATTTATTGACACAAACATTTTCTAACACAAAGCAAATGAAAACAACATTATGTATAATTTACCTACCAGTATTGCCAATGATCTCATCCCAAGAGCTGTCTGCCAGGATATTGATTTGGAGGGGGTTTATCAGAGGTGTTAAAGACCAAAGTCTCACAGTGGAGTCACGAGAACAAGAGGCCATAGTGAATGGACGACTAGGATGACATGTTAATCCTAACAGAGAGACCATTTTAAACATTATTCAGACTATTAAATTTGTCTGCTAGTTAGTTTTAAGGAAACTATATTATGAATTTTTAAGGCATCACATAAATACATTTTATCAAATTAAGAATGGAAACTATTACCATATACATCTGCACCATGATCATAAACTGTGTCCAGACAGGTTCCATCTCTTGTGTCCCACACCCGAATTGTATAGTCCCAGCTGCCGGATATTAGTAGGTAAGGGATTTCGGTATTCCACATCAGTCCCCGTACTGGTGCTGTATGTCCACTAAGAACATTTATACAAGCATCTTGTGTGTAATCCCATATTCGAACAGTGCTGAAAACAAGACAAAAAAGCCTATATCCATCAATCTACCAGAACACCTGTACATTCAGCAAAATTCTAAAGTTCTCATTTCACACAGAATCTTCACTTCTCTAGATTTACACACAGTGTAATAAAAGACACATTCCTACCCAATGCTCCCCGCACTGTTTGTTAAAAGGACACTAAAATGAAGAGACCCATCAATT
>ML675624.1:30421144-30529416 GCA_007922155.1 Mesoclemmys tuberculata | reverse complement strand
AATTCTGCCAGATCAATTCAACTACAGTGACACGCCCAGAACGTAACAGCATATATAGAACTGAAATGTATAGAATAAAAGATTCCAAACCTGGAAGGGATCATTGTGATAATCTACTCTGGCCTCCTGTGTAACACAGGCATAGAACTTCCCCAAAAATAATTCCTAGAGCATAGCTTTCAGAAAATCATCCAGTCTTGATTTAAGAATTGTCAGTGATGAAGAATCCATCACAACCATGGGTTCCAACAGTTAATTACTCCCATTGTTAAAAATTTATGCCAGTTTCTAGTCTGAATTTGTCTAGCTTCAACTTCCAGCCATTGGATTCTGACATACCTTTCTCTTCTAGATTACAGAGTCCATTATTAAATGTTTGTTCCCCATGTAGGTACTTACAGACTGTAATCAAGTCAATCCTTAAGCCTCTCATTGTTAAACTAAATAGACTGAGCTATTGAATCCATCATAAATCATGTATTAAATTAAATCAAATCAAGTCTCCCTTGCTCCCTCCCACAATCCCAGGCCTACCCTCAGGCCTACCCCACACCCACTTCCTTACAAGCTATGGAGAGAAGGTGGGTCTTTCAGTACACCTTGAAGGCTAACAAACTCAGACTGTTAGGGACCTACAGAGTAAGTCAATTCCAAAGTCCCATGCCCCTCACGGAGAATACCCTGCCAGTCATCCTTTCTCTCTTACATTGAATGGGTTTCAGCTCAGATGGCTCTGCTGACAACTGCAATATGCCACAGGGAGAGAGGCATACTCTTAGGTAATTAGGTTCCAAGCCATTTAGAGCTTTATAGGTCAAAATCAACATCTTAAAGTCAATATGGAAAAGAACACACCCACAGCCCAAATTGTGGAGTACAGCTTTAATGTGCTCCCAGAAAGAGAAACTGCTCAACAAGTACTGCCAAACTCTGTTAGTATGAGAATTTAGGCAGGCAACACTTTTGTTTAAAATATACTTCAAGATAGGCACTTGTATTTTATGGCCTTACGCTTATTACCACATTTATTTGCCTTTGTACAATGAAAGATCCTACTGTGTATTCAGAATGACTTCCAAGCAGAAATTCAAAGGGGAGGGTCTTGCCACATAACTTTGAAGTGCCCCCTCCTACATACTGCCCTTTTTGCCACCCACCTACAATGGCCATCTTTATGTATACCATCTCCCCTCACCACAGAGCTTGTTATTTTCATGTGGTAGCAATGGTTTCTGCGAAGTTAAGGGCTGGGAGGGAGTGATTTATACCTGTATCATTGCTATATTTTTTGTTTAAGAATAACAAAACAATTTCTTAAAATATCCTCTGATGTACAATAGTTCTAAATATTGTCAAAATCTAACCTATCAACCACAAGCAGAGAGTTTTTGAGGTTTTCTTTTTAAAGAGTCACACAGTTTCTTGAAATGAAAATCATATTTCTATTTTTACAAAGGACTAAAATCTGACCGGCAATGTGCCCAGTTGCACACTGGCAAAGCCCACTCATGCCAGTGAGCATGCAGGGGAGGTATAGCAGCCTTATTTTTGTTTCCCTAAATATGCAGAGGAATGTTCTACAAACCCTGCACCACAAAGCAGAATTGACAGTCAGAAGGTGTGTTTTGTATATGCATGCATGACTCAGAAATGGTCTGTAGGCAATTAGCGATCACCCATGCACACAGCCCGCTCACAGAAATCGCATGCAATGTATATGTCCACCTGTTATGGGGACTATTTGGCATAATTCCATAATTTCGCTCATGAAATTCAGTGTTACAAAATAAGAGAAACAAAAGACTAACATTTTCCAGAATGGTATACGATCTAGCTATTCAATTCCACTGACTTTGAAGTGTGATTTGTTCCTAGGGGAATTCTGCGCCACTACACAATGCAGAATTTGTGCGGAATTAATGTTCTGTGTAGAATTTAATATTTTTTGTGCAGAACTGAGGCTGCAGAACTGCTGGCTGCCACTAGAGGGCGATGGACTCTTCAAAACATAGCTCTACACTTGCAATGAACTGAGTGCCTGACCCAGCGGGGATAGAGCCTCTGCATGCTCTGGCTGCAGGACTTGATCCTCATCCACCCAGGGACTGGAGTGGGCCCAGGAGACCGAACTCTGGCAAAAAGTGAGGACGGGCAGGGCCACACCGCATCCCCCAGTGGGACAAAGCTGTGCAGAGCGCAGCACGTGGCTGGGAGGAAGGGGGGCATGTGTCTGGGCTGTGGGGGGGCTGTGGCTGGGCCCATGCCTAGGCTGGGGGTACTCACTCAGGCCTCTCCAGCACACCACAACTGGAACTGGGTTGTCCTAAGGGTTTCTTTTTCTCTCTACTCCTGAAGGAATCTTTTTTGTTGTCTGCATTGTTGAGATACTTGCTGACAGGTATTTTGAAATAAATTATCAAAATAATTGAAATTGGTGTGATTATACTGTGTTATTTTGACAAATCAAAGATGCAGAATTTTGCAGAATTTTAAAATAGTGTGCAGAATTTTTAATTTTTAGTGCAGAATTCTCTTAGAAGTATTGTACTCTGAAAATGACTCTCTATGTATTATCTTAGTTACATATATGAGAGAGAGAGAAACAAAATGGAGGTGTTAAGAAATTGACCAATAGCAGAAAAGTAGACTGGAGTGAAATAAAAGTCATTCCTAGTATCTGCAGGGAGGGGTCAGTAAGTAAGACAAAGGATCTGAATGAGGTCCAAGTTTGTGGTAAACAAATAAAGCTAATGAGCATGTTGGACAGTTGATTGGTTGAAAATGATATCACCCCTGGGTGAAGAAGATTCTGTTGACTGACATTAAGAAAGTAACCAATAGAAAAGGGCAGAAAATCATATATAAGGCAGAGAGTTGACAGGCTTGGGTGTAGGTGATGATCAGAAGGACAGTAGATAGCAGCAAGGAGCAAGGACACAGCAGTAACGGGCAAACAGACAGAACAGAAGAACCCTTAGACGAGGCAGAGAGATTTGATTAAGAAGGAAATAAGTACAGTTTTTCTTATGATAAGGAATGGATGTGTATGATTGTAAATAAAGCTGGATGCTTGCATCTGAATGATCTTTAACCCCACCCATTCTATGATTATCTGATCAACACTCAGATAATGTAAATTTGTAGTAATATTATTGTGTGTTGTTGTAATATCACTGTATACACACACACACACACCCATATATATATATATATATATAAATAAAAGGGCATTTTTTGTAATATTGTAATAAATTTGGTATTCTGATACAACATTGTATTAAGGCTTTATACGTACCTATGCACGGTCTTTCTTTCTCTCTACTGTATGTTGCAACATTGTATGTTTGCCATACCATGCAACAATTAAGTATTCATAACATTATAATATGTGCTAAGGAAATGTTATATTGTGTTACGAGTATTGCATTGCAATTTTAGAGTTTATGTTATATGCAATGGTGCACAGTATTGAGTTATATAGTTTATGGTGTCTTGTATTGTCTTAAGCAGCCCCTTTCATTTGTGACATTGATTTTCAATTTAAATTGTATTAGAATTAGCACTTAATAAAGAGACATTTTGTTTTCAAAGACATTACTGTCTGAGTGTCAATCTTTAGTGTGGAAGGCTGTATCCGTGCCCTCCCAAGGGTAAATCAAGGTGGAGGCCTAGGGCGTTTCCAGAAGATTTAAAAGGGAAACTACTGGTGAACCCTTGTCAATCTTTTAGGGTGGATCACTTCCTGTTACCCGCTTTTAGAATTAAGACTTGGATTGGTTCGTTAATATACCTAAGCCACTATGGGATCACTTGGGTCCAAAGTTTTGGAGTAACATCCCTCCCACATATATTTTGAATGCCTGTTGGAAAGCGACTGGGAATCACAGAAAAGGTGGTTCTTCACTCCAGATTAAATTGGGAAGAAGTTTCTTTACTTCCATGCACTCTGACTCTTCCTGGGTTCACAGCTGTCATCAGTATGCCACTGAAGGGGTATGTGGACCCTTCAAAGATCTCCACAGTTGATCTTCAGTCAATCATAGGCTTGATAGTCACACAAGGGGACCTTATTCCCTCCACTCACAGGGTCCTGGATGCAATATGAGGGTGTAGTATAATCCACACATCATCCCTAAGTGGTAGGTGGCAGTCACTGATTCTACACAACACTAGCACTGCTGTGCAGGCACAGAGCCAAGCCAGCATCTGTATTGTGGAGGAGACAAGGCCATAGTTTGGACCTTAAATGTTATTCACAGGCACAGTTGATAGTAGTGATTTTTTTTATGGTGCCAGCAGCAGTGCAACTTGAGACCTTAAGTCTCTCTCAGAATCGAAGAATACATACCCATCATCAGAACCACTGCAGAGGATTCCTTCTCTCAGAGGAGACCACCTTACATGAAACACCTTTGCAGTATGCCCCGTGAAAACCTTCAGTGGTTGATCAGAGCTGGTTGCTAGGTAATAAACACGAACATTTTTATCTTCACAGCCAGTGGCTATCATATCTCTGCAAAATGACAATAGTACAATCATCAGCCACTGAAGTCTGTAGAAATATATTGTTTTTAATTATAGAAAACAAATAAAACACTTTTTAAAGTGTATCTCAGAAAAATCGGCTTGTATTTGATTTTTCATTTTGTCTCTTTAATAGTTGAAATTCCACTTAAATATCTGATACACTAGGATAGAACCTCAGCTAGTGTAAATAGGCAAAACACCACATTCAATTAATGAATTTCAATGGAGCTACAAAATTTACACCAGAATCTAGCCCATTATTTTCAATAAATCTACTGAGTACACAGTATCAACAGAATCATTTTTTGCACCTATCAACAACTGCCCTAGGCAAAAATTTGCAAAATAAATTAACAACATGGTGGATCTGTTTCCTGTTATTCTTTTCTCTGCTATTCCTTAAAGCCTGGTTGCCATATTTACAGAACAAGGTTTCAAATGATAGTACTGTCTGTATGTGTTGTGCTCAGGATTAGGCTATATATATAATTGTTGAATTAGAAACAACTGAACACATGGAAATGGTATTTGAATTGAAAGTCAAATATTGGTAGAAAAATAAGTGATAAAGTCACATATCCATCACCATGTATTTTCTCTGAATGTTCCCTTATGGAAGAGTTCTCCAGCTGTGAGCAGTTCTCCCATTATTTTACTGCAACCCAATATGACCTCCCACTTGCCAAACTCATCTGTAGTTTTTTCTCCCTCCAGCATGTACTCACACAGCTCTTGCTGCAAGATTAGCATTAAAAATTCAACATTAAAATTTAAGCCAACCTCATAACCTCACTAAACACAGCGGATCAGATATTATGTTTGCTATTGTATATTGTTAATAAGGTGCTATCATCAGCATAGTATGAGAAAGCACTGCAGAGAGAATATACACGTTTGATTCAGCAGATGCATTGAAATTTGAGTCCACTCCTTTAAAAAAAAGGAATTAAACTTATCTCTATTTCTTACAAAGATATTCTAGCAATTAACTGTGTTCTGCAAATGATTATTTTTACTTTAAGCTGTTTAGTATTTTTATTTTGAAAAAATAAAGTTTTGTGGAAAGTTTGAAGACCACATTCTAAATGTTCTTTTATTATATTATAAACTAGAGAGTTAAAATAAGTTAGCCTACATGATGATATTCATGTTTGCCCCACGCAAATATTTTTGATCATATTCATATACAGATAGCAAAGATTAGGACGGAGAAAATTATCCACAGCACAAACTGTAGACACTTCTGAAATCTGCAGACTTCCAGGGTTCTTAAATTCACCTTTGTGTATGGTGGGGTCTGTCCCATGGTAGAGAGGAATGGAACTGGGGAGTTTGACATGAATGGACCATAAAGAGGAAAGGAAATGAAGTGGCTTGCTATTGCCACATGAAAGGGCCAGAAAGAAGACATTTCTTTTTCCTGCTAAGACAAGCTGGGCCACCGTCAGAACAAGCTGTAAGGAACTGGAGAAGCAGTAACCAAGTTAGGCACATTGAAGTTCCTGTGAGGAAGGGGCCCCATGCCTTCCAGTGTATGCAGCTTCTCATAAATATCTGAAAAATTACTACCCCAAGCCAAATATCAGAAATTTTGGCCACTATTTATGCACTCAGGAAAGATGATTCATATTTTGCGTTCTTTGTGTAACCAATTTACACCATACTGGGATTTATAAACTACAAATGCGCTAACTTTTTAAAATTATCCTCATAGAATATATTTTATTACGTTTACCAGAAATTTTTTTTTTTTAAGAATCAGTGTTGCTAAATTAAATATAATCATTTATGTTTCTGCAAGTCAGTTGCATCATTGATCCAGTGCATCAATTTTTTTTTTTAAATAAAGTTTAGCTATACTGAGGGCACATCTATGCAACTGGGAAGGTGCTTCCCAGTGTGAGTAGATAAACTTGCACCCACTCAAGCAGAGCTAGTGGATGTCTACCTCCCTGTGCTCAGAGGCATCCTCCCAGCTATTGTGTAGACATACCATCAGATCTTCCCATTTATTCCTCACCTGCTTTCTAATGACCCCAAAGAAGAAATCTGTTAAACCTTTATTAATTTAGTTTGCAGGGCTGGAACTCTCCTGTGTAGAAGTACATTTGTTTGTTCTGATATGTGGATGTTAAATACTAACATGAACCCATTTCTAAATAATAAACGTTTGATTTGCTCACAAGTGGGACTTCAATTAATCATGGTTTTATTTTAAAATGAATCATAAAAATACATGAAGTAATTTTAAAATAATTTAAGCATTTAAATAATGTTTTTTTCAGCCATGAGAAGAAGCCAAATCTGCTATGTTTCAGTGGTATACTATTCTGTATGTTAGCAGACAGATTTTCTTTTGAAGTGCCTTGAAGACTCTCCTTTTCTGGAAGCCAAATCACTGGTCCCTGTTCCACTCTGCCTCCCATTGCACCCAAAAGTAGACACTGTACAGGTCTACTCTGAAAAATGACTCCTAAATATGGCATCGTGTCTCTCATGGACTTCCATGCTCCTAGCCCTGCAGATTCATTTCAAGTGAAGCTGAATTATTTTCTTCTTATTCATCATCACCAGTAACACAAGTTCTACAGGCCAAATCATGTCCTCCTGCACACCTGTATTGCCTTCAGATTTTGTGTTACTAGTGATGCTGCATAAGGAAAAGAATTTGAACGGCCCCTAAGCACCCCGATTGACGTTAAATGATATTTTCACAGTCATTTCATTACGACAGAACTATACATCAAGGATGGCAGTGCATCTCAAGTTAAATAATAAAGTTTGTAAATAAGGAAAAGTAAATTGACCTTTTACAGTATGGTGTCAGGATTCTCTGACTTTACAAAACTCATTCAGTACACTAATGTCACATTTTTAAATACCTTTATGTTATCCTTAAGGTCATTCATTTAAGTTGCACATGTTATTAGTTAATTCATTCAATTAACTATTACTCACTTGTTGTTTTGGCTCCAATCACAACCAAAAACTGCAGCTGGATGTTTGTACTTGTGCAGAACTTTGCCATCAATGGTTCGAATAATACTGAAATCAATTACAATATGATAATAAGAAAAAAAAACCCAATATACTAAGTCAAAATCTGATTTTATGTGCATCTATAATCAACATAAGGAGTCAGATTGCAGAAGGGCACAAGTGAAGAAAGAACACAAGAAGCCTTCCCATCTTTGCAGCTCCTAGGAAGGCCACAATTATAACCCTTGTGCTTCCCCAAATGCAAGGGTTGCTTAGAGTTATTATTCCTTTCCTTAAAGGAATACAGTAATAGAACCAAAGGGTTAGAATAGATGCAGGATTTGTTGTGTCTAAATCATCTAAGACAGATGGCTATACAGCCTCTTTTTGAGAATCAACTTCCCTGGAGGTTTTATGACTTCCCTAGGCAACTGTGAAATGTGCCACAAACAATACATTAGCTACATGGTTCCACTGTGCCTGAACATTCTCATGTACTCCCTGGCAACACCTCCTTTTGTTTTTCCACAGCTAGAGCCTATTTCACCGGGGGAACTAGAATCCCATAGCTATGCCTGCCTGATCATACTCAGGTAGAAGCACATATAGCACTAACAAGTAATATTGCATTATTGTTAGCAAGTGGCATGATATGTGCATATATTGCTATTGTGTTGTTTGCTTTGATGTAGTGCTATGTAGCTTTATATTAATATTTATAAGCAGAACATCCAAAAGGTTATTTATGCCAGATCTTAAATATTACATTTATGGTGCTATCAAAGTTCACCTGCCCAGACAGCGGATTACTTTTCAACATGACACTCACCAGAATCCATCACCACTGCAGGTCGCTATTCTTTTGGAATCTTTATGACTCCAGGCAATGCAGAAGATTCCATTCTTTCCATGCTTCAAAAAATGCAAAATACCTATCAATAAGAAATAATTCACTCCTTTTTCTCTTATTTACTGACTGCTCTGTGGTTTTGCTACTTGGATTCAGCCCCATTTCCACAAGTACAGCATATACAGTGCACTTGACACAATAATGAGGCCTAACTGGGCCATCTAGGGCATGTGACCAGGAAGAAAGGAGTGTGGCTGGAGTGCCATTGTACTCCAGTAATACCCAGATACTCTAAACTATATTGAGGACAGTGCTGGTGCAGAACCATGTCCAGGATCAGGGAGCCACAACTGCAGACTGAGTACTTTGTGTCTATATGAACTTGAATGAGGGTTAGCTGGCTGCAGACTACTTCACTTTGACAAGGTTGGGAAAGTTAGTGGGCTGTGTGAAGCAGCTAGAAAAGCTGGAGTATACATGAGCACCCCTGACTGAGGAAAGGTAAACTGTAAAACAGGTGTTCACATTGGGTGTGTTGTTCAATCTTGGGCTGCTCCTGGATGCTCAAGTGGCATTTGTAGCCAAGAACTTTCTTTTTCCATCTGTGTCTGCTAAGAGGAAACAAACCTCTTTCTCTCTGATGCAGAGTTTACCAGTTATCTATCTATATCTATCTATCTATCACTTCCAGATTAGATTGCTGTAAGGTGGTATACGTGGGGCTACAAATTGGGACCACCTGGAAACTGAAGCTAGAGCAGAACAATGCAACTAGCTTATTAAAGCCTATTAAACAGAGTTTTATTCTAGACGCATACTCCATCAGTGCTCCAGGACCTGAACTGACCTCCAGGTAATGCAAGCCCATAAGAAGGGCACATAATACAGGTTTTTATCAATCTAAATCAATAATTAAATAACAGTGAACTGCTAATGCAGTACTGCTGTTCTGGAGTGAAACCTCAGGGCTAAAAATTAAACCTGGATTATATGTCTGACATCAATCACCACTACCACATTATATTTTGATATATTTTTGACTTCAACTATTTTATATATAATATAATATAATATACAGAGTGAAATGCGTGTGTGCTTTAGAGAGGAAATACTCCTCTTTGCTTTTGGATCCTCTGTAAGTCAACTAGAAAACCAATGATACTGAAGTGATGGATCCCAGCATATCACAAAACCAATTTAAGAAAGTGAGGAGTACCTGTTCCAGAGCTAGACTGTGCGCGCTAAACTTGGCTATAAGATATTTTTAATTAAGTTACATACTTCTTTAAAAATATATCAACACTGATCCAGCTTTATCTGGTTCAGCACTAGAGGGAGCCACTAGCTTACATTTAAGAAACCAAGCAAAATAAACTCATCTCACCTCACTGAACCGCGTTACCATTTTGCCTCTTGGGACATCCCAGATAAAACCACCATTTCTGGAGGTTGCACCAGCTATGCAGTTCAAATCCCCTTTGAGAAACAGGCAAAGACAAATTATGATAAGTATGATGTCAGTGTTATTTTTACATATAAAATTTAACATTTTAATGAAAGAAATACATAACCGTATGATATCAATGGCAGATTAACAATGTAGTCTCACAATCAGAATACAAAATTTGCAGGGGACTTACACTAAGGCGGAAGCACCCATTCCAACAAAAGCCTTATGTGTTCCACCTTCCTACTCTAGCCACCGCTGTGCAAGATAGACACTGACTGACTGGTTAGAAACATGAGTTCAAGTCCTACCCCATCCCCCTGCACTGAATGCAAAGAAAGGACAAGATGTAGCACCTGACAGCAGTTTGTTGTCCACAGGCTCTCTTTGAAACTATAGATTCCCCACAATGTCTAGTGCTTAAAGCTCGAAGTATTTGCAGAAAATTATATGGTTTCATTTTAAACTTCTCTGCACAGCAGAACAGAGCAGAAAAAGCATTACCTCTCTCATAATTGGGCATACATAGAACAGATGTGAGGACACTTGAGCAATGACTTTTCTTTTTAAATTATTTCCAGTCTTGAACTATCAGATTCCACTACTAACTATCCCTATAGGTCCCCCACCACTGTAGTATTTTAGTATTTCAAAAACATTTGTGAATTCACAGTACTTCACAGTATTCCTATGATATAGGGAATTATTATTGTGTATGTTCTACAAGGTGAAGTTAAGGCATAGAACCACAAGACTCCCCCGTTTCTCATCACTGAGACTCAATCCCAAAACAGAAACTGCTGCTGTTTACCAGGCAAGTCTCACACAGAAAATACCCATATGGTGCAAAAACAATGGATTTTTACTATACTATAATTAAGGAGCTAGGAGGAGGCAATCTGGAGAGGGAACCAAGGGAGCAGAAAAGACATTCAAGTAAGTGGAGTTATAGAGGAGGAGAAAGAGAAATCAGTATGTTCAAAGTTCTTCCAGATCCAAATCCAAATGTTGGCAAGTATTGTATGCATGGGAGCTACTGGATTTGAGGGATGATGAAAGCCAAAACTGGAAAGGGATCAATATCTTCTCTTTTAGATAAAGTTATTTCTTTCCCAAAAATCAAATTACTAATACATGTCTTTTGTATGTTTCTTGTATTTGATGACATATCTCATAATACAACTAATGCAGGGCATAAAGTCAAGAATGGGGGATTCCAGTCACCTTTGTGTAAAGGAGTGGTTGGCATGATTTAAGCAGTAATACGTGGACATGACATTCTAAGGAAGATTCGCTCTAAGGGCTCTTTTCAGGACTTAGGCAAAACTCCCATTGACTTCAGTGACAGTTTTGCCAAAGTTCGAAGTGCTGAACAACACCTTTAGATGGGCTTGTGGACACATCTCTCAGAATATGACTAAGATAAACAGTTTCTGTTAGGTAGATCTTTCCCCTTCAGACCCACAATGGACACATGAAGAAAGCCCTTGTACAGGTTTATTAAATCTTGCCTCCAGTGAAGCAAAACTGCCTGGATTCTGCTGAAGTCAGGGCCCTTTACAGAGAGATGCTGAGAAATGGGAAAGATTCATCCCTTAACTCCACAGAATAGTATGCACATTCCATCTTGCCAACTTGAGAATTACATGAATATTTAACTTGAACCTACCATATCAATTGTCTTCTGTGCAGGAAATTCAGTAATCATATAATATGTACGTATGTATGCCTAAAATCAAATCTTCTTACCTGGAGCCCAAGAAAGGGAATAAATGACCCCCTCATTCCCAGGAGAGGTGTAGACTGCTGTTAAAGTGTTTATATCCCAAACTTTTATTGTCCCATCAAATGATGCTGTAGCTAGAAGGTCAGGGTTATCGGGTTTGAATTTACAGTCAAAGATGGTTTCAACATGTCCCTAGAATGACAGAATAAAACAAATGAATACCAGTACATTAAAGAGTTATTTCTTACATGAATACAGTTGATTTAATTGATAAGCTAACTCTATTTGCTGTAGTTTTAACTCCTCTTTCTTGTAGTTTTCTAACACCTTTACATCTATTAACATTATATATTATTATAGCATGCAGTTTAGAAACGTATATAGTCTCTTAAACTGCAAAAACATTTTTATTTCTAGCTATTACAAAAATCCTTATCCAATGTTTGCCATTTTATTTTCTTTAGAAATTTTACTAGAAAGTAAATGAATTATAGAGCTTTCAGTAGCTGAAAACTATACAGTGAGTGAAAAATATAATGGAAAAAGCCAATGATCCTTCACTTGAATGGAACACTAAAATAAAACCTATCAAACCAACTAGGGGCTCCAACAGAGCCACACTTTTCAGTTAATAGGATATGATAGGCATCTGGATCTCTCCTCTCTCAAAAAAACAAACAATCCAAGCAGAACTGAATATGCCAGAGCCTAAATTCTGCACCAGGCAGGACCTGTGAACATCCTGTGGAAATTAACACTGCCAACCCCCTGTAGTTTTGCACAGGTGTAAATGAGCAGAATTGGCTGTGTGTGTCAATCATTTATTTCCTGTGAGAACTCATATTCCAAATGTGTTTGTTTTATGCCCTGTAGTGAAATAATGACCCTTTTAAGCATGTGAAACAGACATGAAAGTTCTAAGCTGCAATTCCAGTGGCTGGCCATGTTTTTTGCTCCTGCAAAAGTGGACTAGTGAAAAAATAACAAGTAGAGAAAGTTCTAAAGCATTCTTTTCAAACCCTTATCTTGTTTTCAGACACATCTGTTTCCATAAAAATGGAAATAAACAAACTGGCTGCCAGCAGATGAAATTAACAAGAGTTCTAATCTTTTCTTTGCTGGCTTCTCCTTTCGGCTTCCATTTCCATGGACATGGATGGATGCTAGAGTCATACAGCTTCTGTATATTTAAACAGGCTTTTATTTAATAAATTATTAGGGACCTACCACATTCACGGCCGTGAAAAATGCATCATGGGCCATGAAATTTGATTTCCTCCATCAAATCTGGCCATTGTGTGAGAGGGGACTGGGCCTGCGGTACTCCAGCTGGGACTCCTACTGTGTGCCAGGCTCCAGCTGCCAGTCCTGGCCCGGGCTCGGGAAGGATGGGGCTTCCTCTTCCCCTGCAGGGGCCACTCTCAGAGCTGGGTCAGATCCACCTTCAGGAACACTCCCAGGCTGAAGGAAGCTCCATGGCTGCTGGCTGGAAGCCCAGCTCTGAAAGCAGCACAGAATTGTGGGTATCTGTCAGCCACAAACCCAGGTGGGAGGGTGCGGCTCAAGCGATTACCTTCCTGAGTGGACAGGCTTTTGAGCTGCAATCCCTGGAACCAGGTGGGAGGCTGCAGCTCAAGTTGTCAGCCCCCAACCCAGGTGGGAGGCTGCCAGGAAAACCTGGACTTAGGGTAACCCACTCCCCCATATCTTACAACCCTCATTTCTGCACTGCTGGTGGCAGTGGATTTAGAGCTTGGCGCCCAGCCAGCAGCTGCTGCTTTCTAGCTGCCCAGTTCTGAAAGCAGTGCCCTTCCAGCAGCAGTGCAGAAATAAGAGTGGCAAACCCATGACCCCCCTACAATAGCCTTGTTCTACCCTCTACCCATGGGTTGGGACTGCCATGGTTACCACACTGAGACATTTCAGATGTAAACATCTGAAACTGAAATTGACTATTTAAAAAATTTGATGACTGTGAAATTGACCAAAATGGACCGTGAATTTGACAGGACCCTATAAATTATATTTCATTTCCTTCATTTAAAAACATTTTAAAACAAAAATCAGTAACACTGTAAATGGTGGAGTTCTACCAAAATCCTGGGATATCTCCAGTGGTGGGAAAGCTAAGGTATAGTTAATGTCTGTCTACACTTCTAGTACACCAAACCCGAAATTTTACATCAGTGGCACTGCATAATCCTGGGTTAGATGACGTTAGTAAAAATGCCTGTGCCTTGTCTATACTACAGCTTCCAAGGTTGTTACCAAAGAAGCTGCATCAGTAGAGAATTACATGTCTGAATTTACCCTCCGTACAACCCCACACTTTGCTGTGTGAAACTGCTTTGCTAATTCTATATCTTGCCTTTGATCTTTGAAAGAAGACATTATGAAGTAATGTTAATAGTTTTACATTTGTGTTACTTACTATTTTGCTATGACATTTTCATAGGTTCGCTCAGTGCTTACTTAGACAAAAAAACTCATTAGTTTCACTAAAAGCTTTGGTTGCATACCTAGAGCCCTGCAAATCTGCACATATCTATGGACCATGTTTGTGGATTGACTGCGAATAGATCTCTTGTATCCATGCTGGACTCTATGAATATGGACTTCAGGATCACACTGTGAGATGTTTGAAAACAATATTTATTTGCCTGCTTGCTTAGGTTTTTTCAGTTGAGTAGACTACTTTTCCTCAATATTCCTTTTTAGTTTTTTATTTAGATCCAACATGAAACTGTATTTTTTCCTTGTTTTATCAAGGGCATCATCAGTGAACTCATCAGCACTATATGAACAATGGGAACTGAATTGTAGTTCCCATTTTCTGCATGGGCTGGCTAATAAACATGCAGCATAAAAAGGGTCAGATAACTATATTCTCCTCATCCACTACTGAAAGAATAATACTTCTTTTTTGGGAAGTTGGAGGGGAGGGGAGATGAGACGAGTTAAACCAATATTTAAAATATGAAGCATCTCCCTGACTAACTAATATTAGTTTTAAGGCAGTTCAAATTTGGGTCCTAAATTATTTGGCAGTCTTCCTTTGTAGTGAAGAATTAAGTTCAACATTCTAGAGCTGCTATATAAGGTTCCTAAATCTTTAGCCCCGTTTTTTTATGGAAGGTGATTTGGCTGTGCACTCCACTTTATTGTTCATAAAAGATGCTGTATATATTAATAATTATTTCATTCAAAACATTGGACAGGCAGATAAGACATACCAAATCTCGAAGGAAATCCCATTTCTTGGCTCCCATGTCATAAAGCCCCACTCCACCATCCATAAAACAGCAGACAGCATGGCCAGGCGGAAGGGAGAATGCTTGGTTTTGCGTTAGAGTTGGGGGTGGAACAGCCTCACTGGTAGATGATGTATGATGATTTTTAGTAGGAGAATGTGATGAAAGTGCTTAATAAAAAGATACAACGTATTAACATATTTTATATTTTTTCATATTTAAAAACAAATAGCAGTTACATCACTTCACATCAAGGCTTGTAAAATTAATTTGCCTATTTGACGCTGACCAAGAGGTAGGTTTCCATGGTGAACAGATCTGATATTGTGGGTCTCCCAATAAACCCTTCTAAACATAAACGGGAGCAGAGAAAAATACCCAAGAAACTTTAAAAAAAATAACAGGGTATATACTGTTTAAAGAGTGCTGTGTGAGAATCCACAATTTTAAAAAATTAGTCTACTTCAAAAAATTCAAGTTGTTGGTGTCCCTAAACATATCATGCTAACAGTGACAAAAGTGACAGGAATTGCTAGTAGTAGAAAAATGGTGGCTGCCAAAAAACAGAAGAACAGAAATTAAATAAGACCAGCATGTTATAGACAGTGTTCCTTTTCCATAAAGCTATTATAAGGGGCTACAAACTTTGCATATGGTTATGAGGCATCTCTTATAAAGAGAGAATGCATATTGTATTTTACTGGGGTTGGAAGCAAAAGTGTAGTATTCCTACATGACGAATTGCCTATTAAGAAAGAACTTAACAAAACGTTTGATCCAGTAGCACTTAGTCTGCACAAAAATGTCAAGGATTGTTTTGATTCAGGACTGCAGAGGTCCAAAGTCAGGGAGTTTTAATTAGGGTATACACGGTCAGACACAAAAAAAAAAAAAAAAAAAAAAAGGACTATATTTTACCTCGCACCCATTGCTATGAGTTACAATGACAACAAAATATATACTTACACTTTTTCTTTGGAGGAGAATTGAGCACATGTAAACCATGGAACCCTGTTTTCTTCAATTTAAAATTATCTATAGGTGTTGTGCGTGAAACATTCCAAATACGTAATACACCAACCTGAGAATCTGAGATTTAAAAAAAATCCTCCATTTATGTCCCTTCTACATGAACAATGTAACAATACTATTACTTTAAACTCGAGAAGTCCATTATTAGAGTACATTGGGTAAACCTATCAACAACAGCGTAAAATATTCTCTCATCCACCCTTCCTTCCTCTCTCTCTACTACTCCAACAATTCTCCAACTTCGGCCACAATTTCCCCTTTGCTGTGTGGTTCTGAAACGAGAAGGGATTGGAACAAGGGAACTCTAAAAACAACAGAAAGGGGAGTGGAGGAGTATGGAATAGGCATCTACATTGCTTGCTTATTCCCATCTTTCAACAAATTGTAATCTGTGCTGATCAACTCATGGCAAAGCTGTTTGCATTAAGAAAATGTTATAAGGATTGAAATAAAAAATGGGAAAATTTCTGGCTGTAAACCCTGTCATTTCTCCTCATGGGAAAAAAAGTGATACAAAATACAGGAGAACAGTTTGGAGTGATTTTCAGTTCCTTTTTTTGGTTTTATGTATTCATTTTTTCTAGAATACATTAAATATTTCTGTTTCTATTGACATTAAAGACAAAGGTACAGAAAAGATTAAACAGGAAGTACCCACTTTGGAGATTCAAAGCTATATTTATAACCATTCAGTAAACTATAAGCAATGAAGAAAAGATTACCTCCAGTAATAAACATTCCAGGAGCACTAGGAACCCAGGCTAAACACTGCACTGATGCTGCTGCACTAGGAAAATTAAATGTTGTGATACAGCAGAGAGACTCAGAATCAACTAGTCGAATACCATTATGTAAATTAGCAACAAGAAGGTAGTCAGTCGAAAGAGGGTCCCATTCCAGGGCTGTAACTGGATCCTCCTCATCTGTCCCTTCAAGAGACTCTGGTCTTAGGACATGTTTCTGACTCTTAGAACCTTTAAAAGCAAAAGGAAACAGATCACCTTAAACCAGATACAATGTTTATCAATCACAATGACCTTATGCATAGTTTTATTACGCTTGCTTAGGCTGGCAAACCATTGATATTTTTCCCAAACACACACTGTAGCTTGTTCCACAGGCTGTAGTACTGAAGCCAGCGAAGCTTATCCTCTGTGGCACACTCTAACAAAGGTCGTTCTGATTCCAGCAGACATTTCAACTGCTTCCTTTTTATCTTAAGAATGGAAAGAATAGAGTGAAAATGGCTGTTCATGTTTACAGGTCTAGATACTGCAAACCCTTATTCATCAACAGTTGCAGCACCAGTCCCTGGATGCAGGCTGGTTTAGGCATAAACAAATAAAATAAGAGCAAAGAAAAGACGAGTGATAGAAACCAGGAGAAAGACAGAGACAATGAGTCAGAGTAATCAAAGTAATAACTTTTTTTTTCAAATGTAAATGGACAATTGTTTTGTTACATCATTTGTTCAATTCAAGAGTGGATACATAACCAATAGAGTCTGATTGTGATATCAGAAGGAATCATTAGATCATCTAGACTGACAATCCGTATATATCAGCCCATTAAATATCACTCAGTTACCCCAGCAGAGAGCCCAATAACTTATGTTATGATGGGCATCATTCAATTTTATGGATAGTTGGTGCTGAATTTTGATATTTCAAAAAACAATCCCACTCAGAGATGATAACACAAACTCTGTTTTTCAAAGTGATGGTGTTCTGTTAACAATAAAATAAAATATATTAACATTCTGTACTACTTCTCTAGAAACAATAAATTCATTAATTTTCTTAAGTTATTCAGCTTTTTATCTATCTATCTTTGAATTTTGACAAGTAGGAATGCTATTAATTTGTCACATTTTGACAAACGTTAAAAGCTACCTGTTATCCCTTTGACAGACTTCATTTAATGACTGATGTAGAACAGCAACAAAAACTACTTCAATCAGCATTAACAATACTGAACAAAAATGTCTGTTCACTGGGGAACATTTTTCCTTGAGTATTAAAATACTTCAGACTATAATTTGGTAGGTGTGTTTGCTTAGAAGTGTATGGTATTTAGGAGGTAGAATTAACCACCACCTGTTAATGCTGTTGTTTGGACAAACAATGCACATTTCAGACTGGATATCAGTGAATAGGTGCATAAACTGATGTACCTTTAGATTAGTTTGTCTCAGGCCTGTAGCTAGGATATTGACATGGTGTGGTGGACTGCATGACTAGAGGTGCGGTTCTGCTTGCGTTCAAAAGTTCATGTACTTAGTGAAAACCCTAGTCTCAGTCAGAGGCTTTTTTAAACTTTCTTATTTCATATATATATATATAATATATATATATATATAATATAATATATATATTTATGTGATTGTTTAGTATAAAAATATTCAAGAATTTAAAAACTTCAAAGAGTCAAAAATATAAAAGTATAGATCTTAATATGAAAGTGGGATGTAACAAAGACTGTTCATGAAACTAAGGTTGAAGTCTTCTTGGATAATGTCATATAAATTCTTCCACAAAGGCATTTAGGTTCAGTTCTGAAGTCAAATCACTTTCCTATGACAGGAGAATTAGATTTCTCTTTCTGTCATGGGTGATGTTCAACTTTGTTGTGATATTTTTTTCAGACATGAAAAGGAATTCTCACAGACTGCAGCTGATGCTCCAAACAAGATTCACTATATAGACATTTCAAAAATACATGGGGAAGTCTCCTTTAATTCCTTGGCAGAACGTAGAACTTCTTTAAATCCTTTGCAATTTCTCTTTTATCACAGACCCTTGGTTCTAGATGAACAAAAGATTAGAACATAAGAATGGCCATATTAGGTGAGACCAATGGTTCATCTAGCTCAGTATCCTGTCTTCTGACAGTGGCCAGTGCCAGACGTTTCAGAGGGAATGAACAGAGCATGGCAATTATCAAGTCATCTACCCTTGTCGTCCAGTCCCAGCTTCTGGCAGTCAGAGGTTTAGGGACACACAGAGCATGGGACTGCATCCCTGACTGTTTCAGCTAACAGCCACTGACGGTTCTATCATCTTCCATGAACTTAACTAATTCTTTTTTTAATCCATTTATTTAAAACACTTAAATCCTTTACATGCTTTTTTCTTGTGCAGAGTTCTCTCTTACGTTACAGCAGTTGCGCTGAGTTAATTAGTACAAAGCAAAGTATACTCCATGGAGAAAACTTTAAGTAGTAGCAATTAAAAGACTACTGTCTTCTGCTAATTAGCCAGGAATGACTAAGGCTTCAACCACAGACGGCCTGATCCGCTCCTATTCAGCTGATTCAATTAATAGGAGTTTAGCACACTCAGGAAGGCATCAGCAGGATCAGGCCCACAAGCAGGAACAGGAATGAATTATTCTATGATTTTTAGTGTTTAACTTAGTTACTGATTTAGGTCCATACCAAGGTCTGGTGCAAGCAGATGTAACTGCTGTAAAAGCAGATGTAACTGGTTAGTCCTGCTTTGAGCAGGGGGATGGACTAGATGACCTCCTGAAGTCCTTTCAAATCTAATATTCTATGATTCTAACTCTGCTGCATCCCCTTACGTGAGGCCTAAACTTTGATGCTAGAACAGGATAAATAACCACTCCATTCCTTCCCTGATCTTTTTAAGCCTCACTTTTCATAGGTCTAGTCTATTTTTAAGAGGATCTGTATTCATCCCACTATCACTACCTTTTGAGTAGTATTAAACTTTCAATACTTTAAAACTTTTAATAATTTTTTGAGCCATCAGTTTTAAATATGAGATGGATTTAAACAACAAATAATGAATTTAACTGAGAAACCTAACTGATAAAGTAATTAACTTTATTAAATCTCTATTTTCAATTAAATCCAAACTGCCAAGGCATATCCCAGGTTAAGGTCCCATCAGAATGATTTATGAAGATGCAACTTTAACAGTAGTGCATTGTTTCACCCTCATAAAAACAAGGAAAACATTTAAGTTGCAAATGCATTAATGGTATATTCAAATCGATTTAATATTTTAAAGTTGAAATCCCTAGATGGATTTAAATTTTTAACCCAATACAAAATTCTTTTTTTCTACATTTTTAAAGAAGAAATAAATCTAAAATATTTCTTTCTTTTAAGGTCATAATGGTAATACCATGGTAGCCATCACAGCTGTAACACCAGGCAATCCTGTGAATTTAAATATTCAGGTTTATTATTGTAAGAAAATTTTCTCAAATAAGAGCAATCCTCAGTGAGAGCTAAATTAACTTCTCACTGTGACTGTCTTGATTAGGGTTTTCTAGCCACTTTTTGGAATTTACCTTCTTATTTAGGGTCTGATCCCCTTATGCATAGCCTAACTTTCCTCTTGTGAGTAGTCCTATTTGCTACAATGGGAATATTCAAGTAAGTAAAGTTACTCACATGCTAAAGCATTTGTAGGGTCTGACCCTTAACTAGTTATATTCTCTGCTTGAATGCAAGAATGTGGATTTATATTTTAGGCATAGTAGAGTGGTGTAAAATTACTAGATTTTATCCTATAAAAACTGTCCCAATGAACGTGTCCAAGTTGTAATAATGATCTCACTCAAACCAAAACAATGCTAAATAGAAAACTGAAGGCTATACCCCTGCACTTAGATTTTAAGGCCAGAAGGGACCATCACGATCATCTCATCTCACCTGCATATTGCAGGTCACAGAACTTCACCCACTCATTCCTTTAACAGAACCATCTCTGGCTGAGCTACTGAAATAAATCATGATTTAAAGACTTCAAGTTACAGAGAATCCACCATCTACTTTAGTTTAAACCAGTAAGCGACCCAGACCCCATGCAGCAAAAGGACAGCGAAAAACAGCAGGGTCTCTGCCAATCTGACCTGGAAGAAAGTTCCTTCCCAACCTCAAATATGGTGATCAATTGAACTTTGAGCATTCAGGCAGGACCCACAAGCCAGACACCTGGAAAACAACTCTCTGTAGTAACTCAGAGCCCTCCCCATCTAGTGCCCATCTTCTGCCACTGGGGATTTTTGCTACTAGCAGTTACAGACGGGCCACATGTCATTGTGGGCAATCTCATGACGCCACCCCTTATAACGGACGGCACCCACCTCTCACGAGCACCCCTGGCCGAGCGTGTGCATGCTTGCAGTTCTCTCTGGCTAACGGTGGCGTCTTCAGGAACTCAGCCCTCCAGCCGAGTCACATGCCGTCTCCGCACGCAGAACAAACCAACCTATTCCAGGGTACATGATTCAACCGAGCCTAGCTCAGTGCTGCCCGTAACGTCCTGCAGCCTTCTCCAGGTTCAGTCCTTTGACAGTCCAGCCAGGATCATCATTGTAACCCTCTGCTGGCAATATCTCTGTACCCTCGCCGGGCTCAACCCTCAATCTGACCAACAGGGCCTATGTCAGTACCTCGCTGACCAATTTATGTATTGAGATTCCTGTTCCGGGGTGGCGCAGCACCCCTACGGCTTTCTCCATGGAGACTCCCTGCCTGTCCATTAGTCCTCTGACCCTAGGTCTCCAGATGGGTCAGTCTCAGTTCAGCCCTTTCAGCTCCTGCAGCCAGCCAGGAGCTCCTCCTGCTCCCCTGGTCCCTGCCTGCATCCTTAACTCACTCTGGCTCTGCAGCTCCTTTTATAAGAGCCTGATAGGCCATGATTGGCTGCTCCCTGCAGGCTCTTTCCTGGTTGGCTGGGTCACACAGAGCCACTCTAGGCATCTTGGAAAACCTCTCTACTGCCCTATGCTATGGTAGGGGTGTGGCAGGGCCATGTGGTGTCCAGCAGGGGACCTCAGGGCTTAGTCCATCCAGTCACACCCCTCCATAAACTTTTCAAACTCATATTGAAACAAATTAGATTTTTTGCCCCCACGGCTCCCCTTAGTTTAATCTGTTGTCAATTCTGTGCTGCTGGGAGCTGAGATTTCCCCAAGAGTAATGAATATGCTGACATCAAATGGTAAAAACTCACATTATTGTTCCTCTCGTTAGCCAGAGTTCTGCTTATCTTTGCAAGTTTCTTACACTCTTGAAATATCTGATTCCCAAGTCTATCCTCCTATTTTCATCTTCAAATCATTTTGGCCAAGCCCACATGTGTATATAGGCCCACAGTAATTTTTTTCCCTGATGATTTCCATTAGGCTGAGACAGCACTATTAGGAGTAACGCCCAGTATCAGAGAAAGGATTGTCTTTGAAAGTGCAAATACAGTGCAAAGAGCAGCATGAGGAGAAATACAAGAATTCTAGCATGGTCCTTAGCATTGTTCAAAACTTACATCTGGTTTAGAAGAGATTTTTCCTCCCCATATATTCAAAGTCAGTTCTTGGAGGAAGAGAAAAATACCCACCCTGGGACACAAGAATTGTCATTACAAAGGTCATCTTTTCTCACCAAGCAGTAAGGCACATATGAAAAAAGATAATTAACTACTTAGTGCCAAAGGATAGCTCCACATAGCCCTCCAAGGAATGTGCATTTAGTACAGCACAGTACTATTTATATAGCATCTAAAAATGTGCTAGGTGCATTATAGATACGTTAAAAATACAGTTTTTTGCCCTAATATGCTTTAATAGGAGACAGAATCCTACATCTGGGTTCACAATTGCTGATTTGTTTACCACAACAAAAAAAATGGCAGAGGATTGTAAAAGGTTCAAAACATAATTAGAACAGTCAACAAATAACAACCCAAATAAATAAAATGAGGAGATCAGAACTTCCTAGGGAATGTCAGTATTGTGGCAGATCAAAAGTTTAGAGGAGAGAGCTGCTATCAGACCCTAAGAGTCAGCTTACTATACATTTCAAAGATGCACAATGTTGATTTAATAACCAAATGGGATTAAATATAAAGACAAAAGATTCTGCAATCATAGAATAGGCAATAATTATTTTATCAAGTACATTTTTACCTGGTTGAAAAATGGAAAGACTTCCTTCAGTGTGTCCAAATACTACTTTTCCTTTCTTCTTTGGATGCCATCTAAATAAACAAATGTCTGACAAGAAACTATGTGCTTCTTTATGTACAGCTACCCCACTGTCTGGTCCTGAAATAGTCCAAATATACAATGGGCCTCTATGGGAAACAAATGCAACGGCATCACCTGCATTCCAGCACCAACTAAGTGAGGCAGGAACCCCTGAAACATTAAAAAAAAAAAGTAAGAACTAGCATTTGAAATTTAGAATGCTAATGTCTAGCACATTTTCTTAGCTCATAGTGACATTGGTCTTGAAAAGCTCTAGATCTTAAATGAGATGCAAAGTAATATGTTACAAATGTTTATTTGATATGGCATAAAACTGAACTCTACTTATGCACTTTCAAAGAGTGGAAATTGTTTCTTAAATGATTTTATATACTATATAGCAGTGGACTATACTGTGATACACACATTTAATTTCCATTAGTGTCAAAGGGGAATTATGAATATGACTGAGGATTAGCTTGCTCCTATATGCTATATGTTCATCCTTATACAATTACTTACCCTACAGTACCTATTATTGATCAGTTAAAAAACAAAACCATATGCAAACTTTAAAAAAAATGTCTACTTTTGGCAAAACCCCAAGCAGTCTAATCTAAGATTACAGCAGATAATTGCATCTGAACGCTAAAGTTTCATAATCAGTGGGAGCTATAGATGCTCAGCAATTCTGGAAATCATGTCATGTTTATTTAGGTGCTTAAATATGGGCATAGGCACCTAACTTCTGGTATCCAAGTTTTAACAATTTGACCCCAGCATTTCCCACACTGCAGTACTCAATGTAACCATAAAAATGAGATTGCAAGGTGTGATCAAAGAACAATCTCCATAATATATTTTCCCCAAGCCTCCCTTGCACATTTTATTTAGGTACTTTGTTGTAATAGTAGCATGGGAGGTATCAGAAAGATGCGAAGAGTGTAAAATTAATGAGGGTTTTTGAAAGTTTATTCTGAAAATAAAAGTGGGGAGCAACATAGGAAGTACATAAATGGGATATGAAAAAACATCTCTTTCACACTCAGTCATAGACTCTGATAATTATTTAGGATTGGTCAACTGTTCTTAAAAAATAAGTACTAGTACTGATCTTAATCCACATCTTGAGCCAAAGTTAAATTTTTATCATGGCTTAATCAAATTCAGATTTCCCTGTGCACTACTGGTTACTTGTGACCAGTACATATGACCTGTAGATCTTACAGTCATAAGGTTTTCAAAGGCATGCTATATATTCTAGAAAAGAACAAAATGGGAAGCCCCAAAGCACCAGAAAGTTTGAGAAGCCCAAGAGTTGCTGCCAGACCTTTTGGACCTAACAGAACTTCAAATGGTACAGGAGTACGGGACATACATCAAAGAGACTGCCTGCAGGAAAGCACCTGGGTGCACTAGCCAGCTGCAGGGGAAGTCATTACACTCAGGCTGTTGGAAGATAGTACTGTTGGATCAACAGTTTAACACTTTTGATCACAGCTACCTAAGCACTGCACATTAGGATGTTTATCTAAACTGAAAAAAACCTTTATTTTCTGACTGTGTGTGATCATTAGTAAATGGCCTCATCTAAACAGCAGTCTCTGTTGTGCTCAGCCTGGCAAAACAACATTAAAAAGTCACCATCCAATCGTAATTGCCTGCGTTTCACTATGACTGAGGATAATTGGTACTATTTTACTTGCCCACAAAAAACAAAACAAACAAACTTGCCATGAATATAAGGAATTTTGAAAGGTTTTGCTGTAAAAAGTCGAAAAATTCAGTTTTTTAGTAATTATTATATTGTTCAAAACAATGTACCAAAACACCGTATTTTATCATTATTTTCTACAATGAACTACAGTGGAACTGAGGTTAAGGAATTTTGTGCTCTATCTATAACCGTTCAACTTCTAAAACCTTCTTTGCCCATCAGTCAACATTTAATGTATTGCGAGTATTTCTGCTATTTCAAAGATGAAAGAGCTACAAGAAATAAACCTCTGTGTCTCAAATACCTTTTGTATTGTCCAGTTTTGCAACAGCTTTTTGTTCAGCCACATTCCAAATAATCACTAAGTTATCTGCACTGGCACTTGCAAACATGTCAGGGTTGTGGGGACACCAAGATATTGCCGTGATTGTCTTCTTATGCTCAGACATAATTGCCCTGAGTTTGAATTCATTGTATCGGTGATCCAACTAAAAAAAACACAACACAAATTCATTTTAGATACTCAGATTTCAGTAAACTCATTTAAAATCTATGGTATGAGATGGGTTGGATAGTATAGCAGCTGAAGTCACTAATGGCCAAGAATATGAAGCTTGCTGTGCTTAAAAGACTTCAATTTGATTTCCACCGCATTTAACAAGTCTGAGTATTTGCCAATTAATAAGCTAGGTCCAGATAAATTTTAATTCCACGGAAAAGGAGTTAACATTCAATTATGCCCCTTGCCTGCCTCCTAAAAAATTATTTTTTATTTATTTCACTTTTATACCACTGTTCGTATCAGAATTTTAAAGTACTTTACAGATGTTACTCCTGTTTTATTGCTGGGTAAACTGGAGCACAAAGAGATGAAGAGATTTGCCCTAGGTCATTCAGCAAGTCAGTAGCAGAGCTGGGAACAGAATTTATGATCCCTGGATCCTTGTTCTAACCACAAACAAATAATAATTTGACACTGGAATTAATGAAAAGCTGTTGAAGGAACCTAAAAACTTTACTCATGATATAGTGATTTATAAAATCCTCAGTGGGCCTGATCCTGCTTTGAAGTAAATCAGTGGGAGTTTGCACTATCTAGCTATCAACATAATCTCCAGAAACATTTATTTAGTGCTACTAATGTGTATCCAACCCTTCACACCCAAAAGCTTCAGTATTTATGGTGTGCAAGATCAACCTATATTTGTCTCATTTCAACACAACATGATTGGTTAAAGACATAGTAAAGATTTAACTCTGATTTTTTAATGAATATTATAATTTTGACTATTTTTTACATCATTTTTAATACTCATTATTAGAATATTCTGGATAAATCATAATGGTATTCCTACTTCTACTGTACAGCTTGTCATGCTCTATTTTCAACAATTCAGAATTTAAGATTTATACATTTAAAAATTTTTAAAGTTAATTTAGAGCAAAAAAGCCCAACAAAAATCAGATCAATACCAAAGCTTATATTTTCTTTCCTCTTCTAATTTATGTGTTAACACAATTTTAAGTAAAAACCTTTTAAGTCAACTTACACTCTACAAAAAGCCTTCACGATCAGTGTTAAACATCCACAATAGGATTGATAATAGAAACTGTGGCAGATATTTAATTGTAATGGCACTAGGAGCTGTAGTCATGGTAGCAAGTTCTTTTTATGAGAGGTTCAGAAACTAGAGGATAATGTTTCATACAGGTTGGAAAGTATTTTAGCTATTACATTATCCAATATTTTAAGAACAAGTAAATTATACTGAAGGATTATCAGAAAAAAAAGCAAAAGAAACTCCTTTGCTCTCATGTAATTGCAGACTTTGTCTCATAATGCATATGCAAATAGGGCATTATTAAAGTTGCACAGACAATTTTAATTATTGCATTTCCTAACTTTCAAATGCCTGATTTTGCAAGCTTAAGGATATTCTTTTAACATAGATTTGTTTTGTGTTTAATTTCCTAGGGTTTTAAAAAAGCAAATTGAAAAAACAGAAATTCCACATGTGACATTATATTGACACCCTCAGTGTTCATCAGCAGAATTGGAACCTTTAGATCCATCACACAGACTTCTGCCACTTGAGTAACTGACAGCAGTAGTAAATTGTCATCCTTTGTGTGGACCAACTAGTGAGGAATGGGATACTTTGCCAGTGAGTTTCACAGATATTTGCTGACACTCAGGAATCTTGGGTTCCACTCCAGACTCTAGAGAGGAGTATATCTAGTGGTCACAGACTCTTCTATCTGCTTCCCCCCCACACACACACCAAACTTGACCCCTTCTGCTTTATCCACTTTAACTTGTTGCCAGTCCTGTCTTTTCCCCATCACTGACTCCTTGTCCTAGTCCCATTCTTTTCAACTACCCAGTCCCAATCTCTACTCCTCAGACTTCTCATCCCAATTCCAGTCTCCTTGCCCAACTAGTCCTAACTCCCCAACTCTGGTGTCCCCTTCTGAGTCCCAATATTCCCTGCCTCTGTCTCCTTTCCAGGCCAGTCCCACTCTTCTCTCCCAGTACCCAGTCTCTTCACCCCACCTTCAGCTCCTAGTTCAAGTTTCCCTACCCAGCCAACTCTAGTCCCCCCTCTTTCTGATTCCTCACATCAAACTGCAGTCCAGTGTCTTTCTCCCTCTGCATCTACCACTTCTTCCCTCTCAGTCTAGCTTTCATCCCCTCTTGCTTTCAATCAGGCACCTTCTTCCTTCACATTGCCTGGCCACCAGTAGGGGAAAGAAGAGTGATGAGAGCATAGCAGAAACAGACCTTGCTTTCAGTTCTGGTACCTGGTCCCATCCAAACCCACAATGGCGAAGAGAAACAGTTACCAGGAAAGCCTTGCTGAACTCCTGTAGCACCATGTTGGAGCAAGCTCAGTTGCTCTATGGGGACAACATATGTACATGCTGGTCACACACAGGAACTGTAAGGGGCTGAAGCATGTTCATTGTGGATAGTCTCTGCATATTTTAGCTGCAAAGCTCTAGCAAGTCTCCGCTAAGCCTGAGAAAAATGAAATTTTTGGCCAAATATTGGCAGATTTTCTTGAGATCAAAATGCACATCCCAGAAACAAAGGCTCTCTCTCCCTGCCATATTTCACATCTCTGTTCCAATGTATGGGTGTGATAGGGCTTCTCAACAAAATTAACGTAAAAATTTTTTAACACAGGCAAAGCCATTTTTTTTACTAGCCTTATTCTTAGAAATGACTGAACTATTTTGGCTGAAACTTTCAGAACAAAAAACAAAATATAAAATCCCTCAAACGAATCAAAAATCTTCAGCTGAAGCATAGAAACTTTCAGCCCAAACATTTAAAGTTTGGCACAATTGTAAACAATTGAAACAGAAGTTTACAATGGAAAGTGTCAGGCAACCTTAATAATAGGCCTACAAATGGTGATTAGTTCAACAGCCCCTTCCCTACAACTCTCACAAGATGTGCATCCAAATACAAACATGTTCTATAAAGTACAGCAAATCTAATTACACACACTAGAAGGGCTTGATCCTGCAATTTTTATTCAAAATAGTGCCTGAGAAGGAAAACTCATTAGGATTGAAGGATTGCACTTTCAGGACCTTAAATTTACTGGTCTAAGAACTAGAAAGTTAAATGGTCATCATTAGCAAAGTGAAGGGTCTTACGTATACTTACTGGAGATGGCCAGTTCGGATAGACATTTATCATTAAACAAACCAAGGAAATGTTACATGTGGTGTATAATTAAAAATGAATACAACATCCTTTTCATAGTCTCAAACAATTTGCTTTAAACCTTTTGTAAAAGAAGCAGCTCTAAATATCAGTTATTTCTGGCTCAATCACCAGAAAGTCCCAGGGATAAAAATTATGCAGACGGACATGGGGGCAAACCTCATTTCCCTCTCATAATCGTTCACCTCTGTGGGTCTGAATACCGTAAAAGTAGTGGAATATATATGGTTTCATTGTACAAGGGGCAGATAGGATGTAAAGCCTGTGCAGTGGGCCACATACCTTGCATGCTATGAAGTTCAACTCCACAAGGCTCCTTGCTCCACAGCAGGGCAGGACAGGCCAATGAATCCACAACTATGGAAAACTCTATAGTTTTCCACCTGCAAAACTCTCTCACCAGTGGGTGATAATCAGCTGGAAAGGCTACTTCTGCACTGCAGCTGCGGTAGAAGCAATGGTGTTGCTCCATTACTACTCCACAGACTGCAGGCAGTGGGCGAGGTTTCAACATATCCCCTTGCTTGCTTGATCTTCTTAATAAGCACCCCCTTACTCTATTTGCTGCAGATGTTTTACCCTGTTATGGACAATTATTACACTCCCAACCCAGAGATGGATTTAAAACTGGGGTTTTATTATAAAAACAAACAAATACAACTTGCACATGTCCCGCACTATCAACCCTGCGGGGCCCACTTCCTGCTTCCTCACTGCGTTCCCAACCTGTTCAGCAGAGCTCCAAACCCTTTAAGGGAGAGCATGCAGGTAAATCTAACCCTGACATTCCCTTCTCAGTGCTACACAATTCTGATGGTGCTGTATAAGCCAGCATGGAATCTTGCTCCCTCTCCCATACCTACACCAGCTATGCAGTGCTGATCCGAGTAACAAATTGTAACAGTATTTTTAAAAAAATGTTTTTGGAGCAGATCTGTTGAGTAAAAAGATGCCAGTTCTACACAGTCACTTTTCTGACTATAATCACACTTCAAAATTATTGCAGGAACGTTTCTTGAAAGCAATGAAAGTGAGGTAGAAAACAAAGAACAATGTTCTAAAGTCTGTTAAGAAAAAAGTAATCTTACCTGGTAAATATAAATGGCAAGTGTGGCACAATAGGCAAATCTGTCCCCACTAGCAGCACATACATCTTTGTTCCATGGCTGACATCCAGCAGCTAAAAGGCCCACTTGTTTCACCTGAGACATTTTTGCCTATAAAAAATGAATGTATGAAACTGAGCAACAGAGACAGGACACTTTAAATGAGCCAACAATGCACTTTTGTTCAACAGTATGTTTAAAAAAATATATCCTTTAATTTTCTAATGCAAGGTCATAAGTTTTATGAGACACAATGAATGTATCAGCAATAAAAACATGCAAATATTCATATGACTTAAATACTATGCAAGAAAAGGGGCTTAAGGTCATTGACAGATATACATGCAGAAAGAGACAACTGAAGACAATAGAGTTCTGTTGATTTATAACAGCTGAGGATCTGGCAAAGTATTCTTTTTTTATTTTCTCCTGTAGTAAAATTCAACATTTTCTATTCTTTAATCTAATTCCCCACAAAAATGTGCAGGTAAAATATATCATGTGCCAAACATCTCAATATAAAACAAATTAAGCAACATATTTTTCATTATTTTCTTTTCTTAAATCTTTAAAACATTATGGATCAATTATTTAATTCCAACTCTTTCCCTTTGGACCAGTGAAAACGTAATTTTTCAAATCTTCTCAGTACTCTACATTCACAATAAAAGATTTTAAAATGCTTCAGGAAAAATAAATACGAAGACAATTCATATATGTTAATGTATCGTTAAATGTTTTTGTGAACAATGTCTTATCACTTCATAACAGGACTCTCCTGTTGACCCACCTTGTTAGGAGGCATTAGACACCTGAATAAAGCTGCTGAAGTATGGCTGGATCATTACGGTAAGTACAACTCATTACTTCAGTCCTGGATATGAGACAAATGGGAGTGGCTCTATAAGGAGAAAAGGTTCCACAGGGGAAACCAAGCTACAGCCAAGATCAGGAAGGAAACCTGAGATGAGATGTATGCTTTGTTATTGTTTCTGAGTTACTAGTTTTATTGAGGATGAGATAGAAACTCAGCCCATTCAGACTGTTCCTATATTGCTCCATGACCAAGATAGCCACATATCTGCACATAATCATCTTTGCTGTACTGAGAGCAACTGGAAAAAACAAACCACTTAACCCCTATTCCTCCCCACAAATTAATTATTCCAATGTAAAACAAAGCCGGGTATGACATCACAATGTACTTCAATCTCACTCTCACTGGGAGATACAGATTACTAATGAAGTGTAGTGGTCCCTTAAAAACAATTTTCATTCATATTAATACATAGAAATTATATTTCACACTAAGATTAAAATATTTAGACAGTTCTTTTTTTGAACAATGAAGCATATTCTCAACTCAATGTACAGTGCATTAGCTGTACAGTTCCCATCCACAGGTGCTTTTCATTGAGTTGACAGTGTGCCCTCATTTAATTTTTTGAATGAGAAATAATAGGTTTTGTAAAAATATGAATTAATCAATGGTCCACGTGACTGGGGAGGGGGAGAAGAGAGAGAAATCCTTTGTATTCTAGATCAGTGGTCACCCAACGATGTTCACAGCCACCAGTAGCCCACAGAGCACCTCCAGGTGCTTCCATTTCTGTCTTAGTATGACGCATCTGCCAGTTTCCAAGCAGATCTAAAGAAAAGCTCTGTGTAGCTCAAAAGCTTGTCTCTTTCACCATCAGAAGTTGATCCAATAAAAAAATACGTCATTCACCTTGTCTCTCTAGTTTCAAAGCAATGAAAATTCCTACTAGGAAGGATTAATCCAGGACACCTTAGGCATTCCAAATACACAACATCATCACTGCTTCATGCCTTTTTGCATGCTTTTCCCGGCATAATTTCAACCATGATTAAATTTGCAATGAGCACCAAAACTGGAGGGATACTAAACACATGACAGATCCAAACTCCGAAGTGACTGAGAGATTACAGTGGGCTTCAGGCACTGAAAGGGAGATTGAGTACCAATTACTATTAGTTAAATCAGAGGTCCATAAACTGTGTGAGGCGTGGAGGAGCCTTGGGAGGCACAGCCAGGCCCAGGCCAGCACCCATGGGGTGGTGGTGAAGGAGCGCCACCCAGCTCTGCTCTGCCCCATCCCCAGCTCCTGGCCCTGCGTCCAGCCCAGCCCCGCTTCCAGCCCCACCTCAGCCGTGGCTCCAGGTTCAGCCGTGGCCCCAACCCCACCCTTGGCTGCAGCCCAGCTATGGCCTGCTTGTGGTGTGGCTCCAGCCTGCCCCAGCCTTGGGACCCACCTGCAGTTCCGCTCCCACTCCTGGTCACAGACCCACTCCCAGCTGTGGTCCCAGCCTCGGCCTCTGGCCTGGCCGTGACTCCAGCCCTGACCACAACCCCAACCACGGCCCTGGCTCCCAAACACAGCTGGGGAGCAGGGGAATGTGGACAGGGGTTGGGGGGGGTATGAGGTAAAAATTTGGGGACCACTGAGTTACATTGACAGAGTAAAGTCAAAGCAAAGGAAATAAATAGCACTGATACAAAATAAGGCTAGCTAGCTAACATGTGCCCATCATGTTAAAGTGAGTTTTTTGTCCATTTTTCACATTAAGACTGTCCTAATATACTTTAATACGCAATCAACTACAACAGGGAAAGTAGGAAATCAGACTGGGAAGCTGGGAGAGAACACGTCCTTAAGAAATGGTTTACCCCATGGCTTGCAAAAATCACTCATGAAGGGCAAGGAGGACTCTTTCCTCAGTAAGGGCCATCAACTTCTGCAGAATCTCAGCTTTCATTTAAAAAAACAAGTTAAGATCTCTAGATCTCTTATGTAAAGATTACCTCTCAAATATAAACCAAGTGACAGCTGATGCAATGTCAATTTCCTAAGTCTGCCAAAACAGCTCTAGAGCAACCGTCGTTATTAAGGGAAGGGGAGACCTGGCAGCTACAGGTGCAACCCTTTGATAAGGGGCCTGTTATATTAAATTAGATGGAATAAATGGGCCAAAGGTGCTAAATAACCCAGTTACTGTCCAGTGTTAAATATAGTCGAGGGTTTAGTATAAAGAGACCTCAGCCTGCTCAATGCCACAGCAAACACACCACTAAAAATCCTTTTAACCTTTTATTAAAAAGATATAGAAAAGAAGAAAAAACAGTTAAAGCAATTGAAATGTAAAGTATTAAGTAAAGCTTTCATTTTAGCAACATTTCTTGTTCCCTTTCCCTTTAGTTGAATTACACCATGGCTCACTAAAATTCAGTCAGTAGGAAAATATTATTTTAAAGACCTAACGACAGGGAGACGTCCAAGGCTGAAAGGTCCATTCCAAAGCTCATGCAGTGGGAAGGGGCTCTCACACTGGGCTGAAGATTACCCTCATCAACCATAATAAAACAGCAACTATGCATTACCGATAGCCCCACTCTTTCCTTCAATGTAATTACATGGTATGTTGTATATAGTACTTTGTATTTTCAAATGACACAAAGAAGTCTGGATAGCTAAGGGTATCATTAACAGGATGCAAAGCCTTTAAGTTGCTGGCTTGAATGAAGGCCAGGTTAATGGTGACCAAAAGTCAATGCCATCTGATAGCTTTGAAAGGAGTTTGTATTTTCAGTCTAGTTCCCAATTGATGTGTATCTACGTCACAAAATATATACCATATTAACACTGCTTTTATCTGAAACACAAATTTGGCTGTATTTTTGCCTTCTTTCTGAATACGTTTATAAAAAGGCAAAAAGTAACTTCATTAACAGACAGACATATACATTTTAAAGAGACTCAGCAACAGGAGACTCGGCAACAAGATGAGCAGGGTCATTTGAAAATATTATATATTTTGACTGTGTTAAGTCAGTGGTTTTCTTAAAATGTGTCCTCAAAATGAAACTATGCTCTAAACATCAGATTTAAAAGGAAAAATATTATTTTTAAGATTTATTACCATTTTGTTGATATAATAGCACATGCTAAAACAGCATCATTTCTGTATTAATTCCTTATATCACTGTTTTTCCTACTTTTGATTTGCAAGTAACATTTAAATCTGTATTTTAAGAATATTATAGTATTTACACTGAGCTGTAATGTATAAAGTACTTCAAACTTTACTCGCTAGTACCTCTTTTAAACTTGTTGATATTTCCTGTTATTTATAAAGAGTTTCAATGGCACTGACTGTTTGCAAAATACTTCAGTTTTATGGCATGATAAAGGAAGTATTTGATCCAAAATCCACTATAGCTAAAGAACTTAAATTATATTTTACAAGGACTGTTCTATCTCTTATCAACACCATGCAACAGAGCAGTATGCTGCAGATTTTCTCAGACATTGCACCTTTCATTCAAACATGCTCATAGTGTGAGACAGAAAGCAGCATTCATCAGAACATCAGCATGAACAAAATGGCAGCAAATTAGAAAAACAATACAAATATATATCCACACTGTTACATATTGCATCTTTAGCAATGTTGATTTTTCAGTCATTCTCTGTTAAACTCATCATTTTTATTCAAAATACAAATGATTATTATATTTGCATACAGCATGTAAATTATGCTGAAAATGTTCCTTACTCAAAAAAATCTGTAAGATATATACAGCACTATGGAAGCTATATTAAAGAATGTCTGCAGTTTCCAAGGAGATAGAGAAAAGCCCAAGCCTTTTCTCTTTTCAACAGGCATGAGCAGAAACATACTAAGTCCTTCCTGGTTACTAAATATAGAAAACAGCATTACACTGAAAGGCTGTTTACCTTACAGATGCTATTATTAAATAATATAAACCCATTTGACAAAATGGATTGGATGAATGGCTACGGCTATATCATTATTTACAGATACATGCCTATGTTATCCCTACCTTAGCATAGGTATCATTTTTTGTGAACCACTTAAGAATTTCCATGTCCATTCCAAATCCTTGCAGCTCCCAAAATATGCACTCTCTCGATCTGGCTGTAGAAAGAAATCACTTTACTCAACAGATGAAGGAACTAAACCCTGATGTTCAGAGGATAATGCAGACTTACTAAAGGTTGCAGAAGAAAAGCCTGAGCATTGTGTTGCACCACACACACAAAACGGCAGTGTCAGTAGCCTGGCAACTGCAGCTGTTTAAGAGGTATCATTTTAATTTTAATCAAAGTCTTTTGCTCTATTTCATGTACTTTGTGTATTTCATTTATGGCTGTATTTCAAGATTGTACTACATTATTATTAGCAAAACATTAGCCTTTTCAAGTCCAATGAAGAGGCATGATTGGCACAGGACAGCATCTTTTTATTTATCAGGGTATATGTATAATATAAACATACACAAACTAATCACTAGTGAGCAAAATCAATACAGTTGCATATCCTCATGCTACCAGTGATTTTGACCCCATAAGGTGTGTGTCTTGGTTATACTGATATATACATTATTGTATGGGTGCATGAATATGAATATGCTGTATCTTTGGGATACACATATACAGATGGATCCTGATTATCCAAAACCCCAGTTTCTGAATCTCCATATAGAATGCGTCTCCCATTCTATTTGCTCCCTTGTCACTGACTACCAAATTATGCAAACAAATTTTATTCCCAGCTGTTGGGAAACTTAAAATACTGAATGAGAATTATTGTGTTGATCTTATAGGAAATGTTTGCTTTTAATAGTTTACATTTGACATACATAGACTCAAAAATAGACTTTTGAATCTGAACAGTTGTCTCTGGATGCTACAAAGACTAAATTTTTGGTGGTATGTCAAAGACAACTTTAAACAATCTAGTTCATACTTCCAATAGATATATAGGATGATATCTACTTAAAAATGGGGGCACTCTGATACCCACTTCTGTGAGGAAAACATGCGTTGTGAACCAGGCAGTGCTTAATTTGTACCAAGGCTTGCCAGAGCTGAGTCCCAGCACCTCTAGGCTTGGCAGTTCATAGCCCTGGCACTGTGGGCTTGTTGCATCAGTTGTGAATGTAAAAAAATTGCTTGAGTCCTGGGACCTCTTTCATTACACAATAAGGGAGGAGTCTGTTGACATTCTGAAGAGGTAGAGGGGTCTGGCTCTTTAACAGCATGGATGTCCTAAAATCTACTGGGAAATCCACGGGTCTCTGATTTAAATCACCAAGCAGAAAACATTAATTTAAGGAGTTGATTTTAATCTTGTTTTGCATTTGTTTTTTTCAGTTATTTTCTTAAAGAAAGGTTGATTCTTATTGGTTGGTAACCATTAAAACATGTTGATTTGCAGCTTTTTAAATTTGATGCTTCTTTTTGCTAATCAGGGGGATACATTATAACTGTATAAATTTATTTAAACCAATGCTATAGAATAACTTACATTTATTCAGATTCTGAAATTTTACACATTTATTATGTTTGGGAAATGCATCATTCAACATTTTCTTTTACCAGATGATGATTAATTTGTTACTTTTGATTTGTGTCCAGCTCTTTTTGGATGGAAGTTTGAGTTTAGTTAAAAATGCACAAAACCAACATTTTATCATTGGTTTTTTCTTAGTTAAATAAAACTACATTAAATGTGCTGGATACTTAGGAAAAAATTATCAGAAGTTTATCAAAACATGATTTGCATTTAAACCCAACTGATTTCTTAAGCATAGAAACAGAGTTGAGTGAATAAGTGATTTTTTTAGTTAAGGGGCTGAATCAAACCATTTCCAAAACAAAGTTAAAATATTTTGTTTCAAAATGGCTGAGATGAACTGTTTTGTTTTGTTTTAGAAAAAAATCAAAGTAATTTTTTTCCCCAATTGAAACTATGAACTGAATTTGACCAAAATTTGTGAAATTTTGTGCCAGCAAAATGCATTTTCTGGCAAATTTACTATTTGCCCAAAAAAATCCAGCCATCTCTACAAAGAAAGTATTAACTGTAGTTACGGAATTGAACTGACTGTTTCTGGTCAAGATTTTAAAACTAGTAGATCTCATCCTCACACACCTAATTTTTATTCACAGATTTTAAGAGAAAAACAAGTTTTTCTGCATTTTCAATTCCTAATCAGTTTCTTAACTTTGAATGAACTAGTCATTAAACTAGTTTAACAAACTGAAATGAAGAAAATATTCTTTCTACACTTGCAGAAGAGACTATTACTGTCAAAAGCTGGTTTAGCACTTCAACAAAACTCCAGTTCCGGGTGCTTAGCTCATCACTTTCACCAGTTCAGTGGTTTGACTTTCATTGAAACTTGGCAGCAATCATAGAATTGTAGGACTGGAAGGTACCTCAAGAGGTCTTCTAGTCCACTTTCCTGCACTCACGGCAGGACCAACCTATCATGCTGACTAGATTAAGGGGGCCTTGAGGTGTATTCAGGAGCTCCGATTACTCCCTTCTATACCAATCTCGCATTTGGGGTGTCACACTGGTTAGATGGGGGGGGTGTATTTATCACATTAATATGTCAAAATCATAATCCATGTGAGATATGCCATGTCAGGTACTGTTAGAAAGGCTATAATGTGCTCAGTAAGAAGATAATATTTGTGTTCATGTGTTATGTGTGTGAGGGAAGTTACAGACATCTTTAATATGCCTGTATTTCAAACTATGCTGTATAAGACATACCCCAGACAGAGAGGCGGCAGGACAATAGCCCACTTAATGGCCCATCGAAACCTTTACAGAAGCAAAAGGCCCAGGAAGGAACTAAAGACATAACTGAAGAGTTACTAGGATTGGCCCATGTGATTCTAGACTCCATTTTAATTCCTGTAAGTGCTCACAGGCCCCATGGCCAGGAACAGAGGGTATATAAAATCAAGCCACAGAAACCATTTTGTCTTTGTTCCTGTCCAGCTGCAGACACACACCTACCCACCTCTGGCTCAATACATTTTGCAACTGAACCAAAAGGACTTGGATGGGTCTAAGTACTAGATGTGTACCAGAGGAACCATACAAGCCTGCAACTCTACATTTCTTTTAGAAACCTGGTGTATATGAATTTACAATCATCTGTATGTATCTGATTTGCTTTAATCCTTTAACATTTCTCTTATTGTTTTTCTTTTTATAATAAACCTTTAGTTTTAGTTACTAAAGGATTGGCTGGCAGCATGATATTTTGGATAAGATCCAAACTTATTTAGATCTGGCACTGTGGCTGATCTTTCGGGATCAGAGGGAACCTTTTTAGTAAAGAGCATAGAGTTTAAATAACTGGTCTCTTTACTGGACCTAGTTGCTGATTGGGAGCCAGAGACTGAAATGCAGCAAAGGAGGCTGTGTGTATTTGTATAGTGGCTTCTTGATAACCAGTGTGGGGCAATCAGAAGCACTGTTTGTGGCTGGTTGGGAAGTCTGACTTCAGTGTCACCCACCAGTGCTCGGAGAATTTGCTCTCCTTTTACAGTCTGCCCTGACCTTGGCATTATCAGGTAGCTATCCTGGGCATGAACGGGTCACACAAGCATTATCTAAACCATCCCTGACAGATGTCTTTCCAACCTGCTCTTAAAAATCTCCTATGATAGAGATTCCACAACCTCCCTAAGTAATTTATTCCAGTGCTTCACTACCTTGACAGTTAGGAAACTTTTCCTAAGGTCCAACCTAAACCAGCCTAGCTGCAATTTAAGACCATTTTCTCTTTTCTTATCCTTAGAGGTTAAGAAGAACAATTTTTCTCTCTCCTTCTTGTAATAACCTTTTATGTGCTTTAAAACTTTTATGTCCCCCATCAGTCTTCTCTTCTCCAGACTAAACAAACCCAATTTTTTCAATCTATCCTCACAGGTCATGTTTTCTAAACCTTTAATCATTTTTGTTGATCTTCTCTGGACTTTCTCCAATTAGTCCACATCTTTACTGGCACCAGAACTGGACACAATACTCCAGTTGAGGCCTAATCAGTGTGGAGTAGAGTGGAAGAATTACTTCTTGTGTCTTGCTTGCATACTGCTGTTAATACATGCCTAAACGATGTTTGCTTTTTTTGCAACAGTGTGACACCGTTGACTCATATTTAGCTTGTGATCCGCTATGACCCCAGATCCCTTTCCGCAGTACTTCTTCCTAGGTAGTCATTTCCCCTGTGTAGTTAATTTTATTTTTTTTAATTAAATTATTTAATAGACTGTAGTAAATTTAAGGTTTAATACAGATTGTCATAATTTAAAATTAATTTTTAAAATAGGCTTCCTATTAAAAATAAATCTAATTTAATAATAAAAGTAATTTTTTAAAAATCATTTTATTATTTATTATTTGTATTAGCACACTGCCAAGAGCCCCAGTCATGGACCGGGTCCCCATTGTGCTAGTACATCTGTACAAACACAGAACAAAAGGTTTTATTCATCCTGGTGTCTGGGAAACTGTCCAAAGAGCCAGCCATTCCACCGTCCCCAGCCTCAGCAGGAGAAAGTCTCACACAGGAATAATGGAGCAATTGGTACACTACCCCTCTGTCAAAGGGACTCCAAGATGCAGAGCAAAATTAAATCCCAACTGATCTTTGGATGTTAAATGTACTGGTTCTAGAGGGGAAAATGCAGGGTACCAAGGTTGAACACTGAAATATTCAGGACACAGGTACAACCTGAAAGCCAATAAATGAATTCAATCACTGCTAGGGTTGAACAGAACAATTAATTGCCCAGGAAAGTAAATATTTTTCATTCTGAAGAGATGGTCCATTTGGGATGAAGTTTGCACACTTTTCTAAATTCTACACTAAGGTTTTCATTTGCAATCTAAAAACTGCACAGGTAAAATACAGCAGAATCTTTGTGAGCTGCATTTCACTATTCCACATACTCCATAATTCTCACATTAAAATATATCACAGTTTACTAAATTCTCAGAGCAGATTTCTCACTTAACCAATCGTAATGGGGCATTGGCCACACACTGGCCTCTAAGGGGTTCATAAAGCCCTATGGAGGCTGCACAGAAGGCAGCCAATCAGAGAGAGGCTGCACAGAGCAACCAATCAGGGTCCAACAGGCTCATATAAAAAGAGCTGCAGGACAGAGCAGAGTCAGTTACTCCCTGGAGCTCACGGAGAGAGGAAAGAGTGCTTGGCAGACAAGAGGAAGCTAACATGGTGGACAAAGCAGTGCTGCTAGCAGGAACTGGAGAAGATAGAAGAAGCTCCTGGTTGGTTGCCAGGATATGTAGGTTGAGGTCCTGAGGTGAGGGTGAAGATGATGATGGAGCTGTGGGGAAGTGGCCCAGAGAAAGGTACTGAGGAGTTGGAGGGGATGCAACTCATGGCTGATTTCTACAGGGTCCCTGAGCCAAAATCTAAAGTAGTGGGTAGGCCCAGGTTCTCTTCACCCTATTGCCACTGGGGAAGTGGCAAGACAGTTGAACTGCAGCACTTGCCCCTGGAAGGGGGTAGCACAGATCATGCCATGAACGGAGGGCTCTGTCCTAAAGAGGATGCCGCAGTCCTTAGAGTGATGTGGGCCCCAGGCACAGAAGTGACAGGTGAGACACCCTCAGGACAGGGTGTACCAACCTGTGCAACTAACCACAAAATGGCCTGCAGGAGGCACAGCATAGCGAGTGGAGCCCCATCACATCAACGAAAGAGCTTGGGGAGCTGTGGGGAAGCGCTGCCTAAATAAAGCAGACAGAAGAGGCGGGTGGTGTTTTTAGCAAAATAGCCCTTCCTTTAATCCCTCCCAGTACCATAAATGAATGAACTGTGAAAAATCAGAACATTGGCAGAGAACAGTTATGGGATGTTTATTAGTTAACAGGTACTTAGTAACCTCAATTAAGGAGGAAAGGCTAGAAATAAAGCAATAGATGGCAAAGTCAGCTACATCAAATGATGGCTTCTTAAGAACTAGATGTGTTTCTAAGTAGCTGGTAGGCTTTCCCCTTTAAATTAGACATTGATTATAACTATCTCATTCAGCACCCACCAGTCAAAAGGGGCAAAAGTCTGCTTTGCATATGGTGGCAAACAAATCTGAAGAATTTCCAGTTCTGGATATAATGTGTACAATCCATGGTCCCCAAACTTCCCATGACTTCCCAGACCTTTGAAGGAGCATGGAATCATTGAGCATGAGCAAAGGAAAGAGTAGAGAGCTCTTGTTTGTGCTAGATAGGCTTAGCAACAGCCTCTGGAGGATTAGAAGCCTTTGCTTGAAGCTGCAATCTTTTTCCCAGACAGCTTCAGTGGAATGACATTTCTTAATTTCTAACTTGCCAACAAATGCATAAAAATAAAAGTGTGAATATCTGCCATCCCTGTGCCGACTAGAGCACGAACCTTCAAATTCAAAGCTTTTTCAAAGGGACAAAAGGTGTTCAAATATGTTTGCAGACCCATTTAAGCAGAAACTAATAATACACACACAGGCCAAAGTTCAGCTAAAACTGATTTGAATTGTGCAACTTTAATGATGGGAATTTACTAAATTTCTATAAATATCTGTTGGATCATAAGTATCCAGCTAAGTAAAAGGGATGGGTGGTATTTGTGAGAGCTTTGCTGAAGCATTTTTTATGAATCTGAACAATTATTACATTTACCCTGTGGAATCAGACTTGCCTTTCAGAATGCATGTGGCTGCCTCAAAAATAAAAACAGACTTGAAGAAATTGGTGTGCCAGTACTATTTTTCCATTATACTTTGCAGATTTCTAAGCATGTTTTGTCTATTTTGTCAACTGCTGCATAAACTTATAGCATGCTTGAAATAAATATGTAATTGTGTGCATTTACAACAGATTAAAATATGAAATTCTATGTCTGATCATCAAGCTTATGGCAAACTGACACTGCATTATTGGAAAGGTTATATACACTTCTGGTTTAAGGCTACACTTGATTTAGCAGTACTTCACCAATGGGGATGAGATGTACATCCTGTCCAATAACACTGGCTTTTATGGCATAACTATTGATTTCAGAGGGTGAGCTAAGGAGCTCAGAAGTTCCATTTTGGTGAGGGGAATGCAAAGCCCCTTGTGACTTACTGGCAATCATCAGTACAGGAGAAATGAGAGATATATAAAAATAAACTGAGAGCACTGTACCCCCTTACAAATAAGGCACTTCAGCTTAGAACTTCTTCTACTGCCCTGCCCCTCACATGACATCTATTACAAAAAAATCACTTAATTTTTGACTAATATTAAAAATATCTATCGCCAAGAGTTAGGAAATACCAGAATTAAGGTTGCCCAGGCAACTTTAATTCAGCACCTTTGTGCATATGCTCATGGTATGCTCTTTGATTACAATGATCACTTACTATTTTTTTTCTTACCTGCCAAAACTTTCTTTTCTGTTTTGGCACAGGGACTCAGTTAGAGCTTCTCAGTGAAATAGTTGTAAGAATTTTATAACGTGGGCATTGTATTTTTTTTCCTATCCTCCTTCTCAGGAATGGCTGAAATGTTAAAAAAGATACTCAGCATGGAAAATTTTAGTCCAAACAGTTAAAGTTTGGTAAGCAACTGGAAAAAAAAGGATCTTATAATGAAAAATATTGGATGAATCTAACTACAGGCAACACTACCACTGCCATCTATAAAAATGATTACATCTTTTCATCCTTAGATCACAAAATTTTATTTTTTTTATCTTCGAATTCTTTCTCCTAGAACTGCAATAAGATGAAAATTCAAATGTTAATACCAGTGCTTCTCAGCAGACACTATACGTAGGACTGATAGTATTCACAACAGCACACAGCCAGACATGCTGAATCATAAGTAGTAATGTCAACTTGAGACAACAGGTAGCACAAGTTCCAACTTAACATCTTTAGAGAGAGCTGGTTGGTCACATGATACTGTGATAATAGGGGAATTGGCTATAAGGACTAGTCCTAAAAACTATGCAAGGCCTAGCAAAATATAGAGATTGACCAAATTGCATAGAAAACTCAAATAGAACAATGACTGAGCTAAAACGGTTGAGCAAGAATAGAACAAAAATATGCTCAACCGCAGAAATATGCTCAGTGGATAAGGTCACCCACACCTCAATTCCTGGGGGCGAGCATCCACAGAACACCGGATGCGCTTAGGCAGGCTTCCGGAGGCTTCCGCAGGATAGCTAAACTATGAAAAATTGTTCAGAAAAGTAAATAAATACTCAGAGCAGACAGTGGACTGCAGCCCAGCTCAAGAAGGGGGTGTCTACTCTTGAGTCTATTCAGAGGACACCAACCCTAAGAAGCTTGCGAGCTCCAGATCCCAGCAACCACCTGTCGAGGATGAGGGTTTTGAAGCAAGGATCCAAACCAGAGGCTGGGGCAGAGTCTGGCCATGAGTATAGCATCCAGATAGTTCAGAAGTCTGTGGACTCAGGGAATTGGGGGGATTTAATTGAGCTCTGCGGATCACATCTCCCCTAGGCAAAGTGCTAAAGTGCTTATAAGGAATAAAGGTTAATAGGAAATTAAGGGAAATAGTTAGGTTTGTTTAGGTTTAAGGGTCAAGCATAAGTTGTGTATAAGTTAAAGGACTTGTCTCAGTGCCCATCTTTCGAGGATAAGGATAATCAATAGAGAAGCTTCCATAAATAGTAATGAATAAGTGTAAGTGTTAATTGTCAAATTGTTTGATTGTAAGAATTATTGTTAATTGTCTTGTTGGTTTGTGTTATCATCAATAAAGTTATTAATTGATTCAACCAGGGTGTTCTTTCCCATCGGTCTCGGAATCCTTGTAAAAGAACCCAGGTGTCTTTTCCCTACTATTTTGCCTTTTCCCTACTAAATTTTAAAGCAGCAAGGATACTAGGATTCCTAGTTTTCAGATGCTAAATTCAATTAAAGAAACAGCTAAAAACACATTTAAATACTTTCTATGTATTAGTTTGCCATGCTAGCAATTGCTATAGCCAGCACAGCCACAGTACATGATAAGAAAGAGAAGGAGGTAGTCCATAAGATCATCAAGGTGGGGTCCACACTATGAAAATATCTGAGAACTCTGATATAGGGAATCTGTTCTGGTCTTCCTGGAGAAGGTTACCACCCACACCATAGCATATCTTTCTTTCTGCTGTCTACTTGCTATTGGAGCACTATTAGTCTGAGATATGGCTAACACTAATCTATCTCACGACTGGTTACCTCATGAGTGGCTGCTAAAGGATGAGGTTGTATCAAAAGCAACTATCTGATGAAAAAGATACAGTAGATGAGAATGTGAAAAAATAGTAATCTTCTAGCTCTGCATTGCAACAGTGAGCATATAACTGGCACTTAATAAATCACACATAGTTAATTAATAAGGCATCACAGAGGAACAGGAAAGCTAGCAACTGCTGCTGCAACATAATCTAATGGCTGAGAAATATACCATCAAACGTAGAATATGAAAAAAGACATCAAGCATAAAAGTGGGCATAACATACTAAAAAATATGACTTTCATTATTTTCTTGTCTTAAATGTATGAAAAACATTAAAAGATCAAGCTTGCCTGAACCATAGAATTATCGAACACATTTTAAAAAAAAAATCCAAGCCATCTTGCAAAGGTTACCATAGCAACTACTCTTCTTATTTTGAAATTATGTCACTAGCTCCATAAAATTCTATACAAACGTCCAGAGTGCAACATGGAGATGACCCAGGGTAATGTTCTGTGCTCTGTTTCCTAAATATTATCTTATTCAGATTTTCCTCCATTCTATTCTATTCTTTATTGTAGTTAATTCACTATAACCCACAGCTATTACACTCAATAATAAACTAAAATGGAACATTCAGTTTCATCTTTGAAAATTTACTACATATTAAAGCATGCAACCAAAAAATAAAAATCTAGCTATGTGTCAACTGAAGTTCCAAGACTGAAAAATACAGGTTATTCATATTATATTATATTGAAATATTCAAAATATGACATTATGTACTAATGCTTAAGACAATATAAATAAATATTAGTGATCTATTCTCAGTGCTGCAGTGCAAATAATGCTAATTGTACATGTAAGACAGAGAAACAGCAATGCAAAGAAGAAAAATGTAAGGCAGTAAAATAGAAAATGGTAATTTTAAGAAAGAATTCTTACTTTTTGGTGTCCTTCATACCAGTCATCTTCATCAAACCAGTGAGAAATATAAGTCATCCAAGCCATAATACATAATATATTTGAAATTTAAAACAAATTAAAAGATTATATCTCCACATCTGAACACATGTAAGGACACTGTGGGTTCTGAGCTAAAATTTATCCAAACTAAACCAAGCTACACAGAGATCAGTTCCGAGCTCTGTGATTCTCTACAATAAGCTGTACATTCATGAATATTCCATGTGAAAATCTTTTAATGAGAATATAAATACAATCCATTTAAGAGAGTCTAAATGAGAAAATAGAAATCAGTGACAAATAAAATCATTACTAGATCATATATTTCAGTATTTTAAAATTAAAACTGATTAATGTTTCAAACTGTACTATACAGCACTGCTGAGCTGTGAAAAACTTCAGTGTTAGTGTTTAGTGGTTCTTATTTTTTTCCAAAACAGATTTTCTGTTTTCAGTTTTAGATTATACCAATTATTTGTAAGAGGTACTGGTTACAGAACACAAAACCTAAGTGTCAAAATGTAAAGTGCCTTCAGGTTTATGGGGCTAGATAGATTAGGCAATATCAATCCCAATATCTGTGCTTTGGTTCTATTGAGAGTATTTTAGAATGACACAAATAATACTACACAGGAATGATCCCAATCCCTACATATATGTTGCCTAATTTCTTTTTGAAGAGCTCTAAAGCATCCATTGTTTGCAACAGAGATCTCTAGGGCTCTGCCAGAGCTATCTGCACGGATCAGGAGCTCAAAGCACACCACCATAATTTTACAGGTAAATACAGTGTTTGTTTCTTCTCCCTAGCTCTCCTCCCTTTGCTGTCAAGAAGATTTAAAGAGATAGTTCCACCTATATGCTACCCACTCCTTTGAATGCTACCTACTGGACCATGAGGTGCACCTCTCAGTTCCACATTCTCCCCACAACATCACAGGAGTAATGAAGTGTAGTTAACAAAGAGGGACAAGGAGGAAGGACGAAATGCCCTCTTCCATCTGCACCACAGTCCGCTACTCCAACACCACCATATGTCAGCTGCACCAGTTCAGCAACTATCATGCACTAAACTGTCACACCCTAAAAATCTGGAATATCAATATCTTCGAAAATGTGGACCCAATTATCCTACACACACCTTAGTTACACTGGGTTAAGGAAACTTTCATCCAAAAGATCACGTTGGGCTAAATCCTAAAGCTGGACACCTGAAGCCAATTGTTCGATCAGTAAAATCATTAAAGAGAGGAGGAAAAGAAAACAACCTGAATTGTTGCTGCTGAATGCACAGTCGGCTGTCAACAAAACCAGCACCATTCATAATCTCATTTTAGATGCAGCACCCGAGCTTGCTTGCATCACTGGTACATGGTTTAATGCCACCCTCCAGCCCTACCCTAGTACAGCTAATCCCCAAAGGATCTCTATATATTTCAAGCCCAGACAGGCCCCAGAACACCCCTGAGGAGAAATAAAAAGGTAGGAGGCCAAAGGAGCAATCCTTTCGCTTTCCAACTTCAGAAACAGAGATGTTACACATGAATGTTTTTGCCTCTGGAGTGATCTATGATACTTCCTAGGGGAACTCAGGGTTGTGAGATACTTTGCTACCACCTTCCCTTAGCCTGAGGAAGCCTTGCCTGTGTCTGCTGTGGGTCAACTCCCCACACTGGCAACACAAGCACTCCCCTCTAAGCCTAAGCATGCCCTGCTCTCTGTCTCCTAGTTAGTGATAGGCACATCCCCCAAGTGTCTCTAGCCTCTGTTCCACTGGACACTTACAGTATCCACAATTCTGCTACTTTCAAAGAAGCCACACATTCTTACCAGTTTGACCTCAGTTCACCACTCCCCATGACACACTCCTCTTAGATAAGTTTATAATGCAAGCAAGTAAAAGTTTCTTAACAAAATATAGAGATTCAAGTGATTTTAAGCATTTGAAACAAATGGTTACTTATAAAATAAAATCATAAGATGCATTCTAGAATCTAAACTTATTTAACAAGATACTTGCATGTCTTACAAAGCAATGCTCGCCTTAAGTCCTTCCAGCTTTTTCAGCCAAGCCTGGCTGTGATCTTCCTTTTAGGAGACAAGTCACACTCTCAGCTTGCCCTAGTGGTGAAAAAACTAGGGTGTCTGTCTGCACCCACAGATGTATCAGAACAATCCATATTCGTGAACAGGACACTCCTTGTATTCCTGTATGCTCCTTTCTTAAAAATTTTGTAATCAGCACATGGTTCAGTATGCGAATGGGCATACATTTTGAGACTTATAATACACAATGACCATACAGGGAGATAAGCATCTGTTCGCCCCTACCTGAAAGAAACCTGTCTGAGACATGTCATCTCCTGGTTACCTGCCTTAACAGCATAATTTTTAATATAGACACAGCTCCTTAGATATTACCTGTACATATATTTCACAATGATAATGATTACCAGTGGGTTACTGGCTCTTGGTAGAGGCCTCACATGCCATACTTTAGTGAATTATTATCCATATATCTGATTAAGGGGATTCCTGTAAAACCCTGTGCACCCTCTGTCAGTTGACAAGATGAGGTCCCTGAGTCACATTACCCATACGATACATGATGCAAAGGACAAGAAAAATGTGGGACTTCTAGTGGTGTACAGACCTCAAGGTCAAAATCCTGTCAAGTTGTTGGAAAAGAATTTATAGAGCTACTGCCCAGTATAGTACTGGAATTGCCCAGATTCCTTGTCACGGCTGGCTTCAACCTCCACATATACAAGGCAAGTGAGGCAGTGGTACTTGATCTCCAGGCCTACATGGACACCATAGGATTCTCTGGCCGTCTGTGGACCTACATATGCAGCTGGATATATGTTGGACCCTATCTTCAGTTTAGGATACTAGAGATGCCACTAACACATCACTCTCCTGGTCTGATCACTGCTTTATGCAGATGAAGATCAGAGTCTTCCCTCCTTCCAGGCAGGGTAGTGAATAACCAATGATAGTCCATCCCAAAAGATTCCTGAATCCTCTAGATTTTCAACTCACTCTAGAAGAACAAGACATGCAAATATAGTGCCAAGGTCACAACAGTGACATCCCGTTTTATCCAATAACCCCTTTTCAATCTAAAAAGAAAAAATCGAAACCAAAAAACTCTATCTCAATCTGATTATTGTCCAAAGAGGGAGATGTGCCAAAGACTCCATGAAGTCCACTTCGCTACTGCAATTGATTTTATATAGCAGGCACTTATATACTACAGTGATTGGCAGCAGCATAAAACCCAATATAGATAATGAATGGGTATCTTTGGCAGAGGGTCCTCAGGGAGGTGCCATTTCTTGTTCCCATGGAAATCCACTCAGATTTGGCTAAATTATAAGTGTTAAACATTTTTGTCTGTATTTGCTCAGTTGACCCTGCTGAAGGTTTGTTGCTAACATTCCTGAATGTTCTACTGTCACTGATTATGCTTTCCAGGATGTCACTTAAGCATCCTGGGTCCAGAACTGAACCTTTGGACAGGATACAGGCACAATGGATCCTCATTTTTCTACTGCTCTTGAAAATACTTTATGGCCTAGGGGAAAGGTACACTGGGCTGCAAATCAGAATGAATTCAAGTGCCATTTCTTATACCAACTGATGTTAAAAATGTTGTGCCTTTCACGACCCTTATTACTGAACAATGCCTTATACCTTACTGAGAGGTCACACCAGCTGGGAATTGAACACAGATCTCTAATGTGGCAAACTGAGTCCCCACCACATAGCTGAACTGTCTCACATAGGAAATCTGCCAAATCTAAGTTCTTGACTATCATTTCTGTGCACTACTCATAGAAACATAATCCACTGTTTCAAAGTGTTACATATCCTTCCCTAGTGGCTGGACAGAGGATAATAAGCTATGCCTGCTACTAGTTACTGTAGTTAGTTCTTTAGCTTAAGTAGTAGACGTCAGGGTTCAAATCCCGAAGATGATGCAAAGCAGATATTTCAGTTGCACATAGTTGTTTGGTTTTTTTAAATAGAATTTCCTAGTTAAAACAAGTTTAAATAATAAGGTTTCAAAGTCATACATTCAAAAATTAAGAAGCTCTAGAAATAAGATTTCCTGTGCAACCTAAATTCAGCCCCTTTGTGCATGTGCATTATGACAGTTTTTAATTACAAGCACCACATACTTTTTCCCCACCCACAGAACTCCTGTATCATTAGAGATTCAATCCAAAGGCCACTAGAATCAATTAAAAGACTCTCATTGACTTCAAATAGTAATTCTGGCTCTGCCGGTACCTCAGTGTGTGCTCTTGGGCTAGTCATATTTCTTCTCTCTGTCTCATTTCCCACAGTGACAAAAAAAGAAGATATAAATATTTACCCACCAACCTCAGAAAGGAGTTGAGAGAATTAACTATTTAATGTCTGTAGAGTGCTTTAAACATATAAAATGCTGTAAGACTTTCTAAGTACTCTGGAAAAAAAGACACACACTGGCAGTCATTGTGGTACCAAAAATAGCAGAAAGTTTGGTTTAATTTCTATGTGCCTCAGATCTCCATTTGTAAAATTCTTCCCCATCTCACAGGATGTTTACAGATAAATTCACTAATGTTTGCTAGGCACAGACAGTACTGTGATGAATGCCACAGAAAATCCCTTGGGGGATTAAAAGTCCTGTTTTCAATGTATGTCTTGAGCGGTATGCAATAAAGGTATGCGGCAACAAACTGAACTATGAGGACAAAAAGAAAATAATGAAAAGCTGCCTCATTTCCTGAGAACTGTCTAACCTGTTCATTCAATGAAATAACGGTCTTGTGGGAAAAAGTACTATATGATCATGTAATAAAAGATTGTCATTTTGAATGCACACAAGATTGTATGGGCAACCTTAATTGTAGCATTTCTTAACTTTCGAATGTGGATTTTTCAACCTTAATATTCTTAAGGTAGTCTTTTTATAGTCTTTTTGCACTGTGCTGGATTTTTTTCAAGATGATAAATTTAGGCTGTCTAGAGGACATCTAGAGTGACAATTCTAGAGATGTATCTAACATAGTTGTATTAAGGTTTATCACCATTTAAATTTAGCATTTATTTGACAAGGAGAGCTGCCATTTTCCTCATAAATTAGAGTTTTCAGATTCCCTTTTTCAGCTTCTAAGACTGTACAAGATTCATAAGTCATAAGATTCATAAGTGTGGAGTCCACAACTGATATATCTTTCTGTTACTGTTTTATCATTTTCTTTCCCTTTATCTGTGAGATAGAGGAGTAAGGCTGACTTGAGAGAGGAGATCCAGTATTTTCTCTCAACTAGGGCTCATAAAAATGTATGCAAACAAAACCTGATACCCCACGTCCTCCCAAAAAAAACAGGCCTGGTTTCCAGGTTAGTTACAAGCTTGAAACATAATGCAGATTGCACAAAAAGTTCCCTTACTAAGAACCACAGATCTTTTGAGTAAACTGGATCCCAATTTTAAGTCACTCTCTCACAAGTTCTGGTTTTGCACCAAAATCTGGTGAAACTCCTGGGTTCATTTGGTTTCTACATGAACCAAGATGAAACTCAAAAATCAGGAGTGAATTTTGCTTTGTGTTTCAGAAGCAATACAAACCTGATACTCCAAACAAAACTCTGGATCTATGAACACAAAGATGTTCATTCACGCTAACTTTTACAGACCAAAATTAATTGAGTTTAATGCAAATCTACTCTGAACCAGATGTGATAAAGACATATTTGTACTGATTTCAAGAATTCTTGAAGGGACAAACATGTAACAAATGTCAGATTTCAGGATGCTGCAGTGCTATTTCCTAGACTCCCCTAGTCATGCAGACTGGGCGGGTTCTTTCTGGGTATGTTCACACTGCAATTAAACACCCAGGGCTGGCCTATGCCAGCTGACTCAGGCTCAAGCGGTTCAGGCTAGGGGACAGTTTAATTGCTATGTAGACTCAGACTCCAAGGTCAGACGGGACCATCATGATCATCTAATCTGACCTCCTGCACATTGCAGGCCACAGAACCTCACCCACCAACTCCTGTAATAGAACCTTAACATCTGGATGAGTTAATGAATGTCTCAAATCATGATTTAAAGACTTCAGGTTTCAGGGAATCCACCATTTACATTAGCTTAAAATTGCAAGTGACCCGTGTCCCATGTTGCGGAGGAAGGCAAAAAACCACAGGGTCTCTGCCAATTTGACCTGGGGGAAATTTCCTTCCTAACTCCAAGTATGGCGATCATATGGTGATCAGTTAGACCCTGAGCACATGGGCAAGACCCACCAGCCAGACACATGGGAGAGAATTATCTGTACTAACTCAAGAGTCCTCCCCATCTAGACATTCAGACTCAGGCTGGAGCCCAGGATCTATAGCATAAACAAGTTCTATGTCTTCTTGAGGCAGAAAGAACTGGGAGAAGGGCAGGTCCTGCAGGGAGGAAAACCTTAGAACCAGCTGTGCTCAGGACAAAGATTAGGCTAAGATTTGTGTTTTTTATTTAAGTCTCGCCAGGTTCTCTTGAGGTATAAAGATTGTCACGCTGGCTCAACTGGGATGGGCATTTATTATGTTATTTAACATCAATATGTCAAAATCATAGTAATTCTGTTCGAAAGGCTATAATGTGCTAAGAAAGATTATGATGTTTATGTCCATGTGTTATATGTGTAATGGAAGTCATGGAAATAGTTGCTATATCTGTATTTCAAATTATGCTGTGTCTGGGTAACACCCCAGACAAGATGGCTATAGCAATAGCCTGTTTAAGAAATTCACAGGTACAAGGGGCCCAGGGGGAGAGGCCAGGGATATACCTGATGAGTCACCAGGACTTACTCATGTGACTCGGGACTCCATTTTGGTTTCTGTAAAATTCCACAAGCAACATGGCACAGACCAAAGGACATAAAAGGCAGCTGCCCAGGATCCATTTAACCTTCAGTCTGTCATTCAATCTTTAGTCTCCAGCCTTCCCCTGGATCACCTCATCTACAACTGAACTGAACCTAAGCTGTGAAAGAAAGGACTGAGATCCATCCATGTACACCACAGGGATTATACAAGCCTGCAAACTCTACAATTCTACTAGAGAGCTGATAAATATGGACTTTCAAATCATTTGTATGTATCTGATTGCTTTAATCCTTTAACATTTCTCTCATAGTTTCTTTCTTTTTATAATAAACCTTTACTTTTATTTACTAAAGGATTGGCTGGCAACATGATATTTTGGATAAATCTAAACTTATATTGATCTGGTACTGTGGCTGACCCTTTGGGGTCAGGAGGAACCTTTTTGGTAAAGAACACATAATTTTAAATAACTGGTCTCTTTACTGGACCTAGTGGCTGGTTGGGAGCCATAGACTGAAATGCAGTAAAGGGGGCTGTGTATATTTGTATTTTGGCTTCTTGATAACTAGTGTGGGGAATCAGAAGCACTGTGTGGCTAGTTGGGGAGTCTGACTTCAGTATCACCCACCAGTGCTGGGAGAATCTGCTCTCCTTTTACAGCCTGCCCTGAACTTGGCATTTTCAAGTGGCTACCATAGGCATGGAAAGGTCACAAAGATATTCCCCAAAAAGGGAGCAAATTCATGGCATATTTCAGATTTATTTCTAAAGACAGTGGGGTAACTTTTCTGTACTGCCCTAAAACTGAGCTCAGAAGAGAAAAAGGAGACAAAGCTGTACCTCCATTCTGTTCAGCTGGCTGGAGGCATGAAATCCTGAGCGATCACTATAGATAGCTTTTATGGAGATGTCTGGAAAAGAATATTCTGGAAATGAAGTGTAACCCGAACATCTTGGACTGATGGAGCAGTCAGGATCTAGAAATAGGATATAGCTATACTACCAGCACTGCAGTTGTAGCACACACTGCAGTTGTAGCACACACAATTATGACAACAGGGTTTTCCCATTGCTTTAATAAATTTACTCCCTCTAAGCCACAGAATTAACATCAACCTGTAATTCTTCCTTCAATCTAGCTGCGTCTACAGTGGTGTTAGTAAATATTTATGATTTTTTACATTAAACTTTCATTCTTTTACATGCTAACCAAAATCTTTTTTATGCTTTGTATTGATGTATTTCGTGAAAAAAAAATATATAAAGAGAGAAATTAAAAGTTCTTTGTTCAAGGGAAAATGAAGTTAATAATGGAGAGTGTGTAAACTTTTAACCCTACTTTTTACCACTACTTTACTAATATAGTTCAGGTGTCCAAGGAAGAGAAACCTCAAATTAATGAAAAGTGTCTACACAATATTATAAACAAAACTGGGTGATTGATAAGGGATACTTGTTATTGCAGATGGGTTGTGTAATGGATAAAATAATGATCCACTGAAAGATGTTTTTAGTTCATTAATAACTGTTGTCTCTCACAGCTGCTTGTAATAATGACTAGATTAGAGATTCCTTTTTGCTCATCAACCATAAAAGAAATGTCATTCGTAATTAGGAAGACAGAACACAGGGTAAAATTAATAATGGGAAAATATTTTTTCCGCCAAAGAGCTGTTTCATTGTCTGACCCTATAAAAAGAACAGAGGGTGTGGCAGTTAGTTTGGGAAGTGCTGATTGCCAGCATGCCAGCAGTTACAGAGGAGAAAGAGACTGACTCTTTACCTTACACCAATGGTGGTAATGTATCTATTCTTCCTGGATTCTGTATAGTGCTGTATTAATCTTTAATAATCTTTTATTAAAGAATTCCATCTGAACCGGTTATTCCCAATCTCAAATAATTACATTCAAAACAAACCAACCAGTGGGTTAGGTCAACTTACCTTCCTCATTCAGGGCATGAAATTTTTCACAGTCCTGACCAATGTAGCTAGGTCAAATTAGTTTTAGGTGTAGACCAAACCACAGTCCTTAACAAGGAAATAAGCATTAGTCCTTTAAAATAGAGCTATCAGATATTCCTTAGAACAAAGATTTAGAATGTGAACTAAACACAATGCATTCAGCTTGCTACTCCCCCTTCCCTCCCAATTATTCATACTTTAAAGTTAATACAGATATGCGTAGGAAAGATTGTGTTTGCAGACTGTCAGCTTTGCCCTTTTAAATGGGTTTTGGGTTCCAGATGATTCTGGGATTTGGAAGTTGGACACAGAACCTGTCACATGTAAATCACTGGTTCGGTTCAGTTCTGAATTAGTTCAGTAATGACCACAAGTTGTTACCACTCTGTGCCTGTTACAACCTGATGCTCTGTGACCTATGCAAAATGAGTTTTCTGATCTCAGTTCAGGCGTTGTTGGGTTAATGTATTTCTGTCACAAAAGGCACCATTACAACAGTCCACTTTTCATTAGAGTCTCAGCAGGCAGCCATGGATTGAATGAACATAGAAACTGAATTATCATTTAACACAATTAGTGATATCTTCAGCTCAAGGTTAAAATAGGGGACAGGACATTGTGTGGAAGCTCTAACTGCTGATGACTTGTTATACCCATCTATAGCCAAATACAGTAGATGGCTTCAGACTAAATTAAATAAATATGAAACATAATAAAGGGAAAAAATAATAACCTGAACAGCTCCCCTTCTCAGATGATACATCAAGGGTCTATTAGATATGCTTTTAACATATTCATTCATGTGTCTTGAGCTGCTGTCAAAACTACTCTTTACAAAAACTTCATTTTAATCAAATGACATACAATGTTCTGATTTAAGGTGAATATAACCTAATTAATTAATACAAATATGAAGATGGGTTAATATAAGTTTTCAAAGTAGCATAAACAAGGCTACCTTTAACATTTTAGATACATAATCTACCATATACTTAATTCAGAAAAAAAAATTGATACAATCGGTGTCCATGTATTTCTTTTAATGTCCCTTCTTCTCTCTCTCTCTCTGAACAAGGAGTAGGACTATGTCGATGTAACAGATTTTGTAACATGCCAAACTGGAAAATGTTAATTCATTACCATTTTAGTTGGTAAATTTAATGTTAATAAACTATTAACATCTTTGAGCTAATCAAAGCTTATATTCAGTCTTAAAACAGGTCATCTACTACATGTACTCCTAATATTCTTAAAGAAATACAAAACATATAAATCATATGCACTGAAATGCTTATGTACTTGTTTAATTCTGGAATTAGTATCTCCATAGTGCTAAACCCTGTGAACAAACAGATATTCCACATGACTCTTGTTAATGCCTCAGATCCTATTAAGTTCTAAGCACCCTCAATTCTCTTTGAAATCAATAGGGTAAGACATATTGCATCTTGCAGGATCATGACCTTAAGTCATACAGGAAACAATTCTGATGAACCAATTACAGTTTAGAAACTAGAAAAATACTTCATGTTACTATTATTTATATTAATGATACACCTTACTTTATTGATATTCTGATTGCCTCTTTTATCAATCAATTAGAAAAGGTTTGTTTGTTATTAATCCTCACATCCACATGAGGAAGGGAGAATTATTACTCTGAGGTAAGTTTTGAATATGGATACTGCAATATGAGTTTATAAAACTACCAACTCCTTTCACTTTTCCCTTTTTACATGAGCGAGCTCTGTAAAATAACTCAGCTAAAGTACCTACAAGGGATATTCTAGCTTTGATTTTGTTCAACTGAAATCAATTTCAAAACTCCACTGACTTCAGTGGGAGTAGGATCAGGTTCTGTCACTCAAGAAATAAAATCTCATTTTGGAGATGTCTCCAGGTAAGCTGGGTTGTTGCGTATCCTATGCAAAACCTCTGGAGTGTGAACAAATTACTGTATGGAACTTACATACTATCCTAGTAGTGTATTTATATGAATGTTCTTTCTTTCTTCTTTTCCTATTTTGATAAAAGAGCTATGTAAGATCAAAGTATTATTTTGAATAAAGGAAATAAAATGCAAAGGACTATGGTTAAACCCAACATTTTGGTCGTGATTTATATGTACAAAATTTAAGAAATCCAAAGTTTTAGCTCCACAACAACCACTATTAGGTCACAGAGCATTTATGCCTAACATATCAGAGACCATTACAAAAAGTTACCACCTTATTCGGCAATAAAAATTACTACACATATGCAAAGGTGCAGAGTTATTTTCGGTTTGGAGCTAGAAATCTGATTTTCTTGTCTTTTCTACAACTGTACATTTTGCATTTTTGTAGGCCCTGAATGACCACACTGTTTTCACAAGCAGTGGGAATCTTTAATGGCTTGAAGCCTCCCAGAGGACACTGACATTGAAGGGGAGCATCACCTTCACAGAACTGTCTTCCCGACATCCAGAGCTCCATCTCCATCAGATTCTGGGGGAATACGGTTCTAGCTATAGGACCATTCACACAAATATTTGCTAGTGGGTACAGTGCTTGTACAGAGATGTGCTGATATAGTGAGTAGTCCTATTTGATGTCAGTTTGTGAGATCACACCCATAGTTAGTGAAACAGATGGTGACTGTGCCAAAATGAGCCCTATAGTTAGTTCAAGCCTAGATTTTTAAAGAATCGAGATGTTCTGTTATCAATTGGATCAAGGTGAACTTCATTATTACAAGTGTAATAATAATTTGATTAGTGTTCCTTTTTATATATATTTATAATTGTTTTATTCTTTTTTTCAACTATAACAATTATACCAAAATAAAAAAAATCATCATAATACACAAATTAAGTAAAGAGGATTTGGATTAAGAGATGGAAAGTGACATATCTATCTTCAGGATCTGCATTAATCACAGACTTCTAAAAATTCAGCTCAAATTGCTTTGAATTATTTGGGCATTCCTTCTATGGAATGTCAGTCATTCTTTAGCTGCAAAGTCAACCAAAGCTGCAGGTTGGAACCACGTCATCTTGTTACTAGGTAACCTCCAGGTATCAGGAATATGTCCAAGAATGAAACTTAAGGGGGACATCTCCAACTTAGTATACAATATCAAATTGGTCATTTGACCCACCACATATGAGAAATTTTTGATACAGAGGCTCTCCCAAACCATATGACCAAATGGAACATCAAGGGCGTTACATTTCAACCGCAGTCAGCATTTATGAGACCTATCACCATTAACCTAAGTGCCTTTTAAATAATTTGAATAAGATGCAATCTCTGGTCTGTAGTTGCTTTTAGAATATTAGACAACTGTGTTCCACAGGGTTGGAGATAACTGTGTATCCAAATCTCTATTCCAAGCATTTCTCAAATGATCAATCTTTGACAGTGTGTTTTGGATTAGAAATTGTCAGAGGATATGGCCAGCCAAGTAAATCCAGGAAATTTCTTCCATAATAAAAGTTCTGGAGGTTCTAGAACTCCCAATGCATTTGGTCCAATTACATTTATAAGTAAATGCTTTAATTGGAAATATTTCCATATTCTGAAGCAGGGCAAGCCAAATTGTTAATAAGATCTACAAATGGTTTAAATTTATCATTGTCAATCAATTGCAACACAGTCATAATTCCTCTCTCTAGCCAATCCCTCCACATCAAGATTTGCCACTGTTTTTAAGGCTAGGGTGGGTCCATAATTTTCTAGTCAAGTTTGAGCAAGCTTGCCTCACGGCTGTTATTGTCAGAACTCTGGAGCCATCAAATCTGTAATAATTTGATCCTATTTTGCTTGAAAGGGGGAAAAGGGTATACCAATTCTCAGTCAATCTGAACCCAAGGTGGGGTAATGTGCCTACCTCTCCATCTTCTCTGGCCCAGATGAAGCAGTCAAGTGCCTGGCCCCAATGTCTGAGAATGACTGGGTCACGGATAAGTGAGAGTTGACTAAAACTCAAAATAAAACTGAGATGAAGTTGGTAGGTTAAGGAAAGCAACTGGAAAACATGCTGAGAATTATATATGCTGTTTAGAATAAAAATATATGCCTACAAATTGTCAATAATGTTCACACAATCTGATTTTCAATCTTGAATCTCCAGCTTTTATTACATGACTATATAACAGCAGTGGCGAGGACAACTTCCCAAATCTAAATCTGTCCTGGAAGCTGCAACCATTTCTTTTGTTTGGGGACTTTAATGCCATCATCTATGCTGTTCTCAATCTGAGACGAGATTACTGCACTCTACATAGACCCACGCCTTAAATCAGTGGGGAAAGTGAAGCTGGTAAAGAATACCAGTGATCTACCCAATTCCTATACACTATACATTCTCATCACGTGCACATTTATGTAAGTGCTCCATGATCTTCATTAGTTGCCTGTTTTCTGGATGGAGTTTAAATAGTTGATTATGAGCTATAAAGCCATAAATTGCATGGGATCTGCTTACTTGAGAGATGGCCTCTCTCTCTCCATGTTACACATAACACCTGCATGCACAAATGCATTTCAGTTGGAGCTGCTTAGTATATGAAAGCAGGACCTATGAACAGAATGTTTTCTGGGAGGGTCCTCCTCATCTCTGGAATTCACCCTCACCCCTTGGTCCAAAATAGCCCAAATTTGTTGACTTTCATGACACACTGGAAAACCCATCTATTATCTTCATGCTTTTGGAAAAGTTGGGCTGGTGTTTTTGGAGGAGAGATAGAAAAGACAATATTAAATAATTAATTATTGGTTGACTAATTATGCTGCTAAATCTGTTATTCATTATTATATACTTTAAAATTTGTCAAATACCTACTGCTGACTATGTTTTAGACAAATGAAGCACAATAATACGTTTGTCTAGATAAAATTAAGACATTTAGTTTCTTAAAATAAGTCAAACATGACATATGCTTGCTGTAATTTAATGACACTGGACTCAATCCAACTCTCACACTTTTGAGAATTAGTAATACCTCCAATAAATTCAATGTATTTATACCAGTAAAAAACTGGTGAGTTCAGAACAAGCCTCATTTTGTCTGATTCTATTTCACCCCACTTAAACAGTATTTTAAAATATGTCCAATAACAGCTGTGACCCTATATATCCCTTTATTTACATCTTACACACTTTTGCAATATTTGTACAAAATATGCCTTGTGAGGTGTCACATGAAAGCTAATAATATACTCGTTATTAATATCATTGTAAAATGCATGTGTTACCTGTGGAGGGAAACAAAAATGGAGTCTCTCTGCCCTGTTTATGGGGGAAAAGATGGACTCTCTATTGCTTCTAAATTCTAGTCTGTGAGAATAGCAGACAAAGCCTGAAATGGAATATGCTTTGCTAGTAGATGTTTAGTCTCAGAATATGCAGTAATAACAAAATAGTTATGAGAGCTGGGCGCCAGCAAGTGCGAAACGCAAAGAACGGCCTTGCAACTTAAATAGGGGGAGTTGGAAATGCTAGGCCCAAAAGTACCTTGATAAGACGTTTTTTCACTGTGCATTGCTATAGAAATTGTGACGTGTAAAGACTTGTTTGTGCATGACTATAAAAGCCCTTAGAAATGTATGCTTAGGGTCGCCCTGACCATCAGGCCACCTTTTTTACGTAAAGAATAAACTTTGACTTTGCTAACCTGCTGTCTGGCTAATTTGGACCATCCACTGGGCAACGGACGTGTAAGTAAGGACCCCTGAGTTTGGGTTCCTCGACATACCTCATATATGAAGTTATGAATTCCCTCTTGGTTTCTGCAGAATGAATGCTGATCCAGTCTAGTCCACAAAGATAAGTTTGTCTCAGGTTGCATACATTTTATTATATTGTTCTTACAAGGTTTGTCTATGGCCTTGTCGATATCATAAATTACACCATGTTAACAAAAGGTATGTTTTTAAAACAGAGTTAGTTAAATTAGTCCTTGTGTGCAAAATTAACATGCTTTAGTTAATTATTTTTCAACCACCACATACCTATCTTTGTCTACACTAGGTGCTACATTTAAAAGTGTTACACACGTGTTAACCCTAGAAAGAACTACTGTGTTCTGCGTGTATGACGTATAAAGAGGAAATACTAAAAGCACATCTTCAATATAATACTATATCTTGATCTTTCTTGAAAGGAAAAATGTCCACCCTTCAGATGAGAATATGTGGCCTGATGCTACGCCCACTAGGAACAGGAATGAGTCCCCAGGAGCAGAATATCTTGCAAATATCTAAAGAAAGAAAAAACACTTACTGAGAAAAAGAAAAATATAACTTTAAATACTATCTTCAGCTAAAAAGCACTTATAAACAGAGTCCCATAAGGTTAAATCATCTCCCCAATGTTATTCAACATCTTTATAAAAGTTTTGGGAGAGCTTGATCAAACAAGATGGGCTGAAGCGCCAACAGTACATAGATTATATCCAGCTTTACATCTCCTTTATACAAAAGTAAAGTACAGCATCTCCCAGATTTCTTACTGCAAGATTCAGGTGATTCTGTTAGAAAAACAGAAGATCCGTGAAGAACTTGCTTCCCATATAACATCCTAAACTATGGAGGGCATCTCTTTTCAAAATATGAAGGCAGTCTTCAGCATCTTTAAGAAGTCCTTTTAAACTTTTCAATGCTACTGGATGCTCAAAAAACCAGGACACCAAAAATCATCCACTTCCATCTGCAACTGGCTAGAAGACTGTGCTCCATCCCATGAAACTCTGAACTGGACACAGTGATTCATGCAGTGATGACCTCCAGAGTTATCTTAAATTCAGCAGCCAACGTGCGTAGCAACATACATCATCCTGGAGCTCCTCTCTGCACTAGCCTTCCACTAAATGTAAAGTCCAACTCAAATTCTCTGCCCTGATACTAAATTCTCTCCATGGGAATGGCCCTATCAACCCGAGATATCACCTGTGCTTCCATGATCATCTCCTCCCACTACAACTATGTTCCATCAGAACAATTAAACTGTCAACCAACAGGGGAGATCTATTAGCGCAGAAGACTGAATTTTCACAGCTGCTAAATAGAGCATGGACTACACACTGTTTCAAAAATATAACCACCAATATAATCACTTCCAGAACCAATTGCAAAACTCATTTCTTGGACGAAGTCTTTATTCGATAATATCTTCACACACGTGGACAAGACACCCATTTACTCTTTAAACAAAAATCCTAGAAACTAGTCACGCTATTTCTCATATAGGCAAGGAAGGTAGAAAGAAAGATTATTATTGTTACTCCTACTTTTATATATTTGGGAAGTGCTCAGATACTATAGTGATGGGGACATATAAAACAAATAACACAGCATTTGCTTTTTCCTATAAACTTTTCCTGGAAGAATAGACTATTTGGTATTTCTGTTTCTTAGCTGCTTTCTACAGCGTTCCGCAAGCAGATGGCCATGGATTTGTTTATATTCCTTAAACACTTTCCTTTCTTTCCAGTCACACATCATCTGAGGAAGTAATGGTAAACAAAGTTACATAATCTTATCCTTTGCTCATACTAACAAACTTTTTTTAAAAGGGGGTTTTGATATCTTGAAAAGTGAGCACATACAACAAGTGTTGTGGGTACCAGATTTTTCTGAGTTTCTCTGCTCCCACCGCCTCCTCATACACCATGTTATAGAAGCATGTTTAGAAGGGATTTCACTTCATAATATAAACTATACTTTACTACAAAGAACATTTTGCTGGGAGATGAGGATTGGAAAGCATTGTTGAGAATGTGAGATTGGCAGCTTCCTTTAATTGCAAACTAAAAAAAAAGGCCCAATTTATCTTTGATATCTAACTAGGGATCATATAATATGACCACTTCAGATATAACAGTTCTCCTGGAGTTATCTGAGGCCAGTTGCCTTTTTGATTAGGGATTTAATTTCACTACATCATCAGCCACCAAAACAGGTGTGTGATTTCAAGTCTTCAGACATTCCATATTGTGTGTGTGTGTGTGTATATATATATATATATGTATCTTTTATATCTTGACTAGTCCTTATCTTGAAAGATGGGAGGCAGTTAACGCTTTTCCCCGCAGGAGACCCTACTCAAATCCTGTTAGGCTATGCATGAAAATGAGTTGAGGACTTCATCTTATTCCTCCAGTTGTGAACATTACAAAACCACTTTAGTCTGGCATGATTGTCAGTTCCTCTTCAAGAGAGGTCCAGAACTAGAATAAAGGAAAATAGAATGAAGTGATTTGGTAGCAGTGTGAAGAAACATGTACAGTTGCCTGACAATGCTATTAGACCCTCCCTTACTAATGTAAATAAACAAACTCAAAATACTACAAACACTCAAGAAATCATCTCTCTAGATCACTGAAATAAAAGCCAGTATGCCTGAGCTAAATTACGTTTCAGTTTCCCACAGAGAGAGAACGATAACCATAAGGGAAGAAAGTTAATTTCCACAGTGATTGCTTTGAATTCCACTGGAAGAATGGTTTGTAACTTCAGTCAGACCTGAGTTAGGAAGACATGGTACTTCAACATCAAATAATTTTGTGCAAAAATCAACAAAATCAGAAATATAATATGCAAATAGTAGAAATATGAAGGAAGAATACCATCTTTAAATTTCCACATTGGGAATGAAAGTTGTGCCTGAATCAGTGCCTCTTGACACTAACTTTATTATAAATTTTAGTAGTAATAAAAAAAATAGGCTCTATAGTGATACTATCCTTCCCACATTTTCTAAAAGAAAATACGCAGTGTTGTAGCCATGTCGGTCTCAGGATATTAGAGAGATAAGGTGGGTGAGGTAATATCTTTTATTGGGACCAACTTCTGTTGGTGAGAGAGACAAGCTTTTGAGCTTACACAGAGCTTGTCTTCAGGTTACCATCCCTCTTCACAGTGCATGGTGTATGCGTCAATGAGTTCTTTGGTGGTTGCAGAGTCTGATGTTCAAGTAACAGTCCTGTCCACAAGTAGGGCACACCCATACACTAGCAACACCCTGAATCTGAGCAGCAGATTCCTTCCTTCTGACATCGGTCATCACAAAGCTTGATCCAATGTGCCTCCCAATGCCTCGCTCCATGTACAAGCTATCTCCAGCAACTAGAGTGGTATTCTGCACTCCTTTTCCAATCATCCACAGAGCTTTCTCAGGATACTAAGTCATCTTTGCAAGGATCCCAAAATCTGCATAGTGATATGCCTCTCTTTCTAGATCCTTTGCAAGCTTCAGAGTACAGCACACTCTTCGGGGTCCTGTAATCCAGCATTTGTTTGACATCTCCAAGCCAACTGAGTCTTTTGTTATTAATCAATATTCCTATAAATGACATACCAGCAAGATTTAACACTTCCTTATTTCACCGTCTTGCCATCTTACTTGAAGCATGTTATGCAAGAATGTGATATGAAATCTAGTTTCTTTTGGTATGTCTAGTGTAAGTCAACCATGTTTCTGAGCCACATAGAAGAGTGGATAAAACACATGCCTCATAAATATGGATTTTCACTTTAGCTGACAATTTGTCATTGTTCCAGGTTCTGCCTTGCAAAGACCAAAGATCCTGGCTTCTTTGCTGATTCTACTAGTATGCTCAGCATCAAGATCTACATTGCTGGAAACAGTACAGCCAACGTAAAAAAAAAATTGGTCAACAACATCCAGAAAAGTATCATATATGGTGATATCTGGAACTGGTTCTGAAGAGCTTTGGTGCATGATAACAGTCTTCTTCCAGCTTATTACTAGGCCAAAGATTTTACATGAATCAGAGAACTTAGTAATAAGATGCTATAGGGCTTCAACATTGTGAGCCACAAGGTCTGCATCATCTGCAAACAGGTCCCTTATGATGATCTCCTTCACCTTCATTTTAGCTCTGAACCTTGCAATGTTAAACAAACCTCCATTATGTCCAGTACTAAGATAGACACCCCCTCTCAGACATCACGGAACGCATGTTGAAGCAGTAACAAGAAATAAATATTAAACAATATGGGAGCCAGTACAAAGCTCTACTTCACTCTGTTATTAATATTAAGCAAGTCAGACTCTCAGTTTTCATACATTACTTACATTCATGATCCTTCCAAAGAGCAGACTGTGACACAGGCCACTCTCCTGTCTGCTACAAAGTGAAATTTCAAGCTAAGAAGATCCACATAATAAAACTGAAGATCTATAATAAAACTATCATACAACCTCATATTGATTTGTGCCAAATCAATTATCCTGTTAAGAAACGGCTTTTTAATGAAGAGGTAGCAAAGACAGCCAGAATAAATCAATCAGCTTCAGATGCATGGGAAGTCCTGAAGACAAGTGTGTACAATGCAGTAATCAAGAGTTTTGGAAAGAATACTAAGAAAAATGTTGACTACATGAAAAGTGTTGATGCAATGTTAACATCATACAGTTTGGACTGCAAACAAGGAGAAGCTGCATTGACCATTGATATTGATTAAGAGAGCCCCACAGCATAGAGACCTTTCCATCTATTCCCTGCACAGTATAGAAAGCCACTAGAGCAGCCATCAAAAAATGCAGAAGGCAGAAAGTGTGATGTCTGTAGACACTTTCAGTAATTGTACCAGAGGCACCAGCTCACTGTCTTTTTTCCCTTATCCTCCCAGGCTGAGCCTGAATCTATGACCGGGCAAGGTAAAGGAGGAGACATTGGCTCTGATCCTTTGGTCCAGCCAAGCAGGGCTTAGTGCAACACACAAGGTGGGGAAGAAAGGTGGCTGTATGCCATCCCTACACTCTTCCTAATGCCGGAGCACAGCTCAACTACTGGAACAAATCAGGGTATGTCTAACTTATGCCAACTGAACAACCCGCTACTTGGGGGAAGGAGTTTGAAGACTGAAGATTCCCTCATGCCAGAATCCTCTCTTACTAGTTTATTTCAGTTTTATAGCTCTGTACAGTCAGACCAGTGCAAATGGGCAACATTGAGGTGGTCAGGATCTGGCCCATTGGATCAATGTGGTGAGGCATGTTGGCTGAGGCACTGAAACAGAAGCATGAAGGACGAAAGGCAAAAGAGGAGGGAGATGGCGTTGAGGGGAAAATTTAAAAAAACCTAACAAGACATGCACCTTTGACATTTTGCTTATATCATTTCTATTACTATGTGCATGTCTTGTCTGTTTAAATCAATGGTCCCATCCCGTGGCCCACCACTCCCCTCCTGCTGGCTGCAGAAGGGAGTTGCTGCCTAAAGGACCCAAGCAGAGCACTTGCCGTGGGGCTACAAGACCGGTGCACGCGAGATCAGCACTCCCCTCCCCTGGCTCCAGCAGGGAACACGGCAAAGCATTCTGCCTGGGTCCTTAGGCACTGGGGTCTCTGCTGGAGCCAGAGGGAGGGTAGCACTGATCTCCCATCCTTCTGGCTGCAGAAGGGAGCCACTGCCTAGATACCCAGTTGGAGAGCACAAGGCTACAGGACATGTGCAGTTTCCCTGCTGCAGCCATGGGGATGGGAGATCCACCTCATCGCTGGACTCCTCCTATCTGGCTGCAGTGGGGAAGCAGGGGGCTGCTGGAGGAGCAGTCAGGGACTCATCATGCTTTAGGAGAGGGACGGGACTCTAAAAATCAGTGCCTTCCGGTTTGGCCTGCACTTAGCAGGCCATACACCGTGACTTAGCTGCCAGGCCATGTGCTTGAGTGTGTAGTGACAGTTACTCATCTACACTAGTGCTTTGTCTGTGAGCATGTGACACACTGTGAGTAATTTGTAGGTGTAAAATAGTGAATGTAAAAATGAGCACAGTAACATCAAAACATTTACTTTAAATACCGTGTTTCTCCGAAAATAAGACAGGATCTTATATTATTTTTTGCTCTGAAAGATGGGTTAGGGCTTATTTTCAGGGGATGTCTTATTTTTTTCCATGAACAAAGTGCATGGGGACCTTTACTTGTGATCCGCTTGTAAACTGTAACTAGGGCTTATTTTTGGAGTAGGGCTTATATTTTAAGCATACTCCAAAAATCCTGAAAAATCATGCTAGGGCTTATTTTCGGGGTAGGTCTTATTTTCGGGGAAACAGGGTAATAGTGATTTGTAATCCTTAGTGGTGTATACATCAATATATTTTGTATGAGCTGATAGACTGGTGGCCCCTCAGGGTTGTAAAAATGATATTCGTGGCCCTCGAAACAAAAAAGGTTTGGAATTACTGATTTAAACTGTAAATTCTTCAAGGCAACATAGGGCTCCCTGTGAATTTGTACGGCAAGTATCATGAAAAGACTGATCCTGATTGAAGCCCTTGGTCGTTATTGCAGTACAAACATAAAATAATAATAGAAAAATTAACTTAACTTGACCAATTTCCACAAAGTATACATTTTATAGAACACAATTTAAAGTAAAGAATAATACGTCATGTTACACATTTAACTCTGAAACAAAGACATAGAATAGGAATGGTTACTCTGCATAAGCAAACAGCAATTGAGTTATTACTGCTTTTGCATTTCTTGACTTTTTGCAATTTTAATTTGAGTTATGAGAACTGGAAAGTCTGCCTTACAGTGGGAGACTTAAGAAACTCAATCTATTTAGCTGATTAAATAAAAGGTTGAGAACACCTGATTGCAAGCTAAAAGTACCTAGAGTCTGGGAGATGATTCCTACCAGACAAAGGCATAAATAAAAACCAATGGTTGGAAGTCAAAACTAGATAAATTCAAAGTAGAAATAAGGTGCAGATTTTTAAATGGTGAGGAAAATTAACCATTTGAACAATTTATGGAGGGATGTGGTGCATTCTCCATCACTTGAAGTCTTGATATCAAGACTGGAAATCTTTCTAAAAGATATCATGACTTGTAGAAACCATCCTCAAACCATAAAGAGGGACAGCTTCCTCCAGGAGACAAACGACTTCCTCAACAAATTCTGCAATATTAACAATCTCACTCAGAATACCATCCTTGTCACCCTGGATATTGCTTCCCTATACACCAATATTCCTCACAATGAAAGGAATAGCTGCCTCAAATATTTACAAGAAAATGGGCAGGCTTCAGATATCCATTCCAAACTTCTCCAAACTCATCCATTTCATCTTTACCCATAACACTGTTACATTCAACAACAAACACTTTGTCCAAACCATGGGAACAACCATGGGTACTAGGATGGCTCTCTAGTACGCCAACCTCTTCATAAGCCAGCTTGAAGAAGAATTTCTGGATGAACTCACCACAAAACCAATGATATTCCTGAGATCCACTGATATTTTCATCCTCTGGACATGTGACAAATTCCCTCAGATTTCCACCACAACTTCAACTATCACCATCTGTCCATTAAACTCTCTGGAACACTCTGACAGCTGAATCAACTTCCTGGATACCACAATCAGCTTCAACAATGGAACACAACAGACAACAATATACAAGAAACCCACAGATCACCAGACCTACCTTCATAGATCCAGTAACCACCCCATATACACCACAAAATCTATTATCTTTAGTCAGGCAATCATTATGCTCTGAGGAGAAAGTCCAGGATATACACCTAAATGCACTCGAAACCACCTTCAGCAAGAAGTAAACTGCATCATGGAATGGGCCATCCAAATACCCCACCTACCACCCCAAACTGGAACCCATACAAGGTACAACAAACAACTTCAACCCATAATCAATTGGGACCCCATCCATAAAGAAATCTTTCCTAAACCCCCTCTTCTGGCCTTCAAACAACCCATCAAGTTTTCCACACTCATCATCAGAAGCAAGCTCCCTACAGACTAAGACACATCAACTCAAAGCAGCACTAGACCCTGCCAGAAAAACAGATGCAAAACCTGCAGACATACTCCACTGCTATAATGATCAATAACCCCCAATATACCTTTCAAGATCCATAGGTCGTACACATGTGTACCACAATATATGACGTACCTCATCCACTGCACTAAATGCCCCAACAACATGTATGTGAGTGAAACCAGAGAATCACTATACACTTGAATGAATTCACACAGGAAAATGAGAAAAGACAAAAACATCACTTGACCTGTGGGTGACACTTATCAGAAAGCGATCACTTTATATTTGATCTATCAATACTCATTCTCAAAGGAAACCAGTACAACACTTTCAAAAGATGAGCTTGGGATCTTAAACTCTTAACTGTGCTAGATCCTAAAAAATTATGGACTGAATAGACACACTGGATTTATGGCTTATTACAACAATTTATAACCCACTTACAACTTCCCCTTTCTTTCCCCCCTATGACTGGAGGAGTATTAATGGACCACTTCACCTTGAATGGTCCCTTGAAATACGTGTTAACTATTTATGCTAAACAATCTGTTCTACCGTGTATTTAGCTGTGACTCTCTGAAGAGATATACAGACTAAAATGCTCCTCCCACCAATGTAACTCCTCTGCTATGCCAACATAATAAAACCACCTCAATGACAGATGTAGGACTTATGTCAGCTTAGTTAGAGCAACAGTGTCAATGTAGACACTACATCTCTGACATCAGGTGTGGGGCTATCATGTTATCAATTTCAAATCAACCATTTCCCTCTGAGTGCTGAGCAGCTGGTCTCTGCTCCCACTTAGGAGCGGGGCAAGAAGCCTGGGTGCTTCTCCACCGGCTCTTTGTGGAAGCTGAGGCAGCCTTATCAATTTCACAGTTGAGGAAATTGACATGGCTGCCCAGTTCCCAGCAGAGAGCAGGGAACAGAAAAGCCCTGGGTGGCTTGAGGGAGGGAGGGAGGGGCAGGAAGCCATGGATAGCTTCCCCTGGCTCCTGGCCTGGGGAGCCCTGGTCTGCTCCTCCTCCCAGGGCAGGCTTGTCAGTTTCACAGCTGAACCCTGAAATTGACAAGGCTTTTGGGCTCCCAGTGGGGAGAGAAAGGGAAGCTGCTCCTATGGGTGAGAAGAGAAGCTGTGGGCAGTTCCCCTTTGGGAACAGAACGGGAAAACCCTGGCAACTTTCATTGTAGGAAATGGGGAGGGGAGAAGCCTGAGGCTGGCTCCTGGTGGGAAACAGGGAGTTGGGGGGCAGCTCACTGGGAACCCGGAAGCCTATGTTAAGTCAGCTTATTTTTCTAGTGTAAACAAGACCTGAATAAGTTTGCCAGACCTAAAGGAGAGCTTGGTGTAAGCTTGAAAGCTTGTCTCTCACCAACATAAATTGGTTGAATAAAAGATATTACCTCACCCACCTTGTCTCAGGACTGACATGACTACAAGAACATTGCATTTCCAAAAATTAATTTCTGGTTGAACAAAAGTATTTTGGGTATAATGCAGAAATTACCAGGTGAATTTCTATGGCCTGTGTCACACAGGAGGCCCAGATGAAGTGATTATAATAGTCCCTTAAAATCTATGACTATGCATTTTACTATAGGTGTCAAACTGATTAGATAGCTCATTTACCTTTTGGTTTTAGAGCCTACATTTAGAAATCTTTCTAAGATCATTTCCAAAGTTATCATTGGACCATCAATGTCTAAAACAGCCTCTCTGAGACGCCAGAGGGAATTTATTTCCCCAACAGAAGTTCCTTTGATGCCTTATTTGCCTCACCAAAGTTTGAATTGTTTGAGGATATCAATACGTATGTACTTGGATTTCCAGAATGTCTTTGACAAGGTTCTGAACCAAAAGCTCTTAAGGAAACTAAGCAATCATAAGATAAAAGAAAGGCCCTTTCGTGGATCTGGTTAAAAGACAGAAAACAAAGTGTAGGAATAAATGACTGGTTTCACACTGAAGAAAGATAAACAGTGGTGTCCCCAAGGATCTATATTGGGATCTGTGCTATTCAACATATTCATTAACGATTTGGAGAAGAGAATGTGGAAAAGTTTGCAGATGGTACAAAATTACTCAAGATAGTTAAGTCCAGAGCTGATTAGGAAGCATTACAAAGGGATCTCAAAAAAACTGGGTGACGGGGCAACACAATGGCAAATTAAATTCAACAGTGACAAGTGCAAACTAATGCACATTGGAAAAATACTCCCAACCACACACATATAATGATGGGTTATAAATTAACTGCTACTACTCAAGGAAGAGATTTTTGGTGTCATCATGGATAGTTCTGAGAACTTCAGCTCAATTCGCAGCAGCCATCAAAGAGACTACCAGAATGATAGGAACCATTATGAAAGGAGTAGAAAATATGACAGAAAACATGATGCCACTATATACATTTATGGTGCACCCACACCTTGAATGAGTGTCCAGTTCTGGTTACCCCATCTCAAACAGGATACAGTGGAACTGGAAAAGTTCAGAAAAAGGTCAACAAAGATGTTCAAGGGTATGGAATGACTTCCATACAAGGAGAGATTAAAAGATTAGGGCTGTTCATTTTAGAAAAGAGAAGATTAAGGAGAATGTGTTGGACTGAATGGTATAGTAAAAGTAAATAGAAAAGTGTTATTTACCCTTTCCTACATTACAAAAACCAGGAGTCACCCAATGAAATTAATAGGCAGCAGGTTTAATACAAACAAGAGAAAATACTTTTTCACACAATGCACAACTAACCTGAGGAATTCATTGCCACGGGATATTGTGGTGGCCAGAAGTACAACTGGGTTCAAAAAAGAACTAGATAAATTCATGGACGAGAGGTCCATCAGTGTCTTGTTAGCCAAGATGTTCAGAGCTGTAATCCTATGCTTGTGGCAACCCTGAAGCTCTGACTGTTGGAAGCTAGAAGCAAAAGATGCATGGTTCTCCCCCCTGAATTGCCCTGTTCACACCTCTTAATCTCTGGCAATGGCCACTGCCAGAGGCAGCATAATGGGCTAATTGGACAGATGATTGGTCTGATTGCAGTATGGCAGTTTTTACACCCTTATGTTTGTGAAGCGTATTTTGGCTCAGGCTTGTTTTCATGCGCTTTGCTCTGGTTTTGTTCAGTTTGTAGTTCACCTTTGTGCGTGTGGGGCTTTCATTCAACAATTTTTTTCCAGTTCTGCCTTCGCCCATCTGGAAGGCAGGATTTCACCAGTAACCGAGTGACCCACCCCGCCCCTCTTTGCAGGCCCGGCAAGTATTTCTCCCTGCCACCCGCAGCTCCCACCCGGGGGAAAACCAAAGTCCCCAAAGAAAGTTCGTCGCCGTGTAAGAAAGCAAGTGTGCCGCTCTGTCTACGGCAGGCCGCTGTCTCCTGCGGAGCCTGGCCCGCGGGAACAACCCGCACCGAGCGGAGACCCTTCCCCGGGCCGCCCTCCCCAGACACCCGGCGCCGGGAGCCGAGGCGAAGGCAGCGCTTCCAGACCGGCCAGAGGCAGCGGCTGTGAAGCCCAAGCCCCCGCAAGGACGCGGGGTCACACGGCGCCGACAGGCACGGGCGCCGCGGCCCGGCCCCGGGGGCGCAGGGTGCCCGCTGACCCGGCCCGCGCGCCTACCTGGCAGAGCCCCCGTGTCCCTCGGCTGGCTCTGGGCTGCGGCTTGGGCTGAGGGAAAGCAACCCACCCGTCACCCAGGCAACCCCCTGGGCCCGCCCCCGCCCAGCGGCGCGCTCATTGGAGAACGCGTTCGGAGCGTCCTCAGGGGCAGGACTCGGAGGGGGCGGAGCCTGAACTTGGTGACACGGCGGAAGGAGGGGTTAGTTACCTAGAAACGGAGCTGCTGGGAAGGCGGGGTGCAGACGGGAGGGGTTGGGGAGGAGGCAGAAGAAGAGCGGCGCGTGAGGGAGGAACAGCCGTGACTGCGCATGCCCAGCTTTCCCGTTGGCTTAAGCCCCTTGCGTCCTGGCTATAAATAAGCCTTGTGTGGTGCATTGTGGGCATTGCTGCAGGCTCCGCCTTAGCCTTGCGCGGTGGGTCCGGTGCTGCCTTTCCCTGGGAGCTGATCAGAGCTGACCTGGTGCTAAGATGAGCGCAGGCAGGTGAGGGCAAGGGCAAGGGCTGCTGTTGCCCTGCCGTGCCGTGTCCTGGGGCAGCGAGTTCTGTGCTGGCGTGAGGTGTTTTGCAGGCAGCTGTTTGGACTAGAGGGTGGCCTAGAAGAAACATTGATGGGGCTTATGGGACAACTGGCTGAACCGGAAGGGGACGCTGGTCTCATGAAGCAGCAGGGCTGCCAGTGCTTTACGGGGCAGAGGCAATAGGCAGGGTGAGCTGCAGGCATGGAAGTAACAGCGAAAGCATGTTCTGGGTGTGATTGTGGTCACCCCGGGAGGAGTGTCGAGGAAGGTACCAAGAACAGAGCCTTGTGGCCTCTTGGCCGACAATGGCAAGCGGCTGAAGAGGCTCGTTGACCCAGATTGCCCAAGAAGTGATTAGAGAGGCAGGTGTTGAATTAAGAAAGGGCAGAATTGTAACTGAGGGCAGAATTTTTTAGGAGGAGGCGGGTCAGAGTAACAACCATTTTCCAATGATTTTTTTGTCCATATTGCTTCATTGTCATAGAATCATAGAAGATTAGAGTTGGAAGGGACCTCAGGAGGTCATCTAGTCCAACCCCAGCTCAAAACAGGACTAACCTCAGCTCAATAAGACCATACCTAGTCTGTGAGGGATGTGTAGACAGCGTCACTGATTACAATGGAGTCATGCTGTAAGTGAACATTGGCCCAATTAGTACGTGAGGTATGGTAAATCAGAGTAAGGATTCATAATAGTCATTCACCTTCCCTTGTAAACACTGCAGAGTTGGTTTACAGTACAAATAAAAAGAAATTTATTAATAAGAGGACAGAGGGTAAGTGATGGTGAGTAAAAGGAGCAAAGTTAGAAAGGGTTACAAGCAAATAAAAGTGAAAAACATCTAAAATGTAAGCTAGCAAGGTACAGGCTTTGTTGAAGGTGGTTTCTCACATCAGTCATTCTTCCCAGCCATGGCTAACTTTTGCTCAGTCAAGACTTTCCACAAAAGTAGAGAGTACTGGTTCCCCGTGTCTTTCAAGGTGAAAGATCTCTGCCTAAGCAGGCTTCTGATTCTTACCCTGTGTTCAGTTTCTAGAGACATCACACCCTGCCACCAGGGTTGAAGGACTTTTCTTTCTCAGCTTGCAAAAGCTCTGTGCCTTTGTGTGTCTAGTGATGGATGATGAAGAAAGCTTCTGCCTTTGTTTATATCTTCCAAAGTGCAATGACTTTGTTTCAAGAAGCAGGGTGAACTCCTGTTGTTCTTACCTTCCTGTGGATTTCCAGTCCCCTTGTTGAGTTATATGTAATCTAATTTGAGACAGGTCATTATCTGCCTGTCTGGGAGGGAATGTGTTTCTTCCTGTTTGGCCATAGACTTTAAAGCATATAATGTTAATACATACATTTCACAATTGTCTTAATCACCTATGTATCATTAGATTTCAGAAGAGACCTCACTCCATATACTTTTATAATACAATAATAGTCTGTGCAATCAGTTGACTCAGTTGCTTATTACTTGAGGTTCAGCTCCCCTATCTTTATAGACCAATGAACTTTTGCAATGTATTCTTTGAAAAATAAAACCCAGACCAACCTTTTTTCTCCTGGGGGATATAGATGCTATGCTGTCTCCTCCCATTCCCCCCGCCCCTCATTTTGATGGTCCTATTTCCTGCTTATATGTAAATAAAGGCAAATCCACATTTTTTGTTTAGGAGAGACATATTTAACATCTTTATCTAGGCAAGGCCATCTGGTCTTGAGCATGTTCCAGTAACATCATATGGGGTAGTTAATAACTATGTATAATATTTCTATGTACATTTCACCATGGTACTGTTGACCAGTGAGTTATTAGCTTTTTAAATGATACCTCACAAGGCATATTATAAGATTATCACAGTAGTGTGTACGGGGTGAATAATGGGTGCTTTGGGTCTCAATTCCTCCTTCCACCCAAGTCCACTCTCTGACAGGGGAGGCTAAGCTATGAATTTAAGATGTTGTGAACTACTGCCTGAACAGGACTATGAGGGGGTATGTAAACCCCACAGTGGGAAACCAGGGGTTAAAGGCTCATTTTGGGCCTAGCCAGCATTGCCCCAACACACCTACAGCAAATGCTCCATCAGGTGGAGCACTTAAAAGAGAGATGACCAGCTCAAGGAAGCTGGAAGGAAACAGACCTGCAGCCCACAGCTCCAGCAGAGCTGAAGCAGGCCTTGAGTCCAGCACCATTGCCCCCAACCCTGGGATAACCAGAGGAAGGGGCAGATATCTTCCCTTCCCCCTGCCAGTGATTTACCATAACTGTTGTACATATTGGATCATGTTCTCCCATGGTGAGTCCACTGAAGGCACTGTATTTGTCTTGAGAGTTGCACCAGGGATGACTGTGGCCCAGTGTTACTAATGGTTATGTGTATTATATTCAGTTATCAAATAAGTCCAATAAACATGAAGATAATAGTAAATATAACAATAGTTAAAAGTGTTGGGATACTGCAAAGATGTTCTAGAATAATTAGGATAAATTTAGGTAATTGTACTGAAATGGAGTTCTTGGAGCTGTACTGAAATGGAGTTCAAATTCAGGGATACATTCAAGTTACTTATTCATAACTGTAACTTTATGTGGATTTGCTCTCACTTTATCTTGAGTCAGGAATGTTTCCAGTTTAATAAATATCAGGACAACTTCTTTGTCTTGGTGTTTGTTTCTCTTGCCTCTTCACTGTTTTCTTTATATGAAAAACAAAAAAAGATATTTTTCTATTCTTCTTCTTTGGGTTACTGAAGAAGAAAGCACAGGGATAACTTCAGGAATACAACCTACCCCTTGGGAGGAGGTTCTGTACTGTTTGTGCTCCATATGCATGCATGAGGCATTGCCCTTCCGCTTTCTCTGCTAACTTCTTTTTTGTGAGCCAACGGGAGATTGATATTGATGACAATCCACCCCTGTGAATATTTTGAAGAGCTGAAATGTTGTCAGTTTCAATTCCCTGGTGGCTCAAAAGAATAGAGGTAGCAGAGAAAACAGAGGTACTGCATGATGTGCACACACCTGATGGTGTTTTTCATCCATCTCAGAACTGCGATTTTAAATTTGCATGCAGCCCTAGTTTTGTAGTGTTGGTATAATTCTGTTAGAGGAAACTTTATAGCAGATGTTGCCAAGAAGTCTCAAAATTTGGCCCTGTCAAACTTCTCGGTCCATTTAAAGAAAAATAGAGGGATCATTTAAAACTACTCAGTGGCCTCTCCAAACAAATAGAAAATGATTTAAAAAAATGAATGAAAATGTCTGGGTGAACAGTCCTACATTCTAAAGGACTGAACTACAAAGATCAAATAAATAAACTAGTGGTAGTCAGAAATATCTGGTCCCAGAAGGCAATAACCAGTCAAGAGGAGCTGACATTCAGTAGTGAATGAGAGTTGACGGGTAGTGTTACCAAAATATTTGGCAAAGGTGGGAAGTAATCTTTATAAGGCCCCACTTCTTTCAGGTTCTTTCCCTTGAAACCAGAATCTAATCACCTGTGGTGACCACCTGACCAATAACATAATAGAGATAAGTTAAGATATGAAACAAAAAGGTTTATTAAAATGATAACTTGCTAGTTAACCCCAAAGGGATGAAGCACAGATTCCAAGACATAGACAATGTGGGTCACAAACAATGGTAAGTAAACATCAACTTCACCACTCTCCACAGAACCAGGGAAGCTGAAGCAGAGTCAATGATCATGCGTCTGAATCAGGGATTGCTGGGAGACCAATAGTACAGGAAGCACGATGGAGATGACAATGAGGATGATGGTGATTATAGAAGCATGGTAGGTAGGTATCAGGCACAGGAATGATCTTTCTTTCTTCTCTTTCACAATGGAACTGACATGTAAGCACTGCTACCACTGAGCCGGACAGCACTCTGTGTAGGGTTCAACGCCCTTTTATAAACTAGGTTTGGTAGGCAGATTTCACTAGGGTCACATGACCATTCCTGCTTAAGTTTTCCACACTACCCAGTTGCTAGGCAGGTTTCAGGAAAAAGGGCACCAATAAGTCAACAAGAAGGGGGGTCACTATGGAGAATGAATAACGACAGATAAAAAACGAAAACAAAATGGCAAATTAAGCTTAACTGTAGGGTAGGGATTGAAAGTGAAGGGTCTTTAAAGTAAAGACAAGCAGCTTATATTTGCTGCAATAGAGAATGGGGAGTCAGTGGAGGGATTCAAAGAGAGAGGTGACATGGTCAAAGCAACAGGCTAGGAAATGATCTTTGCAGCAGCATTTTCCATAGATATCAGTAGGGCAAAATTGCCCTTGTCAAAACCAGAGAAAGGGATGTTGCAGTCATTGAGACACAAAACTATGAGAGCCTGGACAAGAGTTTCAGTTGTTTGGAAGGATAGGAAAGCTGGTATCTTGGAGATGTTATGCAGAATGAGTCCACAAGATTTAGATATAGCCTAGATGTGAGTACCTAGGCCAGGGGTCGGCAACCCGTGGCCCTGGAGCTGCATGTGGCTCTTCAGCCGCGGTAAGCTATGTTTTGCGGCTCCAGACTATGGCTCTTTTGATAGTAAACATTGCCGACCTCTGACCTAGACAGAGATCGGAGTCAAAGATGATGCCCGCGTTACAGGCCTGAGTGACAGGTTTGATGGTGGTATTGTCCATAGTGATTAAGAAAGGAGTTGGGAAAGAGTAGAAGCTCTGTTTTAGCAATGTTGAGCTTTTGCTGATGAATAGATAGGCTGAAATTTTAGTTTGGACAGAAGGAGACAAATCTGGAGTAGGGGGTAGATCTGTGGGTCAGCATAGAGCTGGTAGTTGAATTTATGTTTCCAGATGAGATTACCCAGAGATAAATTGTAGAGAGAGAAGAGAAGGAGATAAAGGACAGAGTCCTGTGGAACCTGCACGGAAAGTTGGATAATCATCCAAAGGACATGCAGAAGGAGCAAGTGGAGAGGAAGAAGGAGAACCAGGAGAGGACAGAGTCACATGAGCCAAGGGAGGACAAGATTTGAAGAAGAAGATCATGGTCAGCTGTATTATGAGTGGCTGACAGGTCAAGGAGGATGAGAATGGAATTCTAGTTCTGAGCTTTGGCTAGGAAGAGGTCATTAGAGAGTTCCTCAAGTTCAGTGGTGTGTATGGGGGGGAAACAGGATGTAATGGGGTCATTAGGGCATGTGGAGGATGTAGAGGAGGTTCCAAAACCACTGAATTTATGGATTTGAACCTGCTGGTTTCTTGGTTGTCTTGACATGAATCGGCAGGTTTCAATCAGTTAGTTGACCATCAATTGATTATCCTTTATTGATTTTGCTCTTATTGTTTAAAATCAGTGAGGTAAGTACATCTAATCCCCACAGCCATACAGAATACTGTACCATAACTAAAACAGATTTTAAGATTCTAAGACACAAGCACCAACACAGTGAAGTTGGAGAAAACAAGGAAGTATTGCCAGAGAAATTCTCCTTTGTATTTCTAAACTCTAATCTGAATAAGCAAAAGTCACTCCTCCCTCAGGTGAATGCTGCTGACCCTGAGCATGCTCAGTAAGAATTTAGGGTTTCTAAAAAAGTGACCCTGGCAAAGAACAGTGTGCTTGTGTGTTTCAGCAGAATCACAGCTGAGATAAATGACAACAGTGAGCATGTACAAAATATGCTCAGGCTAAAACCTGACAGCCACCAACACTGTACTACTGAACATGTGCCGTAAGGGAAGGGGTAACAAAAAGGGCAGTTAGCTGAGCCCCTAGCTGGTCAGATCCCACCCATATCACTCATAATTTGTTTTAAAGGTCAGAGCTGTCCCTCAGAATGCTGAGATAATGGTCAAGACTGAGCCAGTGAGGTAACTGCTTCTAAGAATAGTAAGGTAGATAAAGAGAGGTCTACAATGCCAGCAACAGTTTTGAGAGTCCAGAGGCTGCATCTGAAAGCAAGAGAAGCTGCAAAAGGACCTAGGAAGCCAGCAAGAGAAGTCAGAAAAGCTGCTACTGAGAGAAAGAAACAACAAGGAGCGGAGCAGAGACTGACCAGGAACTGAACAACAATACCAGAAGTGACTTTTAACAACCGACTCATAGAGTAAGCTTAATATTCTTTCAGTAAGTTTAATATAAATATAGTATAGAATAGCACAGTATTTAATATATGTATGCTTGAAGTGTTTGTGTGTGTGTTATTAATTGCAATGTATCTGTGCAAACTTTAAACCACTTTAAGATCTGCTGTCCGCAATTTGTTGCAAACTGGCCACTTGCAACAAATTGCTTTGCTTAGAAACATTTAAACTATATTTAATTTTAAGTGCTCTTTAACATGTTATAAGGGATTGGTGCCTCAGGGATTTTTAAATCATATTATAGTAGGAATTTTATTATAAAAAGATACTCTGTTTTGGAAAGAATACTGTCTGTCAATTAATTTATCAGAAGGTTACATCTGTGTCCTTTTAGTGTTTCTTAACACCCCCAGGAATTTTTAACTTGGAAAGAGCAGAAGTAGGGGGCAATAGGCAGGTTACTATAGCAGTGCCCCAAAACTCATTTTTGGGGTAACAGAAGGAGATCAATTACTGTATTAAAAAAAGATACTGGAAATGTCTGCAAAGTATTACTTTTCACAAGCAACACTTAAAACACCAAAAAATATCACACTCCATGAACAACAGTGAAGTTAACATTTATGATAGGCCTCTGTGCTTTCAGCTTCTACAAGCCCATTGTAAAAACTAATGGACTTCCGCTAGCAGAAGAGAACCACATCACTACCTTCCAAGCACAATGACTCAAGCTGTTCTAACTAGCCAAGGGAACACTGGAGTTACACAAAAGCAATAAACTGCCAAAGTCTCTGAAGACATCTGTGCTCAAGGTTAGTGCTGTCCATGGGTAAAACCATAGGTTTTTTGGTTCTGTTTTACAACCACCGCGGCAATTTTCCTTCTAATCCTATATGCAGTGAGGAAACCTGACCACCACAGCCATGTCTCAGATTTTAGAGTTAGGGTGTTTAAAGCCAGAAGAGACCACCAGATCACTTCGTCTGACCTCCAGTATATCACAGGCCACCACCATCACCCAGCACTCACATTCTAAATCCCAAAACCAAAATTGGTTCAAAATAGACTAGCCTATTATGTGCCACAGGCAGAGACTGGGGCCTTCCAAGGTCACAAATGCCTAAAGTTCCTGCAATGGAAGGTAAATGATTAAGTGAGATATACTCAGATAATCCTTGCCAATGACCCGTATCCACCTGCTGCAGAGGAAGCCCAAAAAATCCCCAAAGTCATTGTCAATCTAACCTGGAGGAAAATCTTTCCCGACCCCACCTATAGTGATCAGTTAGACTAGGGATCTCAAACTCAATTGCTATGGCGGGCCGCATTTACATTGAGTGGAGTTCAGGGGGGCCGCACATGACACACACTACTCTACTGTACCTTTCATGCTCTACTCTCCGCCGAAAAAATCTCCACGCAGGGTAAAATTCGGCGGCACAGTACGATAGAGAGGCTCTCACAGGGACTTGCAGGCTCCACTGTCCGCCGTCAAATCTCTCTGTGGGGCCCACATTCGGCGGCCATTTCCTTTTTAAGACGGCCACAGCTTCTCGGAGCTCCGCTCAATAAAAATGCCAGCACAAGCCTGCAGCCGGATTCGGACTGCGGGCCGCATGACACAAGCCCGCGGGCCGCAGTTGGCCCGCGGGCCGCGAGTTTGAGACCCCTGAGTTAGACCCTATGCATGAGAACAAGAATCAGTCAAGTACTGGAGAAAGACAATGCTCAGTGCCATCTCAGAGTCCTGGCACACCCCTCAAATATTCAATCTCCAGCCATAGCCATCCCTGATGCTTCAGAGGAAGGAAGTTAAAAATATCATCTCAGAATACGTTGGGGAGAGGGGAGATCCCTTCCTGACTCCTGCAAGTGACCTATTCAAAACCCTGAAGCATGAGTTTTTTGGAACATAAGATATAAACTGAAAATAAGCCCCAAGACTTCTGAGCTCTGCCCTCTACTATCACAAGCGACCCCATCATACAATCACCCACCTTCTTGTAACAGAAATTACTATTCTAAGTGTATGACCTTGCATTTTATATTATCAAATTTAATCCTATTTCTGGTCACTCCAGTCTTCAAAATAATTCAGATCTTTCTCTGCAATATTCTAATCCTCCTCTGCAGTGAGAGTGCTTTCCAATTTTGTATCATCAGCAAATTTCATTAGTACACTCCTATTTTTTGCGCCCAGGTTGTTTAATAAAAATGTTGAATAAGATTGATCCCAAGAGCAATCCTGGAGGAACTCTACTAGTGACCTCTCTCCAGTTTGATAATTCAACTTTGAGCATGACCTGTCACCTTCTCCCATTTAGCCACCTTTTTATCCAGTTCTTGTACTGATCTCTATTTTCTCTAATTTAACTAATAATTTCCCATGTGATACCATACTAACCTAAGTCCAAGTATATTAGATGTACTGCACTTCATATACTAAAATCAGATATTTTGTCAAAGAAAGAAATCAGGTTAGTCTGGCATGGTCTACCTGTGGTAAGCCCATATTTCATTACATCTCCTTTAACATTCCCCTCCATTAATGTAATAATTCTTTCCTTCACAAATTGGTTCTAAAGCCTTGTATACTCCTGAGGTTAGACTAACATACATTGCCATATAACTATATTGCCCATATAACAATTTTTCCATTTTTAAGCATAAATATGATGATAGCTCTTCTACAGTATTATGGTACTATCCCCTAATAGATAGATTTATTAAAAATCCTTGCTACCAGACTAGCAATCTCATGGGCCAATTCTCTCGGTATTCTTGGGCGGAATTTATCTGATCACCCCTACTTTGAGTGCATTAAGCTGCTTAAGTTTTTCTTCCACATCAGATGTTGTAATTTCCATTTCTAGACACTCATTTCCATCAGCTGTACTACCTTCATGAAAATGTTCCATATTATCATCCTTAGTGAAAACTGAGGCAAAGTATTAATTTAGTTTTGGGGCATATTGATATTATCTTTAATCACCTCATCCACACTGAATAGCAGCGCAACCTCATCCTTCCTTATTCGCTTTTTATATAACCAAAAAGCTTTTTATTATTTATTTTAATTTCCTTGGCAAAAGCTAATTCAGCTTGATTTCTGGGAATAAAGTGAGAATTCCATAATGTAGTGTTCTTTGCTGATCAACCCTCTTTTCCATTCCCTATAGGATCTCTTTGTTTCCCAATAATATTTTTAATGTGTTTATTCGTCCAGCTGGGTCTGGAACATTTCCCTAGAAGATTCTTCCCCTTGGTTGGATTTCAAATTTCAGACACTTTTTGTATAGTTAATTTGAAGAAATTTCAAGCCTCCTCCACATTGAGTCCTTGAGCTCTTCACACCAGTTTATTTCTTTAACTGATTCCCAAAGTCAACCATTTTGAAATAACAAAACAGAGTTGATGACCTGGTTTTAATTATCCTTCCATTTAATTTAAACTGAATCAGTTTGTGATCACTCAACCTAAGGTTATTTCCTACAACCAGCTCTTCTATGATGTCATCACTACTTACCAAAACCAAGTCTAAAATTGCATCACTTCGTGTTGGTTCATTGACAGTTTGATGAAGAAAACTGTTATCTATTACATCCAGAAAATACTGGGCCCCACCAATATTAGTAGCATTAATTCTCCAGTGTATATCTGGGAAGTTAAAGTCTCCCACTATTACACAATTCCCAATAGTATTTAACTCTCTGATAATATTAAAGAGCTCTCTATCATATCTGAGTCCATCCCTGGGATCTATAGCAGACCCCATCACTATTCTAACAAAATGTCTTTTACAATCCTTCCCCAAAGTGATTTTGACTCAAACAGATTCTGTTTTATCCGTATTATCATTTCATATTTCTTTACAGTTCACCACTTCATTGATCTACAATGCTACCCCGCCACCTTTATTCATATCTTGGCTAAACAATATATACCCTTTAACACCTTAATTTCTGTCATGAATACTTTTCCACCTTGTTTCTGTAATCCCTATAATATTTGGTTTGACCTCCTGCACAAGTAGTTCCTGTTCCTCCATTTTATTGCCCAGACTCTTCATTTGTGTATGAGTATTTCAGCTGTTTCCCTTGGATCTCACCTAGTTTTCTGGGTAGAGATATAGCCCTTTCACTAACTGTAACACCTACCTGACTATTACTCATGTCAATGTTTGTAGTTTCTTGCTTCCTCTTTCCAGCTAAAAATTTAAACAAAGATTGAAACCTATGAAACATGTAGAGCACTGGTCTGTTTTTCAGAATTCTGTTAGAAGCACTTTGCACAGCCACTTTGATAATGCTCTTTAATAGTTGCAAGACTAAGTCTCACTGGATTTTCCTATCTTTTCACTTTCACCCTTACTATGTTGTCAAAGCTGTCTGTGTGCTAATTCAATGAAGTATAAACTCTAATATATGTATTGGGCTAAAGCTCTTTCTGGATGCTCAATAGATAATCTGTACCCACCAAGTGTTGTGCTGAATTGTCTTTTCTGGTACACACATTGGACTATTCTATCAAAGGGAATGATAGCAGACGCTATTTCATTATTGCCCTTTGGAAGGACAACATTTTCTAGAGTGTCTACTATTTTAGGTGCCTCTGTTTTTTGATACTCATATAGAGACATTCTGATTCTGATTTTGGAGGTGCTGAGCCTGAAGACAATGGAAGATGCTGGCGCTCAGCACCTCCTAACTCAGACACAGTTGAGCACTCCTAAACTGAGGCATCCAGAACTTCTAAAAACTTGGGTCCTAATGGTGAAATCGAGGAAACCTAGGGCAGATGGCTGGGTGGCAGGAGTCCTTGTATGATTAAATGTTGGCTGTGACACAGAGACCCCCTTGGCAGGGAGTCCCCTGTACTTTGCAAACAACTCTTGCCTCCGACCTGACAAATTCACTACACCAAACATATCTTACAGGATATTTATCCATAAAGAGTAACGTCCAGTATCTACAGACAGCTCAAAACTTGTCAAGATACATAATCATTGTAAGATATATGTATGGGTAATAGTTTAGGAATAAAATATTTATATTGAAAGTACGCTTCTTGGACTTGGAGTCAAAATTAGACACCAGGGGATAATATGTCTTGGTGGTAGCTCATTCAGGTGGGAGGGAGTTGCCACCTGTCCTGTTCAGCCAGTGAAGCAATTGAAGAAAAATTGTTTATCCTTGCTCAATACCAAGACTTTCAGTGGAAAATCATAAGAGACCACTGCAAAAAATAAAAACCACTTAAAGGTAAAAAAGGAACATTACAACAAGCCAGGATTTTGCGATCCTGGAATGCATAAATGGCATCTCAAGTAGATGTAGAGAAGTTATTTTATCTCTATATTTGGCACTGGTGTGACTGTTGCTGGCATACTGTGCCCATATATGGTGCCCATTAATCAAGAATGATGTTTATAAATTGTAAAGGGTTCAGAGAAGAACTACAAGAATGATTAAAGAGTTAGAAAACAGACATTATAGTGATAGATTCAAGGAGCTCAATCTATTTAGATTAAAAAAGAGAAGATTAAGATATGACTTGATAACAGTATATGTATCTTTCATGGGGAACAAATATTTAATAATGGGCTCTTCCGTCTAGCAGGGAAAGATATAGCAGTCAATTCAGACTAGTAATAAGGCATACATTTTTAACAGTGATAGTAATTAATCGCTGGAACAATTTACTAAGGGTCATGGTGGAATCTCAATCACTGACAATTTTTAAATCAAGATTGGATATTTTTTGTAAAAGATATGCTTTAGAAGTTATTTTAGGGTAGTTCTATGGCCTGTGTAATACAGGTTAGACTAAATGATCACAGTGGAAGCTTCTGGTCTTAGAATCTATGACCTTATAAACATTTGTATCCTCGTTTTTGTGAAATCAGCCAGCTCTGCAATAGACTGAGGAAGGAAAACCTACTTTATTAGATAGGAAAGCTAACTATTAATAAATGTAGACCCAGGTTCATATTTTATGCTTTTGTTTTTCATTGTAACCTGTTGTATCCATCACTTTATCTTACGTCTAGTTAAAATCTTCACCCTTTCTTAAATAAACCTACTTTTGTTTTATTGTAAGTGCTCAGAAGTGCAGTGTGTGGTTTATAGGAGTGGTGATTAAACATAAAACAGGTAAACTGGCACCTTTGGAATTTCTGTGAATAGATGGTGTCAGGGGCTGGATATTATCGTGGAATGCTTCAGGAATGGAATACATCTATTGTTAACCTGCACAGCGAAGATAGAGCTGGCATAGGAGGGGAAGGATGAGTGACTGAAAGGCTGGTAGTGTTAGGCAGCTGATACTCAGCCAAGTACAGGCAAGACTCCCTCATGCTGGAGGCAGGTGCGCCAAGAACTGTCACATCACCAGCGTGAGTAAAGATTTCATAATTGGACACTGCACTGCATAAAGTTTCTGTATACCTTAATTAATATTGTTTTAGTGAAAAGTCCTTGGCCACAGTGGTCAGGGGAAACACTGATAGCAACAGTAGAACTCATCCATTTAGGTGTGGCAACACCTACATTTTAGGCGCCCTGCCACCCAGTGGAATCCATCACCCTGAGTTAGGCAGCTAGGCTTCCAATGTTACCCATGGTGAGAGTTAGGTGTCTATAAATGAGAGCTACAAAAGCAGCCTACTGAGAGGAGAGCAGCCTAAGCTAGGCAAGGAGAGGGGTGTGGCCTAAGCCCCGTCCTTCAAAGGGGACTTTGTCTGGCCTGAAGGGAGGTGCCTGCCACTGCTTGGGATTCTTAACCATGAAACCTTGCCTGGAGTTAGACACCTACACTGTTTTTTGCCCCTCTCTCCCCACTCTTCCTTTATAGCTTTTAAGTCAGTGGGCTCTGAGACTTGCTGCTGTCATTTTTGGTTTGTTTGTTTTTTGCAGAGTTGGCGTACCTTCTATATCACCTAATGAAGCTGTTCCATTATGTATAAATAAACAGTGATTGGGCCACAGAAATAGTGACTCTACAGCCCAGCGATTGAGGCCTTGTCTCAACTAGAAAAATAAGTTGACATAAAATATGTCGACTTTCAGCCACCGCTATAATTACTAGGGCTGGCTGATGTATACACTGCTCTCCCGGGGTAACTGAAATGTGTCCTCACTAGGAGCACTTCCACCGACTTAAATGGCAGTGTGGGGAGCTGAAAGCCATCTCTCAGCTCCCTCCTGTGAGCCCACAGGCTCCAGCACTCCCTGTGGGTCCCCTCCCGCACTCACTTGCTGGTCCCAGTTGGGAGGCAGGGGCAGCAGCTCCTGTCCTGGTTCTCAGCTGGGAGCCAGATGGCAGTCACCCACATCCCACCCGCATCCTGCCCCATAACTGGGAGCCAGGCGGCAGCCCCCCGCATCCTGAGGAGCTGGGCAGCAGCCACCCTGGTCCTGGTGTACAGCTGGGAGACAGGCGGCAGCCACCCATATCAGTAGGCAGCAGCCACCCACCATTGCATCCCGTACAGTCCTGGCTAGCGCTGGGATGCAGCTGCCCGCAGCTTGCCTGGTTCCAACTTGCAGCTCCAGTGGAACATTGAAATTGACAAGAATGACAGCCCCTCCATCACTGCAAGGGGTTGCAGTATCTACACGGATGCTGTGTTGCCCTAACTCTTCCAAAAAAAGCTCTACATCTTTCATCAAGGTGGTTTTATTTTATCGAATAAATGGGGCAGTTTTGTCGGGGGGGAAGGGAGAGGGGAATTGCCATGTGTTCACCAGCAGTGTTTCGTTGACAAAAGCTGACATTTGTCAACAAAACTCCTCTAGTGTGGACCAGGCCTAAGGCACTCACCTGGGAGGGGAGACACCCAAGTTTAAATCCCTTCTCTACATCACGAAGAGGGGGAAATTGAACTTGTCTCCCACATCTCAGGTGAATGATCTAACCACTGAGCTAAAAGTTGTAAGAGGGTTATAACTCCTCTGTCAGCCACTTTTTGTGAGGTTAGGTATACTCTGAGCAGGCAGGGGAACATCTATTTTGGGGGGATCCTGCTGGGCCTTAGATGTGAAGATAGGCATCAAGGTACCTAGACTGAGAAAGCTGTGGACATGCTCCCTGACAGAAACCTAGGTGCCTAAGGGGACTTTAAACATGACATTTAGGCATTAGCTGAGATGTGGTTTTGGGGATCTTAGTGGCACCTAAATATTGGACTCAGGCATCCAAGTCCTTTTGTGGATCTAGCTCAGTGTGCTTAAACACGACTATTGTTAGCTCAATTCAATCATAATGTCATAATGACCAAAATATTTGTCTAGGCAGATGCAAAAATGAGTAAATATAATTTTTGCAAGGAATGTAAGTGCATGCGAGAAAGGGAAAAGAATTGTTAAAGATAGTGAGAGAGATTGGATATGGCCTGGGCTAGATGTAGATTTATTTTTCTATTAGCCAATGAAGCTTTTCCAACATTGCACATTCACTAGAACCCTGACTACAGCAGTAGCGGATATTGCTGTAATAGCTGGTGCAGCTCAGTGCAGCATCTGATAAATACAGTGGCTTGCTAATCAGTCTCACATTGATTCACATAATTTCTTTCCTCTATTTCTCAGCCACCTTTTCTTTACAAATAAGATAGATGCAAGCATATAACTAAAGCAATTACACAGCTGTTGCAAGAAGCATACAAGTAGTGGTAGAAGAGGTGTATATTTTACATCTAATTAATTCATATTGAAAGGTGGAATAACCTTGCAGAAATATTGATTGGATAAGAGGCAATTTCAAGGAAGCCAAGGATTGAATTAGCATTTGGAGGTTAGCTTAAAATAGCTCATTGGCACACATTGCAGACTAAAACGATTTAGTAGCTGCCAAGGCATTTACAAGAGCATTACATTCTACTTATCCACTGTCCTCTATCCTTCCACATCCCTCAGCTTCAATCCCACAGCTCATTGAAATGGTAAGCATTGTCATAGACCAAGATAAATACTATCTGTTTGGGATATCAGCATCTTTTCATATATAAAGATTTCTTTAAATAATCTCTTTCATGTGCTAAGGGCATTGGAAAACATGAAGAATGTTACTTTTAATAGAACTACTCTCATTTTAATGTGTGCCGTGTTAATTTCCAAGTGAGCTGTTTTATAGACATCTGAATGCCTAAAAAACTCCCATTGATTTCAATGCTTAAATACTTTTCAGGATCTGGTCCTGGGTCTACTGATCAGCAGCCCAAAACCCCCAGCTGAGATAAGTGACTATATGGTCACTGCCATTTCTCCCAGATGAGAAAACCAGAGTTGGAAGGGGTAGTAGACTGCACTCTCCACTGTCTCCTCAATCTATCATCAGGTAGGTAAGAACTGAAGCGTATATTGAGAAAGGGATGTTGTGCAGGGATTGGTGAGGGAGTTATCAAACAAAGGGCTATATTCACAAAGAAATTTAGGCATAGTAATGTTGAGCATTGCCACACCTAACCTTTAGGTGCTTAGAAAATCATTGGGTTCACAAAGCCTGAGTTCAGGATATAGGCTCCCTATACAATGAATGGGGAGAGATAAAGCCCACCCCTCTCTGAGTTCAATGCCTAAGTTGGGATTTGCAGGGAGACACCTTTTTCTGCTTAGGATTCTCAGCTTTTGTTACTGAGTTGAGATATTCCAAGGACTTCAATCAAAGACACACTGGCTTAGGTAAAATTATAAAACAAATTTATTAAGTACAGAAAAATAGATTGAAGTGATTATAAGTAGCAAGACTAAAGAGAAGAAGGTAGTTACCAAAGAAACAAAAATGACCTTGCAGTCTAAATTCTATAATACTGAGCGGGATTTGAATTAACGATGTCTCACTCTTGTTAGCTGGTACAAGCACTTCCTTAAACACAGGCTGGGACTGCTTTCTCTGCCTGGAGCAAAAGTCTTTTTGTCTTCCAGACATTCCTTCAGGTGCTGAGTTGTGGGGGAGTGAAGCCAAGTGATTATGTCACTTTCCCTTTTTTATAGCTTCTTCCAGCTCACTGGAACAATTGATGCTTGTGACCTGGGGGTCGCTGTCATGGTCAAGTAGGATTCTTTGCCTATGTACTTCCTCAGTGAAGCCTGATAGTGGATTCTTTCCTTGAATGGGTGAGGGAGAGCCATTAATGCTGTCTGGCCACTCCATTGTATCTGAAAAGCTGATCTGTGGGTGTTTCCCACCTCACATGTTCTAGTAACACATACAGCAATATTTCATAACTTCACAAACCATGATAGCACATGCAATTCACCAGTATGGTAATATTTAGCAGATCAAAACTTTTAGAATGATCCCTCACAAGGCATATTATGTACAGAACATACCATAATTATATGACAGTGGTGAATATGGGGCTTCTGGGGTGTTGCTTTCAGACAGAGTGTTACAAAGACAATTTAGGTTGGCATAAGTACATTGCTCAGAGGGGTGGATTTCTCATAGTGACATAGCTGGGTCAATCTAATTTTCTACTGTAGACCAGCCCTGAGCAAACCCCATATGGGAATATCCCATAGCTCAATGATTAGAAGGGACTCCCTCGCGATGTGAAGTTGCAGTGGAGGAGGTCTAGGTTGGATTAGGAAAAAGGTTTTCACTAGGAGGGTGGTGAAGCACTGGAATGGGTTACCTAAGGAGGTGGTGGAATCTCCATCTTTAAAGGTTTTTAAACTGCGGCTTGACAACGCCCTGGCTGGGATGATTTAGCTGTGGTTAATCCTGCTTTGAGCAGGGGGTTGAACTAGATGACCTCCTGAGGTCCCTTCCAACTCTAATATTCTATGATATGTGTAGATCCCTCAGCAAATCCCTTCTCCCTATCAGATGGAAGAGGCACTTGAACTGGGGGCATCCCACATTCCAGCGGAACACCCTAACCACTGGGCTAAAAGTTATGTCCTTCTCCCTCCCTCGGCTATTTTATGAAAACTCACCTATACGGGACTGCCCCAATAGACAAAGTAGAAGCATGCCCACTGGAATGGGTGCTGCAGGGAAATTAGAATGTTTATCTTCCTCTGGATTGTGAATAGCACTGGGGCTTAGTTATCCGGACTCCTGGTGGGGGGCTGCAGTGTGTGTGCTGAAAAGCAGAAACATAGGCACGTAGAGAACTTGTATTGCAAAAATTTAGGCACTGAACAAATGTAGGCATCTGCAAGGTTTGAAGGTAGTGGAGTAGGGCTTTTGTGAATCCCAGCAGACCAGATTCTGGGATTTAGGTGTTTTAAGTAGCAGTTAGGCACCTAGGTCCTTTTTGTGAATCTAGCCCAGTATATATAATTCAAATAAGCATCTAACCTTTTAGATAGTTATCCATACTTGAATTCCCCACTGCCCCACCAACACTAATAATAATGTGAACAAACAAATAGCTTCATTACCTCTAATTTAAGGTTATAAATAAAATTAAAGGTGAAACTTATTTATGCAATGGAATATTATTATTAAAAAGAACACCTTGGTATTTGTGAACTATGTAAATTAACAGTTTTGAGGTAGATTTAATATTCAGATATCTCCATAGTTTATACAGTGTCACACTTACACTTGTAAACTGTCACACTGAATATCCAAGAGATACCAGGCTGCAACTTTAGTTCTGGAATCCTAACCATGACTGCAATATTTACAGAATCGGTGCTTGCTGTTTCCTTAAAAAATTGTCATTTAAAAAAAAAAGTCATTAAAACTTAAAACAAGACTTATGCCATTAGCTAATTCTTGTTCTCACACAGCTTTCTTTTTCACACTGAGATTGGTACTGTATAAAGTATGGGCATGCATATCCATCTGCACTATGGACAAATACACTGGCACAATTAAGAAATGATTTGGAAAGGCACTTCGAGCCTAGTCAGGGTCACAACTGAAGTAAAAGAAAATGCAGAGTTCCAGAATCTGATCAACAGTAGAATCAATCAGTCCTTTGCACTAGAGACTTGCATTCCATTCCTATGGTTTGATTGACCTCTGGTGAAGTCAGCAATGAATTGCATTAACTAGAGAGACTTTACTTTCACCTGTTATGTTATATAACAGAATTAGCACCCTGCTTTCCAGTGACCACATAAGGTCTTGACACCCAATCACAGCCAGAAATCCGACTCCTTCAGGATTTCTTATAGAAGTACCCTCAGGCTTATGAATATTTTCCCATTCTCACTGAATGAAATTTGCTAAAAGGGATGAACAAAAATACTCCACAGAAATCTCATTTACTCCAACAGGTCTATGCATTTTTTTATTTGCCACAGCTGGTATCTTTGTGGCTACGATAAAAAGTTTTGAATGTAGCTGATAGTTACAGTTTTGAACGCTGTCTTGATTTCATTTCCAGAAGTAAAACATCCATCATACAGACCAATGTTGTCTCATTTGTGTCAGTGCCTAGCTGAAACCTGAAACTCGATTGGATAATGTCAGAAAATTCCATTCAGTCCAGGCGTTCTGCAGGGTCTTGAGTAGTAGAGTTTCATGCACAGAGGTTCTGGAAAAGCTAGAGAAGCTGCACAGTCTAATTTGCAGGATGGACCCCTCAGGGCTGGGATTGTTAATTCCTGGGAATGAACCTTCTTGGTTTCCTCCCCAGTTCCGCCCCTCACATTGTATCATAGTCAGGTAGTGACCTGATCTTTTTCCATACCTACTTCTATCATGCCCCTAATCTCTATGCTACCTCCAAACTCCCTCAAACAAGATCATCTTTAGCAGCAGACCAGGGCTGCTCTCTGGCAAACTATTTGGAGGCACAGCTGATGGAAAATCTGCTTCCTTAGTGGCGCCATTAGGTCTGTTTCTTAGTTGACTTTCTTTGAAGCCTCCTATTGTTGTAGGCCCTTTACCTCATGAACAAATTATTTAACAGAACCAGAGGAATGCAATGGACACAGACAGAGGGAGACTTGAAGGCAAAGTTGCCTGAGAAGCAGCATTTGTAGCTCTCTTACATGGGTTTCTTATCAGACTGGCAGACCTTCTACGGTTTGTCAGAGAAGAGCCTCTGTCTGACATACCTGATTCCTACAGCTGACCGTGACAGAAACACAGGAGGAGGCTGGGGTGGAGAGAATGGAGTAGGGCACGTGTATGCAAAGAAGTGGCATGTTGGAGACAGAGCTTGGTCAGATGCAGCCCAAGACTGTGGAATTAACTGCCCCAGGAGCTAAGGGCCATCACAAACTGCACCATCTTCCACTGCAAGTGCACGACAAACGTCAACCTTACCTTCTCCAACAAACATTTAGCATTTAGTTTATATACATCTCTATGTATTTAAATCCAAAAGAAAACATACCACTGCCCACACTGCTCCCTCTGGGGAGAGGACAAGAGAACAAATACATGACAGATGTTAGTCACATTAACACACTGCTGGAAGCTGCTCAAATACCACAGTGATGAGCACAGTATAGGAATCTATATAGAATAGAACAGAAGTGGTGCTGAAGGGCTGGCTGAGGGCTGTAGCCAGGGAGGCAGGTTGGGAAATGGGACTGGAGATCTGAATTATGCAACAGGGTGGTCTGGGGAAGGGAGCTGGGAAGCTTTTCCATGAGGGGGTGGTATTATCAAATGGAAGTGGCAAACACACACTCGGGATTTCATCAGCTTCTATTACGGAGAAAAAAATAGAGTGATGTCCTGAAGCAGCTTTGTGATATTTTAAAGTTTAGCCTATGTCAATGTCCTAGGTAGGACTAAATTATGTGCAAATTTTCAAGTGTGTGCATATACGTGCCTAAACGACAAGACCCTCAATTAAAAATTGGACCGACAGCAGAAATTTCAAAATAATGTGATTTTAATCTGTTTAGCAATCAAAGTGACATTTTCCTGAAAACTATGTTGAAAATTAATATTTCTACTGCTGATTTAAATTTAAAAGTTTGATACGCAGAATGTGCTAAATTCGATAGTGATTTCAGGGATTTATTCTCTGCTTTAAGGGAAAAGTCATTCCAATCTTAATTGTAGATCACCTTCTTAGTATTGTGCAGGAACATGTATGCACCTTTAGAAGTACATTCTTAGTAGGGCTGTCCAGAATATTTCAGTGAAAAACAGAAACAACATTTTGGAACATGTCTGTCATTTTTCTGACTAGCTTTAGTGCTTAATTATTTAGCTAAAGAAATCTGAAATCCTGCAGCATTGCAGGGACACGAGGGGTCCTTGCTGTGTTCTCACACAACAAAAGCTCAGTCATGCTGTTAGCATGAAATGTTCTTGACACATACGTTTATTTAAAAGAATTAGGGTATGACTGTGCCAGACCTTGCATGTAGCTATATAGTGAGAGATGAGGGAGTAAAGAGCCTCACCCCAACTTGCACAGCCCAACTAAGGCAGAATTGCAGCCCCTCTGCACAGAGAAGTGCAGGGTCACTACTGAGGATGCACAGGGCCTCAAAAGGGGGTAGAAAGTGTTGGAGGCATAGCTTGACCTGAGTTGCTTGACCAAGTTGCCTGACCACTGGTGAGATTGCTTGACCACTGTTTGAGGCCTAAAGTCACAGCAGCCTGACTGCTTTTTATATTTGACAGAGACCAATTGCAGAGTAACCTTGTGGTACCTCAGTTTCTGCACACCATGGCAAATAATAACTAATGTGGGTTTGGCACAACACAGCATATAGCTTCTTAGTTTGCAGCTGCATATAGATAAAAATGAACAAGGACATGAGTTTATACATTTTATGTTAAGAGTTGCTCTTTCCCGCCATTTGAGGCATTTTTTCCTATCACCCCTCCCCCTGCCAGATGTTGTTTTATTACAATTTATCATGGTGAGAACATGAATATTAGTTATTACTAACAGTGAAGGATAGAGAAAGCGAAGGACATGACAACGTCACCTAACGTAAGTGAATGAATGGACATTGTGTAAAAAAGGATATGAAAAGCCACCACCCAGACAAAGGAGCATGCGTCATCGCCACCTGATTCCACAGGCGATGCAGCTGGCCTGCTCACCTAGCAGGGCTCCTAAAGACAGCCGTTCAGCCTCTGGAGTGAACACATAACTCGTTGGATCTGGTGAGTATGGCTTTATTATAGTTAATATTTGCTTTGTATTGAACTAACTATCTAAGAAATCCTTACGCATTAAACCTTATTGATCTGCAAATCGGGCGTACCGTGTCTCACTGGTAACTTAAGCTGCTCATAGTGAACGCCATGTAACAGAGAGGGGTGTGAGACTCCCTAGCGGCCAGCGGAGTATGTTGCACCCCTTAAAGAGTGTGGTATGAATCAACTCTTCCCATCACGCTAGAGAGTTTCAGGAAGCATTCAGCCTTTCTGTGGCAGAATGTCTCTGGTGCTCCCCCCTCCAGGTAAGCAAGGCAGTCACCTTGAGAGAGTCACTGAGGGGAGACACCACACTGCCAGGCTGCTTAGGCTTTGTTTATTTTGTGTTTTTGCTTGGTTGCTCAGAGGAGGAGGGGGGGCGATTCTGAAAATGTTTTCCACACTAATGGGCAAAACAGCTTGGGCTGGCCTGTCACTCTCTGACATGCAGCTTCGCACCACCCCAAAGCAGGGCTGTGTAGAATAGATACAACCCACACCTTATCGAATTTAACAAGAATAATTACTTTGAATTTCCATGTCAGGAGTCCTCCTCCAACAGATGAAGCTCTCTCACAGAATCCTGGTGTTGTGACAACAAAAGAGGAACTCATGCTGCTCACAGTTTCTTAACCAGTTCAGTAACTGATTAATGAATGTCTTTTTAAAAAGCAATACCTAGAGTTCATTTTTTTTATCCACCATGGGGTTTATTCTTTAAATGATTACATGCCAGTAATGTAATTGTTTCCCCTCCACCTCCAGTTTTCATTTCCTCACCTGTCTACTGGCAGCAATACAAGAGATCTTTCAAGACAATTTAGTCATATACATGGAAATTAATCAAATCTTTTACATTATAGTTTGTTTATGCCATACTACCCTAGTCTTCAGATGGAGTATTTAAATTAAATAGTTTGGGCCCAGTTTATTCCCAGTGTAGCTGTGGCAGCCAAGAGAGATAAATCAGGAATTGTAAGATCCAGATTTTCACTCCGCTGCAGTATTTCCGCCATGGCTCAGTGTTTCATTGCAGTTCACTCTTGTGCTGGATGCACTGACTTGCAATGAGATTCCCCAGCTGCTGCTCACTTCCTCTGTGCAACTTGTTAGCATACTAATGATATGCTGATGTCAAAACCCAGACAGCAGCACCACTCTGATCATGAGATGTATCACTCTATTTTTTTTTACCCTAAGATTTAAAAGACGATCCTTTAATACATATTTTATTTCAAGAGTCATTTTGTCTCATTTCCCATCAACATAGCATTTGGTCCTAATTTTTGAGGTAGGGAGAGACAAAAGGAAGAGATAGGGGCGCTCGGAGGCAACATGATTAGATGCACCAGGACATTTTATTGCACTAAGATAGAAGGGGGGCTCACAAAAGTCATTAATCCTTTTTGTGTCTCCAAATTTCAACCACTGGGGCTGCATAATCTATGGCCTTATGTTTGTATCCCCAATATGTTTTCATTAACAGTGAAGTTTTCTGCAGTTCATTAAGTAGTTTGTGATAATCCTGTTGTGAAATTACAGAAACAGACCCTGTATCAAGCTGTATTTAAAGTCTTACTCCTTCCACTTGTAAAGAAATTCACTTGATTTGTCTTCTGAATTAAAGAGATATTATAAAATACCTAGTGGGCTCCATGTTGTCAAACTGTTGACATTGCCTCTGTCATTGCCCTCTCAAGATGGCTGTTACGCATTTTGACCTGTACATTTTCTAGGTGAGCCCCAATTTCTTACAATTTCTACAAGATTTGTGCTTGAAACAACAATCATTTTCACTGTGAGATGGTTTCCCGCAATGAAAGCACAGAGTTTTTGAGTGTTTTTTCTTTGCTTCCAGCTTAAGCCTCACTTTATTTGTTTCACAGAGTACATGAAACTGTTGCATTTCCTTGTTAGTTGTCTCTATTGATATAGCAACTTATACCCCCTGGTTTAGAGTCAAATCAGCCTCAGTCAATAGCTGTTTCTGGATTTCTTCACTTTGCATACTACCTACCAAATGGCCCCTCAACACATCATTTAAATTCTTTCCAAACTGATAGTGTTCTGTTAATTTATTTAATCCAGCCATACATTCAGGAACTGGTTAATTTTCATTTTATTTATAAAAGCAATAATGCTCTGCAATGACCAGTGGCTTCAGGGGTAGGTGATTTTACAAAATGTCCATCATGTCACCAAATGTTTTGGGGGTTAATAGCAGCTGTTAGCTAAGAGGCAGGATATAAATTTTAGCCCCCATTTCAATCAGTAAAATCACCACCTTTTTAAAAATCAATTATTATGATTATATACTGTTCCAGTCTCTTGATACACTTCAGCCAGTTCTCTGAGCTGTAAATCTAAACCAGCCATTTTTTAACCTTTAAAATTTATTTTTCTCTAAATGAGCAGTTCATTCCCAGTGGCTGCAGTTTCCTTTTCACTTTCAGTAGGCCTATGCAGTCACTCTCTATTTCACGGTATTCTTGGATCAGCATCCCATCTCCGTTGCCAAGTACTGTATCTTTTACGCTTTATATAACATATATACTATGAAGAAGCCACATGGGTACAGTGGGATCTAAATAATCATATATACTAACTATATACAATATGCAAGTCTAGCCACATACGTGCACTCTGGCTCTGATGGCTTCTCAAAACATAGAAGACAATGGGTATGTCTACACTGTAATGTAAACCTTGTCTCAGATTCAGGCTTAAGCCTAACACGCCTTCCATCCTTACACAAATGGCATTAACCCAGGGCTTGAAGCCTGTGGGGCTGCAGGGTCAGAGCCACGTCAAGCCCTAACTCAGGATTTGAATCCTATTGCTTTGCGGTGTAGACACAGCCCCACTTGACTCAGGTCCTGGGAAAGCGCCAAGGAATAGCCTTCTCTATCCCAGAATCTTGAGTCCTCTCTATTGAAAACAGAAGCAACCAGCCTTGGTGTAGTGCAATAGTCAGTGTGTTAACCCTTCCATTGTCTTCTGATCCTTGAGCTGCAAAGACACCATCAAAGAACCTTCTGTGTTTGCAATGGAGACCAAACAGAACAAGCCTTTTGCAAAGCATGCTCCTTCATGGTCACAGGAGCACAGTCTGCTTTTGGTAAATCTCGGGCAAGACAAGCAAAACCTTGGACTTTAGAGGAGAGGCCCAACAAGCAGGTCCAGTGCGAAGCACAGAGGGACTTGCAGCCAGAGGAAAGGCATGCAGCAAGGCAAGAAGAAAGGACAAGGCTGTCTCACAGGAGCAGGCACTTCCTTCGCAGTTTCTGGAACAGAACGGTGGCTAAGGGAGGAGGACAGAGCTCAGCAGAAAGTGCTGTTAGAGTGGCTCATATCACTAGTGAGTGCAAGAGTAGCAGCTCCTACTGCGTCATCCACACCATGACCCGAGTCCCTTGCGTGCTGCCCTGTGCAGCAGTCAAGAAGCAGCTTGGAAGACTCCTTGCATGGGTGGCTAGGAAGGACACCCTTGCCCCATGCAGCCCTCCATATTGATAAGGTTTCACTGTGTGCACTGCTGTTTGTTTTTGTTTTCCTGTAAGGGTCTGTTGTTACTGGGTGTTTTGGGATGGTAATGGTAGCCAGCCTGCCTGGGCGTGAGTGAATGGTGTACTTTTCTAACATATGTTTATAAATAAAAAATTTATTTCATCAAGAAAGTTTATTTCTATCACTGCTTCACATCATATGAAGTGTATTCAAAATAATAAAGGTAAACATGGTCAAGGACAGTTAGTCACTGGTATGCAATACAGTTATCTATAGCAATTCGTACTTCATTCACTTCCTTACATCAATCCATACTGTGGATAAGCCCTCTATTCCCCATTTCATAAATGGTCATGTCATTCCTAAGCACATTGCATGGCACTAAAATTCCACACGCCTCCTCATAATCGTTTAGCTCTATTTCCCTTCCTTCCCCCCCACACAAGCTCATTCATAAAGGTATTATGCCCTTTCTTCCATTGGGCCACCCAAGTCCATAATGTGGGAAGATTAAAGCATCCCTGACTTCTTTTGCCCAGGTGCATCCAGTTCCAACTGTGGTATGTGTATTTTCTGGTGAGTCTATTGATTCAGCAGCCCTTTGCGGTCATAGATCCATTTAGGGGGGAGTGGCTCACCTCTGGTTCACAAAGGTTGTGAAGAGCACTGTAAGCTACAGTAATGCAGACTGCATTGATGACACTGGTATCCAAATGGTATCCAAACATCCTGAATGGGATTTCAAGCTGCCAAAAGCACATTTAACCACCATTCTGCATCAACTGTGAGCATAATTAAACTGTCTTTTGCCAGGGCCTCTGAAATCAGCCAAAGCATAAGCCAAAGCAAAAGGAGGTATGCAAGGTTGCGCAGAGTAACTGTGGGGACAATAACTCCATTTATGACAATATCATTTGATGGGAATAGTGTCCCAGCCTGTCCATGAATGTAGACTCTTGATGGGTTGAAAACTCTGGCCTCATGAACTTTCCGAGTGCAACCCACACTGACATTCATAAATCACACTCTGTGGTCCATGAAGACATGTGTAAAAATGGAGTAGTATCCTTTGTGGTTTATGTGCTCCTTTAGGAGCAAACTATGGGCACATGACTCCTATCAACATCCCCTGCCACTTTGGGGTAAATCACATACCTGATTGCCTCAGAAACCTCTGCAACCACTTGATCCACGGTTGACTTTCCAACGCCCAACTGGTTTGCAAAGGATCTGTAGCAGTCTGGGGCAGTCAGCTTCCAGATAGCTATAGCAACCCACTTCTGGACTGGCCTCATTATGTGTGTTTTCCCAGAGTGCACCACAGTCAAAGGGCTAGAGCGGCCATATTTTGGGTGGGCACTAGGGAGTCCTTCAGTCTTCATGCTGCAGTGTGGCTGCCAGACCTCCAGGTTCAAGCCTGGATTAGAAAATTCTTAACCAAGGTATAGATGCTCAAGCCCTGGATTCTATTACCCAGGGTCACCTGATTTGAGTCCCGCTAACGCTGGTCTTACATTGAAGAGTAGACATACCCAATATGGTTCACAAACTATTGAAAGGGATACTACCAAATTTCTTATATATTACACCCTGCAATCCAGTTTTCACCTATTCACACAATTACAGTTAAATTGTTAAGAGGAGAACAAGATATATCACGAAACATTTTACAGCTTTGCAACACACTTTTTACACATAGGTGTTACTTTTGGGGGGATTGAGGAGTACATGTCCTTCCCCCCTCCACTTTACAAATCTGCTTATGTTTCTCTCTGCATGTCTGTAAAACTAATGGAATCTCACTTCTGGCCTTTCCCCTACAAGTTTTGTGAAGGTGCTTGCATCAATGCCTGCACAATTTATAACCCATTTTATATAAAAAAATTTTACTCTTCACAATTTTGTTTTTTAGACATTAAGACATAAAAATTATTAGGGAAAAAAATCTGATTTTGAACTGAAGCTTTATTTGAAACCTCTTATATTGATTGGACAGGATTGATAGTCTTCAAGATACTAAAGAAAAGCCATTTCCAAGAAATAATTAATTTTCTGGCACTGACTTTTATACTCAGGAGTTCCGAAGAATGTAAATATGAAAATGCAATTATTATTGTTAACATGTAGCCACAAAGGAGGGGCTAATTGGTGCAAGGGTCTGCTAGTGAGTTCTGAAAACCTTTAGTTCAATGTTTACAATTCCAATCTCGGTGAGTAGTAACTGGAAGTTATCATCTGAAGAGTGTTTGGTGTCCTATTTGAAATGAGTTGGTGGTTTCAGTCTAATTCCTAGTATGTCCACATTAGACAGAAATGAAATGTTCACACACAGAACACTCTGCACAGAAATTGTGCTGTAGTGGAACAGCTGGTCTTTATTATCTTCTGTTGTTTACTCTCTTTGTTGCAGCAGCCTGGCATCATTGCCACCCATTTTTGCTGGAGTTAAAACAGTTCTGAAATATCTTTGGGACTCATGCGACATCACCATGTCCAGGCACAATTACTACGTCTTACAGGACTATGTCTCAAATGCGGTATACCCAAGCTGCCATTTTTGCCCAAAACAGAAATAATAAAGTGTCCTGCACCTGGAGGCACTGGGGGCAAGAAAAGAGTCAGTGGCCCTAAGAATTGCAATATGCTGACCAGGAGACAGTAGTTGTGGCCCAAAGCCTAAGTATCTAAAGACTGTTTGACCCACAATTTATATTGTTATATAAAACAAATGTATATTGTAAAACAATTTATATTGTTATGTAAAACAAACCCAGAGAGGTGCCATATAAACCTCTCTGCAAACTTTCTGATGCTCTTCACTTTTTGGTTTACATTTAAATCATTTAAGAATGTTGGGGAAAATGTAGCTGTTCAGAAGATTCTCAATGAGATATATTACACTCCTTTTAATTAAGAGCAATTTCAAGTTAATTTACATTTGTTAAATTTTGCAGCCAATAGTAACAATACTCCATAGGGCACCAGGAGCTCCTCACAGCTGGCAGCTCACAGTTTCATTGTACTCATTCAGTCAAAAATAAGACAGTCCTTCTGAACACCTTTCCTTTCAATCTTGAAATTTAGCAAATTATTCAAAATTCTAAATAAAAGGAACAAGGATCAAGATAACATTTCAATAAAGAAATGCTTTTGTGGAGCCCAAACTGAATTACTTGACAGCACATCAAAGGCAAACTATTTAAACCAACAGCACTGCCCTGAATTACAGTCACTCATTGTTATGATGATGATGAAATTCTGCAAAACATTAGCACGTTTTATACAACAAAATGTAGGAACAAGTTTATTATCCATTTGTTTCTTTTAGCAAATGAAAGATACCAAAGATAGCCTTTGACAGTGCTTACAAGGACTGGGAAGAACTGACATAATATAGGGTAATTATCTAGGATTAAACATTTCAGGGAATGAAATAATTTCTACAGCACTACTTTTAAATTATGAAGTGATACTAAGCTTTATGGCAAATATTGAATGTAGCTATCTTTTATGACTGATATTGACCATCTCCTAAATTTAATCAGACCCACTTGAATTTTCACATAAATATTCTTATGGGAGGATAGAATTTTTGTGAAAAGTATGAGGCAAATCAGACAAGGTCATAAAAATGTAAGTATTCCATATTTTTTGGGGGAAAAAATAGCTTTCCAACCTCTCCTGACTTGTACTATCTCAAAATATGACTCCCAAAGTGTCTTGTTGTTTATTCCACTGTTGCATCTAGAGGCCCCAGTCACAGACCAGGGCTCTGTTGTGTTATATGCTCTAGAAACTCATAGCAAAATGACAACTTCAGTCCACTAATCTGTTGATTTTTGCAAGAAATAGTTCCTTTGATTATTTTCAGAAAGTTTGGAGATTTACCCCAATGGATACAATTAAATTGAAGGAGATGGTGAAGGGGAGAGCAGGACAAGGCTTATAACAAACTGTGTGGTTCCGTAGAGAAATGTATGTATCTCAATAGGTTTATTGTGATTTTTGTTTATTCTACCCACAAACACATCATTTCAGTTTTTCACCTCTGTAGATCAAACACCCTTCAGAATGTAGCTGCATTCTCTAAACCCCCTTCCTGTGGAGTGCTGGGCACTCTCAACTCCCATGACATTTTATGAAATTTAAAGGTGATCACTAGTACCTCACAGGAGGTGCACAACCAGCACTGCATAGGATAGCATCTCTTGTCTACTATGATACTAGGAAATCCCATCATCCTGACAGATTTTACTTCCTATCTTTCTATCCTATTTGCAGAACAGGAAAATAGAGAAGTTTCACGCATATTTAGAAACTGCATCCATAAAGATAACAGAGACCCTGAATCTGATATCACATTGCTTAGACACCACTATAACTCCATTGACTTCAACAAAATTACTTATGATTTACCCCAGTGTAAACAAGATCAGAATCAGGGCCAGAAACTGTTCTCCTTTTCATTTTGCTGAAATTTTCCACTATCAAACAAAGATTCCTCAGCTGATAGGATCTTTTTGAAGCTCAGGCGAAATAAAATTGAATCAAATTCCTAGCAAATTGTACACATATATCCAAGAGGCTCTTCTGCCTAAAGGGTATTGATTGATGCACTGCTGATTCTTTATGTTTAAAGTAGGCCCTTGATCACTCTTCTCTTCACAAAACTAAGGGGCATAGTGCCATGTTATGCTAACAATAACTCTTTTCTCTCAGCCAGACTTCCCCTTGTGTTTTTTTATGATTATGTGCTTTCTATCAGCAATGGCACCTCTCTCCAGAAGAAATGATATGCTCATAATGATGTCGTGAGAGGAGAAAGAGTGGAATTGTCAGGTTGTGCGAAGGTTTCTATTTAAATATAAGCTGCTGGCCTGTCATCTCAGCCCAGCTAGCAGCTGGTTCAGGCCCTTTTTCTTAGGCGTTCAGTTTTATTTCTCCCATCTAGTACAAATTCAGCATATTAGTTATCCATCCCACAACCCAGGGTCTTCTGCGGGGCCTTATCTATTCCTCTACCAAGCGCTTTCCTGAGATGGCCTGCTACACGACCTGCCACCAGCATACTTCCTATAGCTTTCTCAGCAAAATGAGCCATTTGCTGGCTTCTATAATCACCTGATCCCTAGCTGATCAGTCTCTGCTGGGAGATAGTGGATCCATCAGACATGAGGCTGGGCCCAACTCCTCTTAAAGGGCCAGCCACCTGTGACCTTTTGCTTTCTTTTATTTTTTTAACTAGATTTTTGTTAACATTCTATCTATTTAAGCAAATTTCTGAGTACTTACTATCCGATATATCAGTATGTGTTTATCATTCTTTTTCTCCTGTTCTTTCCTACAAATTCTTTATGGCAGGTAATTTGGCCCACAGCCTCAAAGATATTTAGGCACCCATCTCCCACCCCATTATTTCAATGGGAGTCAGGCACCTAAATATCTTTGGGGGTCTGGGCCCAGGAGTTTATTTTTCTACTCCTTTCTGTTGAGAGTTGTATTTGGAGTAAAAAGACAACAGTCTTTCTAAAATTAGTAAGACTTTGTGCCTAACCTTGTGTGGATACAGAAAAGGATAAGGACATTTATTACTAATTTGAATTACCATAGTGAACAAGGACCCCAGTGTGCTAGGTGCTGTACAAACACAGAACAAAGAGACATTCCCTGCCCCAAGGAACTTACAATCTAACTTGTCCTTGCCACAGATGGACAAGAGAGAACACAAGGAAACAAGGGACAATATTAGCCTGATGGCTAGTACTCTCAGCATGCTAGCAACCTAATCTCAGACCAGGAGCCTTCCCCTTTCTAGACCCCATTCCATTGAAGCAGATGCTTAAGTCCCATCCCTGATTACATGCGTGCTGAACTGGGGCCTATGAATGAAATCCTGACTCGACTGGTGTCAATGGGAGTTTTTCCATTAGCTTCAATAGAGCCAGGATTTCACCTTTAGTCCCTGCACACGTTTGGCACAAATGTTGTTCTTGTGACTTAGTGTGCAAGGACTGCACAAAGTTATGTTGCCACCAGCAATGCTAAACTCTCCAAAGATGACAGGGTCAAGGTCTTGACACCTATACCAGTCAGCATATGGAGGGTAGATGCTGTACCCTGTCAAATATCACAGTAGCCTGCCTCCCACCATGCTCCATGAGGCATTTTTTACCATTAGGCTTGACAGAAAAATGTCTATTTTCTGGTTTTTGGCAGCAAATTGTTTTGGTTTTTTTTACAAAATGAAAATTTTCCACAGAAGTGTCTGGTTTCTGCAGAACATTTAGGTTTTATTTAAAAACAGAAAAGATTTTGGCTTTTGGAAAGTCTGACTGAATTTTTTAATTTGTTTTTTCAATTAAATGTCAAAATTTTCTACAGAAAAAAACATTTTATGATCAGCTCTATTTACAAGGCTCCACACAAGTTCCCATTGGGTGGTGTCCTTTCACACCACTCCCAACCATGGGCTAGGTGCTGGAACTAGGGGTGATATCACACCCCCTGGCTTGAGGTAGTTTCCATTACATATAGGGTTTGCATTTTGGTGCAATGACGCTCAGCATGCCCGCTATAAAAAATTGTTTCAGCGCCCCTGTATCATGGGCTACCCCTTGGAGGCACAATATAGCCTTTAAAATTGAATGGGAAAATGATCCAATCACAAACAGGAGTTTTGCTATTGACTTGAATGGAAACAGATTCAGGCCCTAGGTTTTTGTTAAAAGACCACTCTTCACAAATACTTCAATCTAATTTCAACATATAAGCAACAGACTCCTCAGGAATCTTGACCAACTCATCAGATAGGCATCATGGACTCATCAGAGCCAAAGGAGCAGCTCACAAAGCGAGCACATAGCCTTACAGCAGTCAAATTAATACTCAACCCAGGATGGCCCTGCTGGCCTTTACATTCCAGAAAGTAAACAAAATAGTCTTTTGTTGATTCAATCTAAAAGGTGCATTGCGAGCTAGGACTAGACTGGACCTGGCCAGACTTTGGGGATTAAGACAGTGGGAAAGATACAGTCATCCTGTCCCATCTTCACACAGAACTGGCCCCAGGAAGAAGCTACCAGTTCTTTTTATCTTGCCTGCTGGGCCCTAATTAGCTTCTGTAAGGTCCTAGCCCTTTTAGCTCCCGAGGACCATCTCTCAGTGGTACCACTCACAGCTGATCTTCAGTGAGCTTTCTAGGCAGTTCCAGGTGTCTGAGTTCTGTGCTCTTTTCTTCAGATGGGGTGCACAATGCAGAGGGGCCTCCAACGGGAGGAGGGGGGGGGAGGAAACACCTGATACACCCCATCATTGCATGCCCCAGAGCCCTGATGTGTACCTGATATAGGCAGGAAGCGTGATTTTGAGATATATCATCATACATCAACATACCCTTCGAATTCAGTTCAATAACTCAACTGGAAAGATTTAAGTTTTTTTCATGTGATAACTAATGGGTTTCTTCCATCTGTGAAGGAAGGATAAGCAATGACGAAAGGGTAAAGTAAAAGATGGTGTTGATGTTGCTTGGTACAGGCATAAGATGTTTGTTAGAGAAGATGATGAAAGGGATATTGATCACTGGTTGAAGAGAGAGGACTGGAGGGGCAGGGTACAAAAACGGAGACCCCATCAGCGGTATAGGCAAGGGCTTTGTGATGTAGGGCCTTGAAAGCAAGGACAAGTAGTTACAATAAATCTTCTATACAAATAGACTGATGATTGCCCTCCAAGAAAAATGGTTTGATTCTGGCATAGTTACTCAGGTACTGAAGTAAAATCCTCATCTTCTGTCACACAAGCCATAAAAGTTAATGCTAACTGAAGATACTAGGAAAAGTTTATCTCCACCAAAAGCAAGAGATACCATGAGGACATTGGACAAATTGCCTTCTGATAAAAATGGGAACTTCAAGCTTATCTGAATTTAGCTTTGGCCATCTAAGCCTGAATGTTCTTGAGACAATTTATCAAATACACTGATGTCAATGTTTGGATTCATAAGAAGAATTTTATCATTTTGCTAGTTTTCTATTGCTCTGCCATTTAAGATATGACCCTCCAGACAACTTCCACACATCAGTAAGTTGATTTACACCAGGAGTCCCTTCCAAATCAATCAGATTGCTTACACGAGTATAATTACTGGCATGTGTTTTTGCAGGAGCAAGCCCTTCATTTTTACAGGAAATGTACATAAAACTTAGCCAAAAGTGATTTTAGTTTTGTTTAATAAGCAAAAATAAAGGTCTTTGTGTGTGTTTGTTTGTTTTGTTTTTTTCCAGAGTCAGGTAACTGGAAGGATTCAATGCGAACAATTTTATCTCTTGACCTTATTAATCATGGTTTATAAGATATTTTCATGTTTATTTTTATGGTTTAATTGTGTTATGAGACCTCTCTAGGATTTTTTAACTTACTTTTTTGTATATATAGCCCTGTTGCTTAAATTATATTGTGAGAGGTTAGATGTATTTAGCACTACATACCTGTAAGTGGGATTGCTGTTTGTAATGTGCTGCATGAGTGTGCCATCTTGGTCAAATCTCTACTGTACGGCCTGGTGCAGCAAAGCATCCTTATTCACCAAAGCACTGAAGCATGTGCTTAGGACCCATTAACTTTCATGGGACTTAGAAAATTAAATCAAGCTTAACTACATTGCTCAGGGGTGTGAACCCGCCTCCCAGGCAGAGTAATTAAGCTGACCTAACCCCGCCGTGTAGACAGTGCTAGGTTGACAGAAGAATTCTTCCGTTAGACCTTGCTACTGCTTCTTGAGGAGGTGGGTTACCTATGATGCAGTGAATGAAGTGCAGCTGCACCGCTGTAGCATTTCAAGGGTAGACAAGCCCACAGATATATATGTAATATTAGAGATGCTTAAGTGCTCTGCTCAATAGTGGCAAACTGAAGTACGTGCTTAAGCATTTTACTGAATTGGGGTAAAAATGAATATTTGTTCTTGATGGAGTTAACCTTTTTAAATACAAGTGTAAAAATTCATACTAACCAGTTGTGATACATAGACCTAGTGAACACAGACAAGTATTTTTTTCAGAAACTGGCAAGGATACAGCAGATAGGTAGCTGGAAGACCACCTTCATCTGTGTTGGATACCATTCTAAAAAGCAACCAGGTGAGGCTTTACACTCCTGTTTTGTCCACTGGCTTTACAGTTTTAAAAAGCTGCTGGATTTGCAACACAAAGGTTAACCTGAAGATCATTTTAGTATGAAAGTATTTTAGAAAATGTTCAGTCTCGCACTGTAAGAATCATAGAAGATTTATTGGTTTTCAGATATAAGATATGATCCAAATACAAGAGAATTAACTAAATAAACTGTGAACACATGAAATTATTTCAGAAAAATAGCCTTCTTTTCCTGTGATTAATAATAGTACCAGTGACCTTTTTGTACCTGTTGATCCATTAGGAGACCTGAATCCCACTGTTTCCCACATGAGCCAGTACTGAGCAAACCTGTCAACAGCTGCAGTTAAACTAGAGGTCTTGGAGTAGTAGTTGAAGGAAAAAGAGGATTTTATTGTAGAATAAACTTTCTGCATTAATTACAACAGGAAGGTAATTAATATGTGAGTTCACACTGACAAGAAGGTGCTGGAGATTAACAATATTTTATTTATGAGGAAATTATTGTCTAACACATGTTTCTTAACTTGTTTGGGAGCAGAAAACATGAGCTCAACAGTTCCATTTCAAACCCACACTACTCAGTGAAATGTTCTGAACTGGTTGATCAATCTAAGTTCTGAAAAAGACCCACACCAGACTATTGAAGTACTTAATAAACTAAGAAATTAAATTGAAGATTTTTTTTAATTCTTGGGATTTTGAAAGGTTAATGAATCAACAGTTCAGTAACTGCATAAAAATAAAATTAAAAAAGGAGGGGATTTTACTGCATTGTATAAAGCAACATGTTGCACAGAAATTTCTAGTTATTTTGTTTTTTCAGATAACAAATGTTATGTTTTCATTAATATTATTCCCCAATTTAGTATATTTACCAAGTTTTAAAAGGCTTGAAACTCTAGGTGACATAAATTCAGATGGCTAGCATGATAAAGCTTGTCTCTGCCCTAAAAAACTATAGAAGTGACATCAGCAGTCACCAAGGTAACTCACCAGGATGCTTCCTTATATATTTGGAGTGAGTAAGTTCTAGAATGGTGAGGTAGGGTGGAGACAAATCTTAGAAGGCAGTTAGAGTTTGCCTACAGCCAAGGATGGCTGGGTTTTGTTTTTAGTTTGCCTGGGATTTTATCTTTGATACTAAGAATGAAGTCTAAATATATGAATTAGTGATCTTTATATCCTATGGCTGCTGAAGAGCCCCAAAGAGTAAAGCAACTTGAAGAAGGCTGTTTTAAAAGGCTCAGGGCTAAGTAATTGTTGGAAAGTCCAGTTTACCAGAGACATAAGCATGTAAGTTTTGGAGTATTCAGGACAAACTTTGTCTTTTCTATAATGACTAGTTAGAATTAAGGTAATTTTTTTCTTATCTGAGACTGTTTTCTGTGTTTCTTGCATATACATTTTTTCTGTGGTGTTTAAATATATTAGTGTAAATAAGTCTTTCCTGAGTTATGATACACAACGGTAGTGTTGCTTATAAAGAAAAGTTGTACAAAGGGCATAAATAGCCTACCTTCCACCATCCTGCAGGGATGCTACACTAGAAATAGAGATATTAAAAAAAAGCACATTAAAATACTTGTTTAAAGATATAAGCATTCTCAAAATCCATGTGCTAGGGACAGATTCTGCACTTCTCGGAGATATTATTGACAGCCTGTGGTACAGAAGCATGGCTCATTTCCTTGAAAATTACATACAGCATGTTGTGTTACATGGGGAAAGAGAATTCTGCATCCTATTAATGGTTCATCACTAGGAAAATAGTAAACAGTGACTAAATGTGGGTGGCAACATTAATTTTCATCAAAACAACCACAAAGTTGCATGACTCATTCCTTTTGTAAACCAGGAAGAGTTTTTGTATAGATCTCATGAGGGGATTTATGTAAACATTACTTACAAACCAATACACGTCTTAATTGAGACATCTCAGATGTGACCCCAAGTAAATGGTTTTTATTAAGGAAAAGTCAAATCATCATTCTTGGAAAATCCAGAGGCAACTGGTTGCTCTTATAGCTGGCTTGGGAATTTACTCAGAATTGTTTCTCTATTGGTCATCTGGGTCCTGTAACTCAGTGGTTCTCAAACTTTTTAAATGGAGACCCCCATGGATCTTTGTGTCACAATTGTGCCCTCCCCTCCTTTAAACACCCTCCACCCCTTTCATTCAAAACACTTTCATTCAAAAACAGAACCGGGGCGGCAGCAGCTGCAGCAGAAGCGTGGGGAGCAGGGGCAGCGCCGGGAGCAGAGATGGCAGCAACTGCAGCAGTGTGGGGAGCAGCGGAAGTGACTGCCAGGAGCAGCATGTCATGCGGGCCCATCCATTCAGATGGAGCAGGCTGCCCCTTCCCCACAGTAAAGAGTGGAACAGGCCCAGGTTGTCCTGCTCCCCAGCAGGAAGCAAAAGTGAGCACACCAGAAGGATGAGCAGGGATTTTGTGTGTGCAGCTTGTGCAAAAGCGCAAGAAGCTTGGTGTGCCCAGTAGTGTTGGGGGGCACCAGCATGGGGAGCATGCCCAGCAGTGGTGGAGGGCTGCAGCAGCTGTGCAAAGTGTTCCCCGCTCTGCCAGCAGCCTCCCTCCACCTCTGCTCCCCTCCAAAGGATCCTCCATCCACAACATCTACCTGGGGCTGCCTGTGTGAGGCGCCAGGGTTCCCACCGCCACTCAGCCCTGCTCTCAGCCCAGTGTCATCTCATGCCCCCCACTTTGAGAACTTTTGCTGTAACTAGCTGCATCAAACAGGTGTATAGGGAGAAGTTAGGGGACTTTTTACCACACAAAATTTGTGTGATTTTGTATTGTTATTTTGGGAAGGTGAGACATAATGGTGGAAGAGAACGGGAGGGTTATATTTTCTCTAGAAGAGGTTCAAGGAATACAAATGCCCCCACTGTGCACTTCCACTGTGTTTAAATTAGAGGGATCACTTTTAGTGATCAGAGGAGATTTCAGTCTTCATGGATCATTGGTTCTTGGTCTGTCTGCTGAGTCTGCCAAAAAAGGGGGGATTTAGTGCCCATGTGTTTTGTGATCTTGTCATGTGTCACCTAAGAAACACAAAGAGACGACCAACTCCTTTCACAAAGGTCAGTGAACAGCCATCGGATCCTACCAATTTTATTACTGTTATTAAATACTTACATTGCAGTAGCTCCCAGAGACTCCAACCAGCATTCGGGACCCATTGACTTGGTGTTGCACAAACACATGCGAAGACACAGTCCTTGTCCCTAAGAACTATGATCCTGCAAGCTG